>JAGWCC010000779.1:0-187358 GCA_022651775.1 Drusus annulatus | reverse complement strand
ATTCCAATTGTACAGGCTGACAAAAACCCGCACGCGCTCTTATAACATGTAATTTAAATTTTTGATATGTATTTGTGAGCTTAATAAAAAATGATAGAGGGGCGATAAAGTTGAGGTGAAAGCTGGTGGAAAGGAGAAGGGGACAGTATGCTAAAAATCTGTCCCACAAAATTGCCAGCCGGCCGGGGAGAGAGCGAAAGAGGATGCTAAATCCTCCCATACATCGCTCTTACGCCTCGGCTGTGCGCTCCCAAGGCAATGAAATATTGCGCAATAATGGGAGAAAAGGCAGATCACCAGCATCCTCCACCAGTACCATTCACCTTGACTCATCTTCGCCACGACATCGCCTTCAACTTGACTCCTGACTTTTATTTGACCATCGCCTGCCCCCCTGGACCGCCTGACTACACCTCTCTCTGGACCAGACCCGCAGCATCTTCACTTGAAAGCCGAGGCCCTGCTAAGCTGAACCCGTCGTCTCCCTTACAACGAGACGACAGTGGAACTGGGTGAAATTCCTATCAACTTCCCCGAGTATTGAACTGAGTCAAAATATATTACGTCATAAAAGTGGTCCAGCAAACATCAGGAAATGATATACTGTAAAAGAAACCTTCATGCCAATTTTAAAAAGGTGTAATTTTCTTCAGTCACATAAGGGTTAAACGTCGAAACTCTTCCCCATCCTTATGGAGTGGTAGACAGTCTAAGTATCGCCCTGGTGAAAGATCACCGTTCAGAATCGAAACGACGCTTGAAATGGCTTTAGTCTTGTTTGGTGACCAGATCTGAATAGCCAGGTACTTCCTAACCTTCCTCTTCCACGTCTCCTCCCCTTCTCCACCCCCTTCATCCTCACAACATACCCCAATTAGGGATTCCATAGTCTCACTGGCTCTAGACAGTTGGGACTCTTGTGGGATGTTCCATATTTCCAAAATTCAGTACCCTCAGCGCACCGGGGAAGGAGCACTCCAGCTGGTCAGTACAAGTTGTTAAAACGTAGGGTAAGAACGTCCCGGTTTATACAAGTTCTTGAATCCGACCACTGGTTTATAACTACGTCCTCCATAATACGGGGATATCCTTAGAGTACATAAAGTGGTACCTATCCAAGGCAGTGTAGTCAGTTTTCAAGGCGTGGATAGGACTAGGGCTTGGGTATTTATACATCCATTCATAGCACATGTCGACATAATGTTTTTGTTTATTCGTATAACCACTTTTTCACAGTATTGTTATCAACAAAAATATAGAATATAACCAATATGAAAAAATGTGGGCGAAGTCCCCGGAGACGCGGGAGACCAAGATATCACCCTTACAGTACATAAAAGCGGTGTGTTATTCTCATGGTGTACGACGTAAAAACCAGGGTACAAATAGGGTGGGTAAGATGAATTAGCTCTCTCTCCATACATTGTTTCTCCCAGGGGATATCTCAAAAATCGCGGCCAAAAATACATAAAAAATAATGCTTTATCGAAAAGACAGAAAAAATTAGGTTGTTTCGGTTCAATTTGCTGTCCAATTCTAACTTATTTGTTGATGTTTCTTTCAGCAAACGAAGAATTTAAAGAATTTGTATTGAATTCATTGCGGCCGGCAACAAAAATAAGTACTTCCGGCAACAAACCGCGTTTTCTCTTATTTTTATTTCTAATTCCGTTCTGAGGCTATTGTATATATTAACCTACATATTATTTTAGCCATGTTTTGATAAAACGATTACGTACGCTTTAATGCCGTGTCAACTTTCGTAAATATACCTGCGTGTGTTATTGATGCATAATTTTAACACGTTTCGTTTGTGTGCGAACTACGGTGGCAGTTTTCTATCGATTCATAAGTGCATTATAGATGGGCATAATGGAAATTTGTAATAATCGAATGACCTTTCGCATTGGTCGCCGGGATGGACAATGTCAAACAACGCAAAATCTACGCCAAATGGAAAACCAACGACACCCAAAATTTTGTTTCCAAAAAATATGAACGATGCCAATTTGCTTTTTTTTTTTTTAGTAAATCGCGATATTTTTTCCTAAAAAAAAAGTTTACCGGAACATTGTTTCGTTTAATTGATTTGATATAAATATGAGGTCTATAAAAGTCAGAGCAAGAGTCAAGACAGCCATATATAAAAAAGTTTATTTTGTGACATTGTCAACTTTTTGAAAACTTTAAGTGACATAATGATTAGGAAACAATCATCTCAAATCAATCAACATTTTCGCGGAACAAATAGAGTTTTTTGTACTATTTATGTTAACAAATAAATTGTCATTGATTGCCATTTAATTTGTTCTGTAAAAGCACTGCCTAGACACTAACAAAGATTCTAACACAAACGAGCCACTTGAACGCACAACAGCTCACAGCGTACATATTTTGTGTAGTCTAGAGAACGTAGAAGAATCTACTCTGACGTTGATGGTGTTTGAGCATATGTAGTTACAGCTTTTGACACGTTATAGTAGGAAGATCGATGAGGCGCTCGCGGTCGTGCGATTATTTTTAGTGTAGATTTATTTTTTGCAATAATTTCATACTATTTAATCCAATATTATACATATTTTTATGCGACTAGGGCAGGGTAGGCAATGCTTATGTTCCTTTATGGAGTGCACGCCTCTGTCTCTCTAACTCACCGTTCTTAATATATTTTCATATTTTAATGTGTTCAAATACATTTTCCCAACATATATACATTTTGACTTCGTTTATCTCGAAATATTAGTGTATAGAGTGATAATATCTTGGTATTAAGCCATCGATATACTCTTCGTCAGGAGTAAGCGGTGGCAACCGACCCGTGCTTATCTCACAATAATTGTTTTGTTATTGTTACAGATGACCGAGGAGAGACTCTGGATGACTGGTCCAGAGCTGTGGGACTTGGACATGCTCATCAGGGTGCTCAAGGACAGCACCGTGAGGCACAAACTCTACCAACACTTTCAGGTAACAAACATAATAATTTTCAAAAAACTCAATAATAAAAATAAAAAAACTATAATTTTATTCGTCATTTAAATCTCCTTTTATCCTCTCTTTTTTCCTGTTAACATGTTCATTGCTAACTCAAATTCGTACATATTAATGATATATGAATGACGGATCAATTCAAACTGACGAACAGTGACGGGTTTCCCTATGCCCTGGGAACGACTCAAAACCACAAGGCTGCGTATGTTTTACGTCGGTTCAAAGCGAAGAAACGGCAAAACGCGTTTGGCGCGTTGTGCGCATACCGGTCGACGCGCGATGCGCGGTGTCAGCAATGAATGTGTTAAGTAAATCTAGCTTTAAAAATGTCTTACCTTCCCCTTAATTTTCTTCACAATTAATTCCCTCTATTTCAACCTCAGAGCAATAATATACAACAGAGAGCGCTGCTGTAGTCAGTTTTGATGAGCTTTGCCGGACTCGGCTAGACCTGGGCGTGGCTAGGACTAGAGCTAGGTTATTTAGACATCCATTCTTAGCACATGTCGACATAATGTTTATGTTTATTCGTAAAATATGTATAGGGCTAGGGTATTTCTACATCCATTCATAGCACATGTCGACATAATGTTTTTGTTTATTCGTAAAACCATCTTTCACAGTGTTGTTATAAACAAAAATAAAGCATATAACCTAAAAAACCGTCATGTAAATTTATGTTGAATATCAAAACGTGTGGGCGGAGTCAACGGATACGCGGGACACGAAGAACACTCTTGCAATACTTTAAAGCGGTGTGATAATTTGGGAAAATTTGTTGTCTCTTTCTTTCTCATGGTGTACGACGTAAAAACCCGAAGAAAGTGATTTATCCCAAGTTTGTATAGGTTGGGTAAAAATAATTAGCTCTCCTTACATATTTATTTATTTACGCCCGTTACAGGCTTTTACATACATGTAAACATTTTTTTTTTTTTTTTTAAACAACAACCTCATAAGTGCAAAAATTTATGTAAAAAAATAAATAAAAAAGAGTATTGAATAGCAGATACAAAAATAATCAATAATATTCAATAAATAACAGGTCCAAAATATTGTAAAAAAAAAAAACAATACTAAGTAATAGGTCTAACTATTAGTTTAGCTCTTCCAGATGATAACAACTGTACTAAACTAAACTTATAGTTTGATATTGACGTGTTAAATATATCAGCGACATCGGAGTATACGTTTCCTAAATGTTGTATTCGTCGCATAGGCGTGTTGCATTGTGAGTTTGAAGCAGAATTGCTACAATAATACGGTAAGTACTGCCTTGTAACCGTCCTGCTTGGAACATGAAAAGAAATCAAGTTTAATAATTCAGGGCTGTCAATCATTGAATTTATAACTTTGTATAAGCAAATTAAGTCGGTAATTATTCTTCGCTCAGACAATCTCAATAAATTAAGGTGACAAAGAAGATAATCGTAATTGATACATTCCCTTAATATGCCCATTCTGAAGTTAATAAATCTCAAGAATTTATTTTGAACTCTTTCTATTGTAAGGGAATGAATAACATAACTTGGTGCCCACACTGTAGAGTTGTATTCAATTTGACTCCTAACTAATGACATGTACAATTTTTAAAGGTATGAATGTTTTTAAATTGATTACATATTCTTAATATAAAACCCAACATTTTTAAAGCTTTATTTGATGCGATTTCAATATGATTATTAAAGTTTAGTTTTTGATCAAAGTATACTCCTAAATCATTTACCTCGGTTACATTTGTTAGCGAGGTATCGTTTATGGTATAATCATAAATTAGTGGGGGTTTTTTATTCTATAGAATCTCATAATTAGACATTTACTTATATTGAGTTGCAAATCATTTTTTAGGCACCATACAAAGAGTTTGAACAAATTACTTAACAATGTGTGACAGTCATGAACATTTCTTATAGTTTTGTAAATTTTCAGATCATCGGCAAACATCAACACTTCGACATCGCTGAAAATAGATAAAACGTCGTTTACAAATAGTAGAAACAAAATTGGTCCTAAATGTGACCCTTGAGGAACACCACTGGTAGCAATGAATTTATACGAAGTTAAGCTATCAATTTTAACAGCCAGTTCCCTATTTTTTTAGATAACTGCTAAACCACATAAACAAAGATCCGGCTATGCCAAATTTCTTAAGTTTTTTTTAATAATAAGTTATGATTAATTCTGTCAAATGCTTTGCTGAAATCGGTGTAGACAGAATCAACTTGTAACTTCATGGACATGGACTCGGATATATAATTTTGATATATTAAAAGATTAGACAAAGTAGATTTTCCTGAAGTAAAGCCATGTTGTTTAGGTGAGATTAGTGGTTTGATACAGTGAATGATTTTATTTAAAATAAGTTTTTAAAATAATTTGGGTATAGTTGATAAAAGGCAAATCGGTCTATAATTGCTCACTTCATTTTTATCTCTTTTTTTAAAAATTGGGGTGAGGTAACTGTATTTCCATTTATCTGGAAAGTGTCCTGTTTGTAATGACTGGTTAAAAAGAAAATGTAGTGGATATGCAAGAGTTGTGGCGCAATTCTTTAAAAAAACAGGTGGTATATTATCAGGACCACCACTCTTACTTTGGTCTAGTAGTTTCAACTCAGTCAAAACATCACCATATTCGATGTGTACATGGGTTAAATTCAAATAATAGTCTGGGGAAAAAATTGGCGTGTAATTATTAGCCATGGTTGAATCGTGGACATATACACTTTTAAAAAAGTCAGCAAGTAGGTGAGCTACGTTCTGAGTATTGTTGGCCTTTTTATTTCCATAGTGCATATTAGAGGGTATACCAACATCATTATTTTTCATAGATTTCGTGTAATTCCAAAAATATTTGATGTCTCCATCAATTGAGGTTTCTACCTTATTAATATAATTACTGTAACAAATTTTAGACATATTTTTGCATTCTTTTCTTTTTCTACAGAAATCAATGTAGGTTGGTAGGGATCTCTCCTCTTTATATTTTCTATGTGAAACTTTTTTGCTTGCTATTAATTGAATTAATTCTTTGTTGAACCATTTTGGATGTCTTGATTCTTTATAATGAATTAAGGGTATGCAGTCAGTGATAATGGTATTAAGTTTGGAATAAAATGATTCTATATTATGACTCATGTCACCTGCTTTGAAAAACGACCAATTTTCTTTAGTAAGATGATCATTAACTTCATTGTAATTGGCATTTTTGAAATTATAACTGGGACTAGTGAGTTTATTAATACTTTTGATACAGTTTTGAATGGTTACTGACAGTGGAGGATGGTGACTGTCTATGGGAAGAATAGACTCTAATGATTTACTAACTACTGTATCCTCCACATTTGAAAAAACAAGATCAAGCAGACGATTATTCGAATTATGTACATTATTAAATTGGGTGAGATTAAGAAATATTGACATATCTAATATTTCTCTTTCACATAATGTTACAGATTGGGAATCGATACAATTAAAATCACAATTTGGAAGATTGTAATCTCCAAAAATTATAAATTTATGTTTTTTATGTTTTGTTTTTAAAAGTTCAACATCTTGGGAATGATTTTTGTAAGTAGAAATATTAGCTGAAGGAGGGATATACACACAACCAATAATATAATTTAGGTTTTTACCGTTTATCATAATGAAATTTTGTTCGACGTCACTATTTTTGGTTTTTAGTAGTTTTGAGGATAATTCGTTATGAACTGCTATAAGAACCCCTCCACCTCTGGATCTGGAACTGGTATTGGTATTTCTATCAAGTCGGTAGATCTGATGGAAGGGTAGACCGAGCTCTGCTGAGTTGATTGATGGTTCTAGCCAGGTTTCCGTTAAAGCAATGACATCGTGTGAAATAATCGGGGCGTTTATTCGAAATTCGTTCAGCTTTGTTCTTAGTCCTCTGACGTTCTGGTAGTAAAATCTTCTCGATGCGGGCTTGACGAGTTTATCATATGAGGAGGTGAGTCGCATTTTACTCAGTTTTTTGAAAGGCTTTAACTATTTTTGGTATTCCGTTAAAGTGTTTGATTCGCAAATCACTTTCGCCTTTTGATTTTCTATCTTCCATTTCGTTCCAAAGGTCTGATAAATGTTGCCTTTGTTGAAGAGTTCTGTCTGGTTTGATAAATATTCCATCGGGTATTTTTTTTTTGTTAAGTAGAATCATTTTCACGATGTGGAGGTCGACAAATTCAACTTTAATAGGCCTAGTTTTGTTGGAAACTTTACTTCCTAGCCTGTAAATTTTAACTCCTTCAGGATTATACCGATCAGTTAATTTACTAATGACTTCGGAAACTTTTTTTTCGTCTTCTAAGATGTTAACCGTGTTAGAGTTGGAAGAACACTCTGGGACGTTGAGTAAGATGACGTTCTTCGAGCGGTTCTTACGTCCTTCCATCTCGGCGAGCATCTCACTGATTGGTGTTGTTTCCTGTTGCAATGTTTTCTTGTCAATGATCTTTTCAAAGGTCGTGACTTTACCCTCCAGGATCCCAATGTTTACTCCTAGATCCAACATGGTGCCAGAGAGATTTGAAAGTTTAGTTAGTATTTTAGACATTTGATCTTTTGTTATTTTTAGAGCCGGATCAGTAATGGCACTGTGAATGCCATTGATTTCTTCCTTGGCTTTATTCAAAAAATAAAGTGCGTCGTTTGGATTCATTATTGTAGTTAAGATTTTTTTTTTTTTTTGCAAAAGATATATGGGTGTCAGCCCTGCTCACAAAGTAATTAACACTGGTACCTGAGGCGCCAACAACTGTCTAGTGAGTGCGAGGGAGAAATGCGATAATACACGTTTCCTAACACTGGTTAGAGCGAGACGTAAAGAACACAATTTTTCACAAATTACTGAAGTGATCAAATTACAGTAATCACAAATTTAAATAAAGTTTTGTATTTTTTTCACTGTTTACTATGAACAGAATTTATCTCTGCACTTTATTGTTTTTACAAGCTGGTTTTGGTAGTGGTCACTAATGACACTTATATCAAAAATATGAAAAAGTCACTCTCTAGTAATTCCGTGAGGAGAACTGGGTCCAGTCTGCCAAAGGGGTAGATAATCCTTCCCGACACAGATCGTACACTTTTAAGAGAATATTTAATTAGTATAACACAGAGAAAACTTAATAAATATGTGTTTTTAATAAATTTTGCGAGAGCTAAAACAAACAGCTGTCACTGAGGTTGTTGTTACAAAAATTATATATTGTTACTCTAAGATTTTAACCCTTATGCCTACTCCAATCTTTTAGAAATGTACAAGTATTTCTACAATTAAATTTCCCCATCGACAATATATGTGCTAGAAATAATAATAATGCAATCACACATTTGGGCCGAGATGATTCACAATGGGATGTTGTGTTGTTTAAGGTCGCCACGTTTTCATAATGAGAATAGAGAACATTCAAGATTAGTATAGAGAGTATTCTTTCTCTAAAAATGAAAACTGGAACAGACGAAGACATGTCATTGATAACTTTACTTCTGGTTCTAGCACACGACATAATTATGCATTTTCTATACTAATTCTAAATACATTTCTTACGCATTCAACAAACTAGACAGTGTCACTCAATTACCATAACAACAGGTTTCCAACGACTGTTTTTCTTCCAATAATTCATACGGTGGATACCTTTTTTTATTCAACCATGCAGCTAATATATCGTCGCTGGAAAGGCAAAAGGGCTTAAGCGACACTTTGGTCAAAAATGAGTTAAATATGCGGCTTTGATCAGTTTTTTTTCTGCATCGAACAGATTCTGAAGACTTTTGTGCCCCTTCAGCCATCTAAAATATGTGCACCATTTTGGAGAAGGCTTGACTCAAGCGATACAAGTTTGGGACTTTTTTAAAGCTTTTTTTCGCTTCAGGTAACTCAGTGAGAGCATTGAGTTAACTGAGTTAACTTTGTTTTTCAAAATCCAACCAGGTACTGAAAACCTAAGAATTTTATTGTAAAACAAAAAAAAACTTAAAAGTGCTCTGTTGTAAACTTCCCAAAATAGCGCTTAAGCCCTTTTGCCTTTCCGGCGACAATATGTTGTATTATACTATCTTTTTTTTATTTCTATATTATTATTATATATATTATATTTTCGGCAGGTTTAAGAGTGGTAGATACTCTATGTATCACCCTGGTGAAAGACCACCATTCAGAATCGAAACGTTGCTTGAAATGGCTTTAGCCGTGTTTGTTGACCAGATCTGAATAGCAAGGTACCTACAAACCTTCATCTTCTCTATCTACTTCCCCTTCCCACTACCTTCAGCCTCACAACATACCCCATTTAGGGATGCCATAGTCTCACCGGCTCCAGATGGTTATTGGCCCTTGAGGTGATTTTTCACAAAAACGGCGCTATACAAATTATCCAAATATTATTATTATTATTAGGAGCAGTTGGGACTCTTGTGCGGTATTCACTTTAAAAAAAAAAGCTTATTTTTGTAAAGTATCTAACAAGAATAATTAACTGCCCAACTGAAAGTTGTACAAAAATATAATTGAGAAATAAATTAAATGACTAAAAGGTAGAAAATAAATTATGTTGATGACACATGGATTAGCCTGCATCACATACATGTCCGTTTTGTAAAAGTTTGTTTATGAAGACATTTAGCAACAGGTTTCAGAATTTATTTATGCGAGAGCATTTCTGGAAACCCTTGAAAATTTTCTGAACCTTACTTCATGATTTTTACTCTATCTACCGTCTGATCTATGCAACAAAACTTTACAAACACGTAAATTCGGGATTGTAAGTGTGATTTATCACTTCTGATTTAGTATGATACTCCTGAATCCATATTTATTTTTATGACAAATCGAAACACAATAGGACGTGTGGCAACGCTAATATTGTTTATCTCATATAGCTGGTCAGCCCTAGCTAATCAGTGCACATTATTACGACAGTTGGTGTCGAATGACAATATATTCACTGATATGACTATTATTCCAACTATTACCCACTAGTAGACAGTAGTTATTTTGTGCTGTATTACTTGCCTTGACTTTATGCTTCTTCCTCCTTTATGACAGTTTGTTTATTTTAATAATAATAAAATAAAATTGAATAACAACTTTGTAAAAGACCACAGATTTATTTATTTATTTCTATGACCGATCTCTTTCGCTTAGCCTAAGCATCCTCAGGGTACAAAATGAAACTAAAAAAAAAATACAAAGTGTGCGGATATATATACATACCATAGAGGGAGAACACAACATAAAAATAAATTGACCGGTCGGTAGCTGAGTGGACAAACGCGTCGGATTCCCACCCTGGCGTCGTGCGTTCAATTCCTCTGCTGGCTAAGTCCTCCATCATTGCACAAGCAACATTTTACGCTTATTATGATGGCAGTAGTAGTTTTTCTAATATTGTCAGGTTATTCGTAACCCGGGAATGTTTGTCTTTCTTTTAAAAAAGAAAATAAATAAGAGAACAATGAGAAAAAATAAATAATGAAAGAGCTTCACAAATCTATAAAATAACTTAAAAGAATAGTTTGACTACCTTTAAAATACTTAGCCATTCACATAGATTAAACGAAGCATTATAAAATAAACAAGAACAGATATTAAAATATTTACAGATGTCACCGAACGTAAAAGGGGAAACAACTGTTTGTAACAACTGTCAAGAATTAACAAAAAAATAATAAGATAAAGAAATTATGAATTTGCGTAGTAGTATAAACAGAAAATATAATATTATAATATTTTGGTAGGTACTGGCTGAGCTATCTATCGCTGAAATAAAAACTGCTTAAAAAAATGATGGAACTAAATTATTATTATCAAATCCGTACAACATCACTTCTAACATACAATTGCATGGACATTAAGGCGAGAAAGAGGCAATTATTCATATGAAAAATTGAACAAACATAAAAAACTCTTCATTAGAAAAACGTAGGAAAGACTTATTACGAGATTTAATTTGCATCTTTTAAATTATTTATAGTATTATTGACTCAGTTTGATAATGGCCTTAAACGCCGAAACAGCTGTAACTAAAAACCGAAAATTAAAACTAGCAGAACTAAATAATAATAATATTAAATTTAATTCAACTGAATTATATAAAAAAAATAAAACAGAGTTCTACAAATTGAACACAAAAACTATATTTTTTTTTATTGACTCACCTTCTTTTTTCCATTTCAACTTGCCGTAGACTTGGAAACAATGAATTGCCGTTCCTCAATCATCACTCTACTAATTATAGGTATCATTCTCCACCGTCCAGAATGTCGAGACTTGTCAACTCAAGCCATGGTCTTGAAATTTTTCAGTCAAATGATTTTTGTCATTTTTTACGACTTTACCAAAACCTTCAGGTGACCTTGGCTTTGACTCGAATGTTCTTTCTAATGTATATTTTAGTCCTATTTTGTCATTGCTTCATTAAAATATTATGTATGTGCTGTTCTTTCTCTGTTGCTCTTTTTTTGCCCATTTCGTGTTATGTATTTTTTTGTATTTGGACAATAGTCCGTTATAAATGAATACATAAATTAAGGCTTGGTGCACACGTCAGGGTTTTTTCCGTTGAATCGATTCGGGATTTAAGGGGTGGTGCGCCGCGACGCCGTGCGGAGTGTGTGTGCAGCGTCCCATTTGAAGTTTAGTTCCGCGCCGTGATTGCGGAGCCGCAGCGATTCCGCACGGAAATAACCCTGATGTGAGCACCAAACCTTGGTAATCGATTCAAATTAATGAGCTTTGATTTCGGAGAAACAATGTATGGAGGGAGAGCTAATTATTTTTACCCAACCGATACAAGCTTGCGATAAATCACTTTCTCCGGGTTTTTACGTCGTACACCATGAGAGAGAAAGAGACAACAAATATAATACTCCGCTTCTACGTACTGTCACAATGATCTTGGGCTCTTGGGTCACCGCGGGAGTCCGCCCACATTTTTTATTATGCCACTAAACTTGACACAACTAAACGGTTTTTTAGGTTAGATGCTATATTTTTGTTGATATCAATATACTGTGAAAAAGTGGTTATACGAATAAACAAAAACATTATGTCGATATTTGATATGAATGGATGTATAAATACCTTAGCCTTAGTCTTAGCCACGCCCAGGTCCGCCGTGTCAGGTAAAAATCATCAAAAACTGACTTCAGTGCCTTGGATAGATACCACTCTATATACTCTGATAAAGATATAATGCTGAACAATTTAGTGCACAGTTCCACGGTGTATCGCTGAAATAATGTATTAATTAATTATTGTTTTACATGCGTATACCGTCAAGTCTATGACAACCGTTGGTTATACAACGGGTGTCATGTAGATACCGATGATTGACAACGGATGATGATGTTTTCGGGTCTTCGAGCTGATGAAGTTCTTGGTCCTGCTCTAGTTTCGTCATGAATATCATTGCTCGGTTCATTCGTCTTGATTTACTGAAGATTTCACAATGTGCGTGTCTAATATCGACCGCCTCCGTGGTAGAGTGGTAAGAAGCTCGACTACGAATCTAGAGGTCGCGGATTCAAACCCGGCGTGCGAAAATAAATTTTATTTAATCATATAAAATAATATATAGTATATTTGCGGCACGTTCCAGAGTGGTAGATACTTGTACTATGGTGATATCTGGTCACCAAACACGGCTAAAGCCATTATTTATTTATTTATTTATTCTTGCTAAAATATTTAAAAAAAATACATGGGTTCGGTCCATGTCTGTCTCACTAGGATATTCCTGTGTCGAGACAGACGTAGTGGACATAAATTATATAATATTGAATGTAAATATTAATAAAGATAAAATAAAAATAAATTTATTTATAAATTAACGGACTAAAGTCCAATTACAAAAAATACATATAAAACACGAAATGGAAAAAAGAGCAACAGAGAAGGAATAGCATATACATAATAATAAATGAAGCGATGACAAAAATAAGGCAAAATAAACATAAGAGAGAACATTCAAGCCAAGGCCTAGTCAAATTTTTGGTAGAGTCGCAAAGAATGACGAAAATCATTTAGACTGCTACCAAAAATTTCAAGACCATGGCTTGAGTTAACAAATCTTGAAATTCTGGACATTGGAGAATTATACCCATAATTAGTATTGTGATGATTGAGGAACAGCAATTAACCTTATCAAATAATTAATTGAAACTCACAAGCACCCCTCTCACGATTAAGTGGGACTACGGTTTTACACTCGACACTTCTTGGAACCCGATTTTGAAGATTATTATTATAAAATTATTCATATTATTCCTTATATTTAAATAATGTAATTTTCCAGGCCGCTGTGAAACTAGACGTCAACGTGGCGGCCATGCTCGTGGAGTTCTACCAGAGCAAATGTGACAGGCTGTTGTCCGACAGCCCTCCCATCGTGGATCCCCCAGCTTGCGTCACCGGCCCATTCCACCTGCCCCCCCTCCCCTTCCCGCTCCGCCGCCACAACCTACCTCGCACACCCCCCGGACACGAGGGACTCCCTCATAGACTTAGGACTTAGATTAGGTAAGTTGACTACCAATATTATTATTATTATCAAATATTCAAACTTAACCTAAACGTGTTTATTTGACCATGAGAAATTGTGTTCACTACTTAGTTGTTCAAATTTTATATTGGGTTGATGATCAGCCACCATGTTATTGGTCGTCATAATTTAACCGAACGCTGACGGGCCGAGAATCGGCGGTTGGTGGGGACCAATTCTTAAAGTAACAAATATTTAAAAAATCAATTTGGTGTTGATGGCTTCATGGATGGGTCAATGAGGCATCCCCAATTTCTTCCATACACTTTCTCGGTTCTTCTGACACTCCTTTAGAGTCCCTTTCCTTATCTGTTTCATTAGTCGGGAAACTTGACAAAGCAGCACCCAACATTTGTACACGGTTGACATTCAATACATGAGAACGGGTCGCTTATGCGACTCATATGGAACGATTTTCCGGCCTTTGTGTTTCCTCCCTCCTTCAACATGGGCCTCTTCAAGACCCAAGTTCACTCCTTCCTTTCTTCAAAAATACCCTCCACACAGCATCCCCAAAGATGACATAGGCCCTGAGGGAAATTATTTCCCTCAAGGCCTCCTGTGTGGGGTTATTGTAAAATAAAAAAATACACTTATCGACCTTGTATTTAAAGATCAATAGACAAGAAATGAGGCAACAAAAAAATTCTAAACATCCAATCGGAATGTCACCTGTGAGAATAACTCCAATTGATGTAATAAACCAATTTTACCTAATAACTTACAAAAAATCAACTCAACGCTTAAAAAAACACTAATAACGCTGTGTATCCTTAAGTCTGCAATACATTTCAATCATATTACTCATACATTCTACTCATTAACCACCTATACACACCTTTCTTACACATCTCAAAGTTTATTACTACCAGTCTTGTCTACGTGAGTAGAAATGGAATGAAATAAAATAAAAAATAAAGCCGTAGAGCTTTCACATGCGCATTGCCAATATCTTGTTCACTTTTATTATGTAATCTGTTTTTATTTGCTTCTATATAACTATGTATTTTTCCTTTATATCTTAAGTATTAAAAAGAAAATCTCTTCTACAAAATACCTTTATCTTACTTGCTTTTATGGTACCTGATTGACCTCTGGAATGCCGGATTTCCGCAAGGTTCAATTTTGAATTGTACCTTGCTGACTGTAATTTCGTAATAACTCACTTGTGTTTTACAAAATGATGTTTTTGTCAATTATGCTAACTTCTCAGATAATGTGTTTATGTATTTTTTTCAAATTGCATGTTAGTGGCATAAGTGGTTTGTCCGGAATAGCTACTTAAAATATTCGGAGAATCGGTTTTTTCTCATTTGTTTAACTAAAAAATGTTGATTGAAATGTGAAGATTTTTTTGTCGTTTTTTTGTATTTTCGTGGGGCGTTTTGTATGGTGGGCGAAAAATACTTAAAAATTGTAACAACCTTATTTGCATGTAATAAATTAAATACAAACAAATGTATTTTTTTAAAACTAATATGCTAGATCTTATTAATTAATTATTCTTTTGAATGTCTCTTGAATATTATATCATATCATGTATGTCTTCACTCCACTGTCAGTTATATCTGGTGTTTTCCAATGCTTATAATAATATTTTAAAGTAAGCAATAGCTGACTTTAAAATAATGTTATTTCGAATTATCTTAATCCGATCCAATATCAATGGTCGGTTTATTTGTTTTTTTTTTGTTAATTTATTCTTAATTTATCTGGTGCTGATTTTAAGTGAATGTTCTTTTTGTGTGGTTTTTCTTGGCATTTTTTGTTTCAAGTCGTTGCCGGTAAATTAAGCTGGTCACATGTCAATGTTTGAGATTTATTAGTGACCGACATGATCGGAGAATATTATCACCTGCTGGCTAATGATATTATTTTTAAACCTCTAACAATTTTCAAAGTCCCGGCTGATACAAAAAAGAGCCCCCATGAACTTCATCCAACTTGGTTTTTATCCATTAACTAAATAAAAATGTTTATGTGGCACAGAGATAGTGTATTTTCGTCATTCCGCTGTGGAAAATTTCAAAGTGATTGATTCGGATATCAAACGTTAAATGTCGCTACTTCTTGTAGGGTACTTTAATTTCATTACATATATTCAGATAAATTAAATATAAATACTTGCCAGTATTGATCTTTCTCTATGATGTATGGTAAAAATATTACAGATAGACTACAGAATTAATTCCAATATAAATTTACAGACAGATCTCTTCATCAATTCCAATTATTAACATTTTAAAAGCATTGCCATCTAATGCAGTGGAGAAGAACTATCAAACTTATGATGTTTCGTTCATTGCAGGCACCTTCCTCAACGAGGTGGGATGGTACACCAATGCGCAGGAGGTGTTGGTGGCGTGTAGAGACCTCTGTCAAAGTGCCCCGCACACCACGTATTACGTCCGAATGACGTTGGAATGCTGTCATAGGTAAGAAATTACTTTTTTTTACCTGCGGATATTCTACAAATTGATCCCTTGAAATAGCAAGGTTCAATCTGACACAGCAATGTTTTGCGATAATGGGTTCTAGAGAAAGCTATTTAATCTTTATATTAGTAATAACACAGAAAAGAAAAACAATCGTAGGAGCTGCCAAGATTTGAACTCGGACATTATACCAATTTTTTTTTTTTTCCAGATTATTACATGCGCAGGCCTCGTATTGTTCCTTCAAGGATGCCTCGGAAACCCTGGCACTCTCCATATCCCTGCTGGAGGAAACCTGCAGAGAAGAAATGATGGGCTCTACGATACAAGTCAAAACATACCCCCATTCTGACTCAATGTGCCCCAGGTTAGTACTAACCTCATGTTCTGCTGGTGCCCTGTTACCGGAATACTACTAGGTTAATCTATTGGTTTTATGTCTTCTAGGTTAGTTGCATCCTACCCACTGTTCTGTTATGTTCTCCTTGTCCCCTGTTAACAATACTACTATAAAAGTCAAACTATTGGATCTGTCTCCTAGTTTAGTTGCAACCTACCCACTGTTCTGATATGTTCTCCTTGTGCCCTGTTAACAAAATACTATTATGTAGTCAAACTATTGATTCTATGCCTCCTAGGCTAGTAGCATCCTACATATTGTTTTTTTTAATGCTATTCAATACCCTCTGATAGGATTAATTAAGTTTCAAAAATCTTATCTTCTGCATAATTTTTCCTAACCCAATATAATGTGCTTAATCTAATAAACTATGCAGATTGCATATACGCCTCAACAGAAGATAACATAAGACTAGTAGATATTCTAAGTATCACCCTGGTGAATGATTACCATTCAGAATCGAAACGTTGCTTGAAATGGCTTTAGCCGTGTTTGGTGGCCAGATCTGAATAGCTAGGTGCTTCCAAACCTTCCTCTTCCCCATCTCCTTCTCCCCACTATCTTCAGACCTAAAAAATACCCCAATCGGGGATCTTATAGTCCCACTGGCTCTAGACAGTTGGGACTCTTCCATGACATTTAATGTAAAAAAATAAATATTATTGATAAGGAGACCATAAGCACTCATGCTCTATCTCCACATGTTTTTACTTGATTCCTCGACCGTAGGCTAGTCCATTTAGTAGAGTTCACCAGGGTTGTCGTTGGGCATTCGACTATGTGTCCTAGCTTCATAACATGTCTTCCCAAGTATTTCAACGGTGGAAATAGGCAGTCAGACCAGAGTACCTCAAGAGTAGTGTTATTGATTCCAGCTTCAGGGCGTACATGGCGCTGGAGCCCTGCGCGGGCGAGAAGCGCGCCTACTGCCGGGCGGTGGACGCGGCGCCGCCCCCCCGGGCGCCCGGCTCGCCCGCCCTCGGCGACCTCATGTTGCGCCTGTACCGCGAGTTTGCGCTGCTGCACTTCCTGAGCAGCAACTACCGCCAGACCTACTGCTGGAGCTCGCTGGCCCTCAAGCTGCTCAGGCCCGACACTCCCGTCAAGTTAGTACTTTTACGTTTATGTTATAATAGTGAATAGTCGACTTTATAAAGCGCCATCTTGTGATTCAATCACCTGAAGGGTGCTTTACGTTTGTTATTGTAGGTAGCCTTTTCTAAAAAGTGCGTTTTAAAAACCAGTTTCTGACTCCATACCAGATGGCAGGTTATTCCAAGAATGTGAACCCAGTGCTCTCTCTCTCTCTCTCCAAACTTGGCAACATTCATACGGGAGGGTTCAACAAGTCTGTTGGACACATTAGACTTGGCCAATGTGAGCTTGACTTGTTTGGAGTAACGATATAAAGAGGTATAGCTAATATTTTTACCCAACCCATACAAATTTGCGATAAATCACTTTCTCCGGGTTTTTGCGTCGTATACCACGAGAGAGAAAGAGACAAGAAAAGTTGTCACATAATATTGCAGTACTTCTATGTATGTAAGGATGTTCTCCATCCGCCCTAAATCATTGAGTCGCAACTGAATAACTGAAAATAACTGAACTTACGTCAACGGATTTTAAGGTTATTTCCTATATTTGTGTTGATTAAAAAACTTGCAGTGGTTATACAAATAAATCAAACATGATGGTGATATGTGCTATGTGTGAATGTTTAAATAAGACCAAACAAACAGTTTAAAATATTTTTGACCGAACTTTAGAATTTTCTCATTTTTAATGAAATAAAGACATAAAATTAACAAAAAGCTTCCATCATTATTTAGGCAAACTTTCTGTTATTAGTGTTTGTGTGATATTTTGACTTGATAAATCATTTTAATGGTGTATTAATATTGTTTTGTTTAGTGTGTTCAAATATGTTTATTAAAAATGTCCGAATTCCATGTGGGTGATAACTAATAGGCTAGGCAAGGTGAGTTGCCTCTAAGTAAAATTGTCCCTCGCAAAGAGATCAGTTAAGTTTGATGGTGCCATTTCGTTCAGTGCTTTATAAACAATGTTCTTTTGTCTGAAAGTATACGCAATACTGCAATCATATTTAAGTTTCTACTTTTATTATTCAATAAAGCAATCATTAATCAATATTTCTTATGAAGTAGTTAACTAACCTAGGAAGAATCAAAAGGCTGTGTTGTCTGTCTCACGTGAGATTATTCAAACCATAGAATCCTATCAGTCTTGATATCAAGTATCGATAGGACACAGTTCAGAAGTTTCTATCCCATAAGCAGTAGTGTGAGTTTCCTCCGAGAACTAAGGTTGCAAATACCCAGCATTCCTGAGAATACTGTCAGAAAAAACTCTTTCATAAATATATATAAATACATGGTACTATACCTGAAGCTCATATATGTATTTGCCATGGGATAAATTATCTTCTTTCTTAGATCAGTGAATTAAACTAAGTTTCTTACTCCATTGCAGAATAACGGTGGACGCCCTGAGGATCTGTGGCAAGGCGTGCGTCATGATGCGCGAGTTCAGCCGCGCGGGCCTGCTGATGCGCGAGGCCGTGGCGCTGGCGCGGCTATGGCTCGGCACCACCGACCAGCGCTACTCCCTTACGCTGCTGGACTACGGCTTCTACCTGCTCAACGTGGACTCCATACTGGACAGCGTTACAGTGTACGAGGTGAGTCATTATGATCGAGGTGGACATCCTGCATCAGGAAATAATTTAAAATTTAATTTATGGCCAAGGAAGATGTGTTCACCCCCCACACTGTTAAACAACCTAAGGTTAAGTCTGCCTATACTTCTTTGTCATGCAGGCTTAAGCCTCTTTGGTGGTTAACTAACTAACATTCTTACTACTTGTCTTGCCTATCGGAGCCGTCCCAGTTTATGAATCTTGTTATTTATGGTTCTTCAAACAATTTGGATACCTTGTCTGCTAGGCAGTATTTTACTCCATGGCTTTCCATCCAAATTAGTACTACCAAATCTTCCCTTTCCCCATCTTCTTTCCCTCCCCACTTCCTTCATCCTCCAAAACATTCTCCTTAATGGGGATGCAAGAATTCCACTAACTTCAAGCAGTTGGGACTTAAATAAATTATAAAATAGATGAATAATAACCCAAACATTATTTATTAATGATGTTCGACTGGGTCGGCTTCAGTAAGCAATTTACTATTTTTTTTTTAATTTTTATAATCCTACTTAATTTTATACTGTAAATTCTAATTGACTAGTACATTTTTATTTGTATTGAATGTTTTGTTTGGTTCACCAGGAAGCCCTCCACATGCTGATGTCCATGTTCTGCGAGAAGAACCTGGTGCTGGCCATGGCGCATGAGGACCTGTCTTATGCTCTGTACGTGCATGAATACTCTTCGGGTCGCTTCTTTAAGGCGCGCGAAGAGGCTGACAAGGCCATCAAAATCATGGAGGTGAGACTTATTTCATCTAATCTAGTTACTGAAATGCATCAACAGAACTGAAGTCTTCTTCTATTAGCCTATTATTAACCTAGAAAATCCATGCCAGAATAACGGTATCTATGTCAATAATACATTTGAGCGCTTCCAGTAATGGTGATAGTAAGCCTGTTTGGTTGTGTTGTAGGCAATGCTGCCCCCCACACACTTGATGCTGGCCACCGCCAAGAGAGTGAAGGCACTCATCCTCGAGGAGATTGCCCTGGACACCCCACCGGGAAGGAATTCCGGAGGTCAGTGTTGTCCCTTTACTTTTATATTAACGCTTTTAATACTGGGGTAAAAATAACCTCGTTGAATTTAATGTTTCAAAGACCCAATCATGTTTCATTACGATTAAAAGGGATCGTAATGACAATCTAATCTCCGTCAAAGGAAACAATCTTCCAAACAAGCCTTTCATTGACATGCTTGGTGTCTTCAGTACTTGGTTAGATTTTGAAAAAAAAAAATACTCAGGTAACTCAATGCTCTCACTGAGTTAAATGAAGCGACAAAAAGCTAAAAAAACGTCCCAAACTTGTCTCGCTTAAGTCAAGCCTTCTCCCTTTTTTAGTAAATTTATTTTAGATGGCTGAAGCCCTACAAAACTCTTCAGAATCAAACGAGAATCAGAGCGTTCGATGCAGAAAAAAAAACTGTTTAAAAATACATATTTAACTCATTTTTGACCAAAGTGTCGCTTAAGCCCGTTTGTCCTTCTAGCGTCGATATACTATTTCCGTACATGCATCATAGCGTGCAAGTCGTTTTGACTGTGTGATATTTATGGAGTGATTGCAGTAGCAGACCTCTTGGCGGAGTCGGAGACGCTGCATCGTGCTGCACTGCGCCTGTCCCTGATGGCCTTCGGGGAGATGAGCGTGCAGACGGCGAAGCACTACGGCAACCTGGGTCGCCTGTACCAGAGCATGCAGAAGTTCAAGGTACCTACTTACCGCATTAATCTGGATTAGTGGCTACTCTTGTACCAAAATTATAGATTTTTGAGTTTGGTTATCAATTTCCAATTTCCTGGAAATTTTTAATTTCCTTTTGTGTTGCAGGAGGCAGAAGAAATGCAACTGAGAGCCATCTCCATAAAGGAGCAATTGCTGGGGACAGATGACTATGAAGTAGGACTATCAGTGGGCCACCTGGCTTCCCTCTACAACTACCACATGAATATGTACGCTGATGCTGAGAAGCTTTACTTCAGATCTATTGCTATTAGTGAGTATTTTTTGATAAACTTCAATCAAAAGACAATGTGATGTATAAAAAAAATTCTTATTCATAAAAAAAATCAAATTCATATCTGTTTTAAACTTAATGTATGTAACAAATTATGTACACACAAGAAAAAAAGGCTAGAAGATATCTCATCAACCACATAAATCTTATTACCAAAAATTCTGCCACTTTTCAATTCAGATTTCAAAAAGACCAAAAACACTAAACTTTTATGTGTGGCTTTTACTGTATTTAGGTTCAGCGTATTTTTTAATAATACATTTTATAAGTTCTAAGACACTAATGACATTATTGCTACAGGTTTAAAACTGTTTGGAGAGAGGTACTCAGGACTGGAGTATGACTACCTGGGCTTGGTGCATGTCAACAACGAGCTGAAGAAACCAGACCGGGCCTCCTTCTACAGCCAGGTGTTACAGCGGTGGAGAGGTGGGTCTTCCTGTCTATTGCATCTTTCTTTATCTGCACTTAATCCAAGTTTGGGGGCTCATGTCTAAATGTTTCCTTACTATTCCACCATATTGAAATAATGCTAGGGAAGTATTTCAACATAATTTGTGCAGAATGTGTAAAGAAAAACCTATGATTTTTATACATACAAAGATTTGAATTTATATCTACTTATACACACATATATATATATATATATATATATATATATATATATATATATATATATATATATATATATATATACGAGTATATATGTGTGTATGGGTAACCTTATGTGATTCGTTCTACTATTGTGAAATGTATTATCATTTTTTTACTAAATGGGTGAAAAAATAATTTGCATACATCTAAATTTTTATTTTTTATATAAAAACAAACAAACCACCTCTGAGAAAAAAATTGAGTAATCGCTCGTCAAGTAACTTTAATCATAAGATTAACATGGCTGTAAAAAGATACATTTACTTGATGGGTAGCGTTACTCAGTGATGGTAAAACAGATAATATACGCTAATTGACAGTTTAGTCAGAGGTGGTGATATACGTAATTGGTGTCAATTTTAAATGAAAATCAAAAATATACTAAACACAAGTTTTTGTGATTTTCTTTCTGTCTTCTCTGAAACATAACCTCAATTTTAGTATTGAGCACAAATGAAAATGATTGTCTTCTCCAGCTCTCCGGGAGCAGCCCCTTGAGAAACAGCAGCCCGCCTTCGGCATGGAGGTGGCCATTCCCATTCCACAGCTCAAACTTGACTTCTTCCGTCAAGACGACGAAGATTGAGACCTGGCCGGAGCGTGCTTATATCAGGTAATGCTTGTTCGATGACACTTTAATACAGTCGTTTGGGCACTTTGCCAAATTATTATCAGCAATTTTAACTACTACTCAGTATGGCTAAGAAATCACTGAGGGGGCTGGTAGGACTAAACGGGACACTGTCATTTCAGGAGACACGTGTAGCTATTAGGAGTGGAAAGCATCGTTAGTTGTAGTAAAAATATGAAGAATGGAGAAACACAGCTAAATGAAAAGTTCCAATATCAATAGTAAAAATATTGTTATTCGAATAACAGGGACAATTAAGCATGTCAACTGTTGTCCTGAGAAATGTCATCACTGCAACATTTACACTTATCATATCGTAGCCGGAAAGGCAAAAGGCAGAAGCGCTATTTTGGCAAGTTTACACCAGAGTACTTAGCAGTTTTTTTTTTACAGCAAAATTCATAAGTCTTTAGTATCTTGTAAGATTTTGAAAAAAAAAGTTAACTCAGGTAACTCAATGCGCTCACTGCGTTACGTGAAGCGACAAAAAGCTAAAAAGGTCCTAAACTTGAGTGAAGCCATCTGCAAAATGGTAAATATATTATAGGTGACTGCAGGGCCTGTCAAAAAAAAAGAAGCCTGAAAAGTCTTCAGAATCCAACGAGAGTCAGATCATTCGATGCAGAAAAAGAAACTGATCATCCCGCATTTAACTAATTTTTGACAAAAGTATCGCTTCAGCCCTTTTGCCTTTCCAGCTACAATATTTTGACTCAAGATAACCAGAAGACTTAAGGTATCGAGCTGAACAGAAAAATATTTTAGTTGGTAAAATTTTAATAATGTCTTATTACCCTAGTAGCTCACTTACCGTCTCTCAATACCCCCTGTTGCCCTTGTGACTACCACCACCTTGTCTTTCCATGCGAAGACGTGTACTTACATCTAACTAACCGTGTCTTTCTTTCTAGGAATTTTATACTCGCCACGCAGGACACGTACACGAACACAGACCGTGACTGACTCAACACGGCCGGCCGCAGCGACTGACTCCAACTGTTTACCCTGTGACTCCGACGGCCGACACTTCCTTCAGACTCCGCCCGCGGCCCGGTGTCTCCGTTGCTCAATCACCCGCCCCGCGCGTGCGATCCACAAACTAACTGCACATAAAACATGATCATCGTGAAAATTCTGGACGCTAATAACTGCGAGTTGAAGAATCAATGTGTTATTATTAATTATTAGTGCTGATGAATTAAAGTTGGGCGGTGTGGAAATATTCTCACAAATGGGTACATATCTTCCGTTTATTATTATGATTATTATTGTATATTTTTTTGTATTTCAAATGACTTTGCATTATAAAGAAAATCTCCTGTACGTCTCAATGAATTTATTGTATGTTTGTGTTGTGATTTGTTGCTTGTTTTAATCATCGAGTAACATGAGAATGAATGGTTGATAATTTTGTGTGGTGTTACTCTTTGTTTAACTGTGAGTAATATGAGAGTGGTAATGTTATGCGGTGTTATTCTGTGTCAAACTCACTGAGTAATGTGAGAATGATTGTTTAATAATATTATTATGATAAATGATTGATTGGTTCATGTTACTCTGTATTTTAATGATTCAGTAATATGGGAATGATCGGTTAATAATAATTTTGTGGTGTTACTCTGTGTTAAACTTGTTGAGTAATGTGAGAATGATTGGTTAATATTATAAGTGGCTTAATGAGAGTGTTTAAGGAAGATACCCTATGAGGGTTGGTTCTATTTCATATTATAAAATAAACTGAATTTTGTAACGGAGCCATGTATGCAGATCTTCCCATTGGTGGCTTTAATTTTTAACTATCTCTTATAGGTAGACATGTTGTACTAACAGATGTCACGGTTTGATAGTGCCTTTGGAAGGCGAAACAGCTGTAAAAATTAGATGAAAAACTAGGCAGGACTCAATCGATTTGATTTAAAATTTTACCAATTATGCGGACACCGTCGAGAGGTACGGCTTAAATAGATAATGATAGGCAATTTACGTAGAAATGGCTGACGGACATGTCGCAACGTTAAAATTATACATATTATCAAATCAAGGGCTAGTTATTGCATATTATATTAATTTTAATTGACATATTTTATCTGATAACTTTAAATATACATTATATAAAATGCAAACTGCCCGTATATTGACCGCCTTGTGTATAATATGATTTGAGTCGATATATTTTGACCGCGTCGAGTGTCACCAGCTCGTCGGCGGCACCTCGGTTTTAATCGCAAAGGAGTTAAATTATTTTGTTTATGTAAAAGACTGATGCTTTTTTTATTATGTGTTCCATATTTTAAAGTCGTAAATGTTTCATCTTTTTTTTTTTTAATCAGGTTTCACAAAAACACATGCATTGTAAGACAGGATTATTATTTTTATTGTAAGCATAATTTTTATTCATAATAACTGTGGCAAGCATTATCTTGGCGTAATATATCTGTTGTAAACGAAGTGATCAGGAATTATGCATGTTGCGCAAACATTATTCATAATGCCTTTAGAAGTCAGGCAGAGTGAAAAATACATATGTATAGAACACCCAGAATATCTAGGCATTCTACAGAACATTAAATATGATATAAATTCCTAGCCATTATATAGAATACTAAATGTGTATTGAATACCCAGGCATATTGTTATTATCACAAATATTCTATTGGAATTTTATAAGTTTGGTTACTAAATTGGGTTAAAGTATAAAATGAACAGTTTTCAACACTTTGCACGCTGACTTGTAAACATTCTATACAATCGCTAGGTGTGAAACAAATATTATTTATTAATTTTCCAGTTAATTCTAGGCATTACATAGAACATTTATCACTCTGCCTGACTTTCTAGGCGTTATGAATAGTGCTTGCTTACAATGCATAGTGCCCTACAAATCATTTTGTCTGTAACATATCCATCAAATCTCTGGACATATAACTTTCTGATAATTGTATTTTGTTTAAACTCTGACATGTGTAAATTTGCATGTTATTTAACTTTAGGGATAAAGTGTTTTGAGGCGGTCTATTACATATCTCGGCTAGCAGGCGGACAGATCGAGTTTGAAGTTCACAGCCGGTATCGAATCACTCCCTTTTCAGAACAAGTTATGCTTAATGAAAAGGTCTGCATTATAAAACATTGATATTATAAAAAATAAAAATAAACTACATTTTTGTTATTTTCAAGTCATACGCTTTACATCTTCAAGAGTACCAACCAGTATAGTAAAAATGATTATAATAAAATCAATATAAATTAAAAGCTCTAACAAAATTGAAAGTGAAATAATTGATAGTCGTTTAGCTATGATTTATTTTTCATAAGCGAAACTGACATCCAACCTTTCAAGAAGGTCTAATTTTGTTCAAAATTGTCAAAACACCGCTGTCTTTATACTTTTGTATACCTAAAAATAATATTTGTTTAAACGTAGACAAACGCACTTTGACTTCATGGAAAATAATATTTAAAAAGTTTTTTTTTCACTCTGTCACATTGGAGGTTTTAGCTTTGCAGCGACAATGACATTTGTAATGACCTTTTATCATTTATGTATTTATTCCCATTTGCATTGAACACTGATGCTTTAAGTGTAAGAGTAGATGTATTAGCCTATTGTAATGCTTGCATTTTGAGAAATAAATATTCATGTGTAATTATTACTTCCGCTTGCGATGCTTTCAAACCTTATTAGTTGTTAGTAACCCTCTTTTGTTTAATAGAACGTTTTTATTTCAGGTTATGTGGTGGTGCGCAATACGCAACCCGCCATATTGAAGAATTGCTATACTTATACAAATACAATTTTTGTAAACGAGTATCAGTGCAATCCAATCAAAAACAATAATACATAACAAGAAAACAAATTTGGGATCTACAATGTACAAGAACGTAGCAAAACACCAATGAACAAAATGTTTATAAAACATAGATTAACAACAAATACTCCCTAGAAGTGTGACGCCAATGAAACTATGGCATCCCTAACTGGGGTATGTTGTGAGGCTGAAAGTAGTGGGTAGGATAAGGAGATCGGGAAGAGGAAGGTTGGGAAGTACCTGGCTATTCAGATCTGGTCACGAAACATGGCCAAAGCCATTTAAAGCAACGTTTCGATTCTGAATGATGGTCTTTCACCAGAGCGATACTTAAAAGTATCTACCATTCTGGAACGTGCTGCAAACATACTATATATTATCTTATTTGAATTAAATGTGTTATGACACATATTAATTAAATAAAAATTGTTTGCAGTTTGAACCCGCGACCTCTGGATCCATAGTCAAGCGTCTCACCACTCGACCACGGAGGCCGTCGAAATACTGATTTGAAAGAAAACGATTGTCACAAATTAACACAAAAACTTCTAGTAGGCCTCAGACAGGCAAATTAAATATATTATCTGTTCGAGAAATAATTACGACACTTGAAAATGTTTGATCAATTCCACCAGGAAGTGAGGAAAAATTGAGGTTACTTCTGGCACACAGATACGCCTACAATACACTTCTACTGCTTTATCTTTTCAGTGAAAAACAATGAGGCAAGAAAACAATTTTAAGATTTACACTTAAAAAAAAACACAAATGAAATAAATACAATATTTTTTGCTTTCATATTCCATAGTCGTAATTATATTGCACACACTGACCATTGCTTGTTAGATGTCGTGGTTCCTATGATTAGATTTACAATTTCAACTCTTTACAGGGAAAGGTCTTCCGCGTCGACAAATAAACAATAAATTAAGAAGCGCTTTAGTAAAAAAATATGATTTAGGTTAAGAGAAGGTAAATACAGACTGGAATGAAGTAGCTACACAAAGAGAATAAGTAATTTGAAAATGTTCAAAGGGTTATATATTATAGAGATCTCCCGCATGTAGAAACACAAAGAGCTTTCATTCAAACAATTTTTACTGTCGGTAAGTATCTTTCTACTGTTGGAAAAGTCTCCAGGCAGAAATAATAGTAAATTTATGTTCTATTAGTTTTTTTTATAATAATTTACTTCTATGGTAATCTTAAACATATACATACATGACGAATAAGTAAACAAAAATCTTTACAACAGTAACTGCCCAGGACATGAAGTTCACTCGAGGTGAACTATAATAAAACTGCCCCATAGAAAGACAATTTTACTATTACTACTGTCAAACTTATTAAAATGACACCAAAATACACTTTCTTTTACGTACTCACATCACACCCCGATAGGTTCTTAACTAAAAATAATGTTTTTGTGAATTCAGAGCCCACTTAAATAAAAAAATTATAATAATGGAAGAAAAGCAATGCATACCTAGTTCCCTAAAAAAAGTAGATTGCTTTACAAAACATTTTCCGACTTTCATTGCTTGCGTACATCATGTTTTTAACTAGTTATTCGACTTCGGAAAAGAAAAAAAAATCAATTTTGAAAATAATAAAAAGAATTCTAAAATTTTTCGAATATTCAAATTTGAAGAACGTATGCACTAAGACATGTCCTTTTTCGCTGAAATTTTTTTTTTGATATTATGGATTCTTTCGCAATCCTCTGCTAACTAGCTAGGGCTTATACAAATACCCCTCATAATGTCTATCTAACTAGTACTGCGGCTCATTAGGCCTTATTACTATCACCATCTGATGGTTTTATTTACTTGACTGAGTTTATTTTTACATTAGTGTTTTCTTAGGGAAAAGTTCTTTACTGAATAAAAAAGAAAGCAATGAACAGTTGTTAGCAAGACTGTTTCTCGGTGACGTTTTTGGCAAGGATATCACTGTCGAAGGTGTATACCTACATATGCACCAATACACACAATCTTTAGTGTGTTGTTTCGTTGTTTGGGTCACCTCGTAATTGCTCACTCCTCCTTCCATTATTTGTACAAAACTGAATTGATCAAGGGAGGAAGAGAAGTACCGACTGCTCAGTTATTTAATTTAGAATAGGACGTATGATTTTGTATAAAATATGGAGTTCTTCAAACAGAGTACAGAATAAACCATGAATATTAACTTCTGGGTTTTGCCTGGGACATATGCAAAAAGCATTACTTAATTTTATTTCATGTAACACATCAATAAATATTATCGTAGGAAGTAGGCACTTCGCCGCCGTGCTCCGAATACGGCCGGAAGTCAGAGCTAGTAACAAAATAACTGGTTTCTACTAAAAAAATGTTAAAAATACAATTATAACGCCTATTTAGGCGTATTATAATATGTATTTACGTGGCCAGCAACGGGGCGCACCTAACAGCGTAGCAGAGGAAGGTATTTCCCGCGGGAAAGATGTTTAAAGCGGGAAAGGAGGAATTTGCCCGCTGACACTTCGGTTTACCTTTCGTGACGGAAAACACCTCTTCTTCTGTGGTGATTACTTACGTCAGCGTATTTTAATTCGTAAATAAACGTGATCTTCCTAACCTCAAAGACTATAATTTGACAATTACCTACTACGTTTATTCATTATAGTTCCTTAGTTCTACATAATATTAGAAAAGGGGTTCGTTATTTTAACCAGTTTAGTTTTAGTTGATCTGGTTTATGGAGAACACAGGTGTGTAACCTTTGAAAATTCTTAAAAACGATTATTTTCATCTCAGCATGAAGAGAGGTGCTATTTATGTTATAAACTAAAAAAAAACTACTTACCAGCCACTACCTACCTACCTACGCCCTTTGGAGGGAACATCCAATGTTTTATTTTACGTACCTCTTATTCTTTCGCGACTTGCGCATCATTATATATTCTCTTGAACTTTCTTTCTCCGTCCATCCGCTCTGCATGTCTAAAGTCTAAGCCATCTTAGCGCCCCTTCCTAAATCTTTTTAACACGTTTTATGGTCCATTTTCAGATCTCCTCATTCATTTCTATTGCAAATTAATACACATTAATTTGCAATAATGCAACCTCGTGGCTTCGAAATTTACGCGACTGGTACAGGCAGGGCCGGTCCTGTACAGGCGCAATTGGAGCAGTTCGCTCCAGGCGGTGGGTCGCCAAGGCGCTGATAGTACCTAATTACAGTGCTTTTATATATATTGGAGAACTAAGGAACTATAATGAATAAACGTAGTAGGTAATTGTCAAATTATAGTCTTTAAGGTTAGGTAGATCATGTTTATTTACGAATTAAAACACACCGACGTAAGTAATCACAAAACAAGAGGTGTCTTCCGTCACGAAAGGTAAACCGGAGTGTCAACGGGCAAATTCCTCCTTTCCCGCTAAAACATCTTTCCCGCGGGAAATACCTTCCTCTGCTAGGCTGTCAGGTGCGCCCCGTTGCTGGCCATGTAAATACATATTATAATACGCCTAAATAGGCGTTATAATATGATATAAAATGAAAAAACCACACTATCCGTGGACGGCAATTGACCCCGTAAGCTCCCGGCCCGACGGCGCGGAATAAAAACGCGCGCCTCTCGTCTTCTACTTGACACGAGTTGGTATAGGTAACTCAACTAGAGTTGAGGCAAACAACACAAGCTTAGCGTTGTGTGTATTGTGTATCGGTATACGCTCCATTGGCGATGTACTTGCGATGTGTCATAAAGAAAGGGTCGTTTGTCTTATTTACGCCTACTTATTGTCACTAGTGGAAAAGGGACAGCTAGTGTTTACGTTAATTCTGTCCTTATCCTTTTTATTCAGTTCGACCGGGTGCTGTTGTATGTCTGGCATCACGAGTGAAATAATTCCAGTTTTCGTTATTTTTAATTCGCATCGTTAATAGATTTATTTGTAAAGTGTTGTTTAAGTGTAATATTACGATATAATAGCATCCCTTAACAGAACAGGGCATGGCAAAACATTAAACGAACAGAGTATTGAAATTTTATTCCGCGTGTTTAATTATTGTTACATGTTAAATACGTTTTATATAACTGACTTCGACGCGCTTTGACTTCGATCTCTGAAGTGTGAAATAATCTTTAATTGTTTTATTTTAAATTGAAGTTAAAAACGAAACACGCTGTATGTAAACTATGTGTCTGTGTGAGTACTGTGCTTGCCTCAACTCTAGTTGTGAGACTTATGCCAATCTTCTGTTTGAACGATAATTTTACCTGCGCCCGGCGCTGTTTGACTCAGGGCCGGGCCTGGCTACAGGGTGCAGGTTTAGTTCCACATGATTGTTCCGGGTGCAGTATGCATCATGAAGGTTGCCCTGATGATACCCAACATCCGATAGGAGAGGGCACCAGAAGAGAAAAAATAACTTTCAATCCAAAATAATTCATTTTTATAACAATAACAACTGTTGTGGTCCTATTTTATATCTAGAAATATAGATTACATATAGAAATTAGAGTCTTTGAAGTGTGGATTTATCTTCGAAATACCCTGGAAGCTGGACATATAAGGTAATTGATCAAGAAGTCTTTCAGCGGCCAAAAATTACGAAATCGCACCAGACATTAAAAGAAGAAAACGTGACTATTTTTGTCACATCATTAGAAGTTCAGAGCAATAATATACAAGAGAGAGCGCTGCTGTAGTCAGTTTTTATGATATTTTTATCGGACTGGGCTTAACTTAGGCGTGGCTAGGACTAGGGCTACGTTATTTATACATCCATTCATAGCACATGTCGACACAATGTTTTTGTTTATTCGTATAACCACTTTTTCACAGTATTGTTATAAACAAAAATATAGCGTGTAACCTAATAAACCGTTGAGTTATGTCCATTTATTTCGCGTATCAAAATGTGTGGGCGGAGTCAACGGAGACGCGGTACACGAAGAACATTCTAACAATACTTTAAAGCGGTGTGATAATTTGGGAAATTTTGTTGTCTCTTTCTTTCTCATGGTGTACGACGTAAAAACCCGGAGAAAGTGATTAAATTTGAATGGGTTGGGTAAAAAGAATTAGCTCTCTCTCCATACATTGTTACTCCAAGTTTGCTGTAGGCCTGCAGCCTGAAAATAATCAACTTCTGATGGAAAATACCACCAGAAGAAGAAGGACATATTATAATACTCGCGGAAGACTACAAATCTACTTTTGTCGTTCAAATGTCCAATCTTCTAACGATCAAGAACCATTGAAATATGCACAACGCATACTGGAGGAGCTGGCACGATTCCCTCCGCTTTCAATAGAAAGCGTGAGAATACGCCAGCCGCTTCCGATCTCAGAAGATCACCAATCGATCAACCAACCAAACAATCGAGTCATTAACAATAGACTTGATCTAATTATTAAAAATAATATTAACTCTAGACTTTCTTAGAAGTCAAAAGAACTTCCGTAAATAAAATGGATAGTTTATCCAATACACCGTCTAGGTATACAATATGTGCTCGAGTAAAGCTTTACATATCATCACAAAGATGGCTGCCAAATCGGAAGAAATAGGTAAAAAAGGCAAAACGGCTGAAGCGTCATTTCGGGAAGTTTACACCAGAGCACCTTTTTTTTTAATAAAATTCATAAGTCAATGGTTGCATTTTCAAAAAAACAAAGTTTTCAAAAAGTTAAAGTCCCAAAATTGTGTCGATATAAATATATTTTAGATGGCTGAAGGGCCGCAAAAGCCTTTAGACTCAAACGAGAGTCAGTTTTTTTCGATCAAAACTGCATATTTAACTCATTTTTGACCAAATTGTCGCGTAAGTCCTTTTGTCTTTCCAACAACGATAAAAGATTTATAAAAATGACGGTTTCTAAAAAAGTTTCGGTAGCTCAATCGGCAAATACGTTACTCACGTAATGAGTAAATGTTCCGAGTTCGAGTCTCGGTCGCGACCTAGCTCTTTCATTTCTGTGTCTTTTTGTGTTTCATATTTCGTTTTAAAATTATTGATATTATTTCCATAATTTTCGGCCTACGTGGTCTAGTGGTAAAACGCTCTACTACGAATCTAGAGTTCGCGGGTTCACACCCGGCGTGCGCACATACATTTTATTTGATTGATATGTGTCATAACATATTTAATTCATACAAAAATATTATATAGTACGTGCGGTACGTTCCAGAGTATCTCCCTGGTGAAAGACCACCATTCAGAATTGAAACGTTGCTTGAAATGGCTTTAGGTGTTTGGTGATCAGATCTAAATAGCCAGATACTTCCTAACCTTGCTCTTCCCATCTCCTTCCCTTCCCCGCTACCTTCAGCCGCACAACATACCCCGATTGGGGATGCCATAGTCCTACTGGCTCCAGACGCTTGAGAGCGGTCGGGACTCTAGTGCGGTATTCTATATAAAAAAAATTACAAAGGTGTAACATTTTTTATCAGATGAATTCACGAGTGAAGTTCCGCTCTGGTTTTTTTTATACCGGTTCGAAACACGAATCCGTGCAAAATAATTCTGGTCGGGTGGTACAATTAGCAGCCTCCGATCAGCCTAATTAGACGTAGCTTCACGTGCGCCGCGGAGACCTGAAACGCTAGTAATCCGAGTAACGGCTCTTTAATACATTTTTAGGTAAAGCGATCGTCAGGACCGGACCTATAACGTATAGTGCCCAAAAAGTATAAGTCGACCTCAAAAATCAAAAATCATTTTAAAGTTCCAACCTTAGAGTACATAGAGTATTATCTATCCAAGGCAGTGAAGTCAGTTTTCGACTTGTTTTTGATGATTTTAACCTGACTCGGCGCACCTGGGCGTGGCAAGACTAAGGCTACGGTATTTATACATCCATTCAAATCACATATCGACATAATGTTTTTGTTTATTCGTATAGCCACTTTTTCACAGTATTTTTATTAACAGACATATAGCATATAACCTAAAAAACCGTTTAGTTTAGTCAAATTTAGTTGCATAATAAAAAATGTGGGCGGAGTCCCGCCGTGAACCAGGACCTTAAGATCATCCTTACAGTATATAGAAGCGGTCTATGAAATTTGTTGTCTCTTTCTCTCTCACGGTGTACGACGTAAAAACCCGGATAATGTGATTTAACGCAAGTTTGTATAGGTTGGGTAAAAAAAATTAGCTCTCTCTCCATATATTGTTACTTCAAGGTTCCAACTATTTACAATCGTTGATATATTTAGCACGTCAATATCACACTATAAGTATACCTTAGTACAGTTTTTTTTCCATCTGGTAGAGCTAAACTAATAGTTGAAACTAGCGTTGGGAAAAACTTCAATGTTTTGTGAATGCTTCACGAATTGCTAGTTCTTTAAAATGAACCCTTCGCCGTGAACACTTCAATTGAAGTCGAACTCGCAAAAAAGAGATTTGAATTTATCCGGTTATTTGTTCAGTTCTTTTTGGAACCGGTTCCTCGCCGAAATAAACACGTCCTAGTCGGCAGGGATTTGAAAGTGAAAAGAACTGCAACCGGCTCCTTGCCAAAAAAAAAAAGTACTAGTCGGTAGAGATTTCAAGTATTTGTTCAATGAACAATGAATGAAGTAGGAACTGCTGCCAAAAGAAGTAGTTCTTTGAAGTATTTCTTTTTAAAGCGGTCACAACGCTAGTTGAAACTATTTAAGTCTGGACCTCTAATTCAAAATATTTTTTCTTTTTTTTTTACAATATTTTGAACCTCTTATTTATTTAATATTATTTGTTCTTTTCATTTACAATATTTTTGTACCTGTTATTCATTATTACCTTTTATTTTCCTTTACAATATTTTTTGCACTGCTTATGAGTTTATTTAAAAAAAAAATGTTAATATTTGTGTAAAAAGCCTTTAACGGGCGTAAATAAATACAGTCGCCAGTGGCTCTACAACTCTACAACGATCAGAGGCTTGCACTCAAACACTGCCTACCCTGCCGAACTCGCATAAAAATATGAATTACATTGGATTAAATAATATTAAATTATGCAAAATATAAATCTACACTTTCAAAAATACGCGTGAAGTTCAGCTAATCGCACCGCCCCTAGCGCCCCACCGACCGTCCTACTATAACGTGTCAAAAACAGTAACTAAATATGCCCAAACGCCGCTAACGTCAGAGTGGATTCTATGTTCGCTAGACTACACGACATATGTATGCATGTATGCTGTGACTGTGCGCGCGTCGAGTGACTTGTTTGTTTTAGTAACTTTGTTAGTGTCTAGGCAGTGCTTTAGCAGAATAAATGCAATAGCAATTAGTGACATCTGTCTGTACCTATATTTATTATCAATTAATTCGTTGTTTTTCCTACTGCCTATCCCGACTTTCCCACTACTGATCAAAAACTTTGTGAAAAACACTGATAACGATGAAATCTTATAGGAAACCGTTGAGAACTTTCAATTACCTACCCATACAATTAACTATAATATCGCTTAAACCTACATTTATTATTTTACGTGAAAAATGTTCACAGTTGAGTTTTCTTCAGTAAAATTAACAGAAATACTGCTTTTACGTGCTTATTTACGGCCTACATGGTCGAGTGGTAAGACGCTCGACTACGAATCCAAAGTCGCGGGTTCGAACCCGGCAAATAAATTTTAATTACTTAATATGTGTACATAACACATTTAATTTATATAAAACAAAATATAGTATATTTGCAGCACGTTCCAGAGTAGTAGATACTCTCAGTATCTCCCTGGTGAAAGACCACCATTCAGAATTGAAACGTTGCTTGAAATGGCTTTAGCCGTGTTTGGTGACCAGATCTGAATAGCCAGGTACTTTCCAACTTTCCACTTCCCCATCTCCTTCCCCTCCCCACTTCCTTCTGCCTCACAACATACCCCTATTGGGGATGCCATAGTCTCACTGGCTCTAGACGGTTTAGAGCAGTTGAAACTCTTGTGCGGTATTAAGGTACAAAAAAATTAAACATTCCTAGCGCCCTTTTCAATTGTGCGCCCTGTTTACCGCTCCATCTGCGCGTATGGCTAGTCCGGCGCTGACGGTCGTTAAACATGATTTATCGAGAGAGATACAATGGGAAACGAGATTTTAACGACCAAAATCGCCGGCCATTCGACCACCAGTTAATTTTGTATCAAAACTTTTGAATATACCCTTTTTAAATGAATATTTGTAAATGATGTTTTTTTTTTTACTGATTCATTAGAATTAATTCAAATGTGAATCTCGGGCAAACTCCGAAGAGTTTTAAATAATTTTGTAAAGTTGAATTTCAATGGAACCAAAAACCCACATGCAGTTTTTCTCTAGCTTTTTATTTTTTTATAGTTACTAGTTACTACCGCACGAGAATCCCAACTGCTCCCAACCGTCTGGAGCCAGTGAGATTATGGCATCTCCGATTTAGGTATGTTGTGAGGCTGAAGGTAGTGGGGAATGAGAGGACATGGGGAAGAGGAAGGTTGGGAAGTACCTGGCTATTCAGATCAGGTCATCAAACACGACTAAAGACATTTCAAGCAACGTTTCGATTCTGAATGGTGGTCTTTAACCAGGGCGATACTTAGTATCCTTTTTTAATAGTAAATACCCCACAAGAGTCCCAACTTCTCCCAACCGTCTATAGCCAGTGAGACTATGGCATCCCCGATGGGGGTTTGTTGTGAGGCTGAAGGTAGTGGGGAAAAAAAAGAGATGGCGAAGAGGAAGGTTGGGAAATACCTGGCTATTCAGATCAGGTCATCAAACACAACTAAAGTCATTTCAAGCAATACTTAGATAGTGTGTTACACAGAGTGGCGATAATTAGAGTATCTACCACTCTGGAGCGTGCCGAAAATATACTTTACATTATTTCATATGAATTTAACGGGTTTGAACCCGCGACCTCTGGCTTCGTAATCGAGCGTCTTACCACTCGGCCACGGAGGTCGTCATGGCAGCAGCTAATAGCAGTCACTAAATACGTCGCCATTGCCGCAGCGGCACCACATTCCCTAGCTAATCCGTCCGAACGAGGCCCATCAGTTTCAACCTTGAAGTAACAATATATGGAGTGATAGCTAATTTGTTTTACCCAACCCATCCGAAATTGTAATAAATCACTTATTCCGAGTCTTTACATCGTACACCATGAGAGAGAAAGAGACAACAAATTTCTTGGAACGCTTCTATATACTGTCGTAATGATCTTAAGCTAGCTATTTTCGCTGGTTAACGGCGGGTCTCCGCCCACATTTTTTATTTTGCCACTAAACTTGACACAACTAAACGGTTTTTTAGGTTAGATGCTATATTTTTGTTGATAAAAATACTGCGAAAAAGTGGCTATACGAATACACAAAAACATTATGTCGATATGTGATATGAATGGATGTATAAATACCGTAGCCTTAGTCTTAGCCACGCCCATTTGCGCCGAGTCATGTTAAAATCATCAAAAACAAGTCCAAAACTGACTTCACTGCCTTGGCTTGGGCTACCTCTTGTATACTCTAAGATTGCAACACTTCTAAGTATGTAAGAATGTCTGCGCTAACTTCACATCATCGAATCGTATAACTTACGTCGACGGATTTTGAGGTTATTTCCTATATTTGTGTTGGTTAAAAAACTTGCAGTGGTTATACAAATAAATCAAATATGATAGTGATATGTGCTCTTCGTGAATGTTTTAATAAGACCAAACAAATATTATAAAACATCACCTTTCTGAGGTATTTAAACAGTTTTAAATATTTTTGACCGAACTTTAGAATTTTCGTATTTTTAATGATATAAAGTCATAAAAACAACAAAAAACTTCCATAATTATTTAGGCAACGTTTCTGTTATTAGTATTTGTGTGATATTTTGACTTTATATTTCATTTTAATGGTATATTGATATGGTTTCATTTAATGTGTTCAAACATGTTTATTAAAAATGTCCGAATTCCATGTGGGCGGTAAATAATAGGCTATCCGACATCCTTTGACATATCTTTGTCTCTTTCTATCGAGTCAGTATGAAGTCAACCGAAAAGAAAAGCCGTAAAAAGTTTTGTTCTGTGCTCAAACATTTATGGCTTGAAACAATTTTTGAATTCAATGGCTTAATCTATGCCCAGAATTGATTTATTTTTATAGTCAATGATAATATGGTACAAAACATTTATTTTTTTTGGTAAGGAGTTAAAAAAAACGGGAAAGACATAATTTTTAAACAAAAGGGGGTAATATTTTTACAAAGACCTACACATTTTAAAAGGGAGTACATAAGAAAAGGGAACAAACGAGTAAATACATTAAAATAGACTCACAAGAGTAGGATTAATTATTTTAATAAAGATATTTACACACATAAATATTTTACAGAAAGGATGTATCAGAGATTTATAAAGTTGTTGAGAAAATATCCTTTAAGTGCTTTTATCAATAACTATTACTAACTAATATTAATTTGGAGTTGTAATTTATTAGGTAATGCGTTGTATTTTATATATGCGATCTATTGTAAGTGTGTCGGACGCACAGTGTCCACGATAATGTGTAGTTGATAAGCTAGATTTAAGATTGTTTTATATTTTTCATAAGAAATTATAATGTATGCATATTCCTCCCACGGCTTGTTGAGTCACAATGACACAAGAGATTAGCCCTTCGGGCTGGGTCCCCGCCAGACTAAGCTGGAAACTAACGCAATGGCGAGAGCCTAGCGCGGACCAATCACGGCCGAACGTTAGATCTGAATAGTCAAGTAGATACTTTCTATGCATCTTTATCCCCTTTCCCATATCCCTTCTCCTACTTTTTTTCCATCTTACAACATTCTACTAGCTCCGAACAGTAGGACTCTTAAATGTGGATCACGTAATAAAAAAAACTTTCTTTCAGTCTATTTGCAGAATACTTAGCGACGTTTGGCAATGAATGAATCTGCCTGCATAGCCATTAGCCGCTGCCTGCATACAGAACGCAGAGCAGAGAACACATACCTCATGCGGGGTAGAATCCACACTGAGCCAGGGACCTAGCCAGCCCGGCCCAGCCACCGATTACTGGGCAGACAGAGTCGGACTGGCCCTACGGGATATTGGTTACATCGCGATGGGGCGAGGTCTGAAAATATGGAAAATGAATGACAATTCGATTATACAACTCGTCAATTGGCACCATTTGTCTTTGACAATACACAACTTAAGCGTTTTAGAAAGAAGTAAGGCTTTTAAAAAAATATATAAAGTGAATACTGCACAAGAGTCCCAACTGCTCCCAACCGTCTAGAGCCACTATGGATCCCCGATTGGGGTATTTTGTGAGGCTGAAGGTAGTGGGGAGTGGAAGGAGATGTGGAAGAGGAAGATTGGGAAGTACCTGGCTATTCAGATCTGGTCAACAAACACGGCTAAAGCCATTTCAAGCAACGTTTCGATTCTGAATGGTGGTTTTTCACCAGGGCGATACTTAGAGTATTTACGACTCTGGGACGTGCCGCAAAATTAAGATACATATTAATTAAATAAATTTTATTTGCGCACGCCGGGTTCGAGCCCGCTACCTCTGGATTCATAGTCGAGCGTCTTACCACTCAACCGCGCAGGCCGTCAAAGTTATTTAAGTTTAAAATTACTGTCGCTCATTTGGGTGCGATTGGTTTTCCACCCCTGGCGGAAGTAGGGCCAAGGATTACTCTATGTATTACTTACTTATATTTCATGGGCACGATAGGCTACTGGCCGCATCTTTCCCAGGCCTTGTTGGAGATCTAGTCCGCCCCTGTAGACCTGATGGGAGTGCATCTGTGTGGAGTGCAAATTGTATAGTGGACACTGTATAGAGCAAGTATGTAAGGAGTAGAGTGTACGGGACGACGGACAATGTCTTCAGGCTCCTCGTTCACAGCCGAGCTCATTAATAATCAGAAGCGAGACGCCCGTGTTTACTTTTCAGCGATGAGAGCGGACTCCATGATATACTTACTCACATGAAAAATACGGATCGTACAGATATAAGCAGAAGCTTAGTTCATGTTCGTTTTTGAGTCGGATTGAAGTTTTGAACAACTATAAATCAGGTGTTAAACTCAGTAAGCAGAGAAAATATTCACTTCTCATGCAATATTTCTGCAGAAAATTGATCCACCGTAGATTGGCCGGAACTCCTTCAACGGATCCAACTACGAGTTCCCAATAGACTAGCCAGATCTGACCAATTTCTTAGTCTCCCTCGATGCAACACTAATTCCAAACAAAACTCCTTCTTCTATCGGGCCTCACACACTTTTAACACACACTACTCACAATTTGACATTTTTAACTCTGCACCTCACTCCATAAAATCACACTGACTATCTCTCGAGCCTTTATAACTACAGATAACTACTCATTCTACGGCACCACCAATCTTTTAACTTTAACTTTCTTTCTTTAAATATATATATAAAAAAAAAAAACTTTGAAATCACACATATCATTATACCTATTTACTACATCTAGATCGATCCCCCTCGTGTCCTTCCATTTCCTCAACCCTTTAAACATACTGATATGAATTTTTTAAATTTTTGCCTCTTATTTTTTTATTTGATTTGTATTTCTTTTAAATTATATGTTTATTTAATGTTTAATTTTTAAAATTAGATTCACTTACTTACAGTATCAGTTCACCTGTATATACAAATACTTAAGTGGAAACCTATAATTGGTCATATTAATACTACCCATATATTATTTTACATAGTATGTATGTAATCTGTTGGTCTCCCAAACAAATAAAATTTTTTTTTTTTTTTTTTTTTTATATGAATACCGCACAAAAGTCTCAACTGTTCCCAACCGTCTAGAGCCAGTGAGACTATGACATCCCCAAATAGGGTATGTTGTGAGGCTGAGGGTAGTGGGGAGGGGAAGGAGATTGGGAAGAGGAAGGTTGGTAAGTACCTGGCTATTCAGATCTGGTCACTAAACACGGCTCAAGCCATTTCAAGCAACGTTTCGATTCTGAATGGTGGTCTTTCACCAGGGCGATACTTAGAGTATCTACCACTCTGAAAAAATAAATGGGCCCCACTGATGAATTTGGCAGCCACCTCTGGTCTGGAGCCCTAAATACCTGAATAAAAATCCTTGAATCCGTGTAGAAACAGGCGGTCCGTTTTATAGATTCTCTTATCTTAACAAACGGATTGCAATATTTGGAGCACACTCTTTAGGTGGGAATGCTGTCCTTGTTCTACCGGTATTTCGATGAAAGATGCTCCATCAACATTTGTACACGGTTGACATTCGATACATGCGAACGGGTCGCCTCCACGACTCGTTCTCGTGTTCAACAGCTGGGCTGCGGAACGATTTTCCGACCTCTGTGTTTCCTCCCTCCTGCGACACGGGTCTCTTCAAAACTCAGGTACACTCCTTCCTTTCCTTAAAAAGCCCCTCCACACAGCATCCCCAAAAATGACATAGGCCCTGAGGAAAATGATCCTCATCAAGGCCTTCTATGTGGAGTAAATGTAAAACAAAAACAAAAACGGAATTAATATTGGCTCCCAAGGTACTGCAGCGCTACGGAAATAATCCTAAAGGAGCTGGAGTACTATTACAGCCAAGAATACTAGTATCAATGCCATGACATGGAGCCCACCAAAATTTGGTGACATTTAAAATGTATAAACGATTCTTTGAAATGTGTCTTCCTAAACCCACACCGGTCTACGTGGTCGAGTGGTAGAACGCGCGACTACGAACCCAGAGGTCGCGGGGTCAAACCTGACGCGACGTGCGCAAATATATTTTATCTGATTAATAAGTGTCATAACACATTTAATTAACATAAAATAATATATAGTATATTTGCGGCACGTTCCAGAGTGGTAGATACTCTTAAGTACTTTGGTGACCAGATCTGAATAGCTAGGTACTTCCCAACCTTCCTCTTCCCCATCTCCTTTCCCTACCACCTACCTTCAGCATCAAAACATACCCCAATAGGGGATGCCATAGTCTCACTGGCTACAGACAGTTGGTAGCTGTTGGGACTCTCGTGAAAAAAAAACCATAAAAAAATGGAATAAATAATTTTGTGCCTTTCTTATTTAAAAAAAGTTAAATGGATATTTCGTAGCTGCACTGCTCATTATAGAAATTGCGTTTCCAACTGTGTTGGTTGCGTTGAGGTAGAAATTCATAAAAATCTGTTCCAATTTCATGAACGGAGAAAAAATAATTCCAGACTTTAAGAGCTTTTGTATATAAGATGCTTCTGAGATTTAAAATGAACTTTGTAACTTCCAGGTTTTAAAATCATACTAAAAAGTTGATGGATCAAACTGGGGCGAAGCCGGGTACCAACAAATTTCACGGGAGATTTGACTTAATTAATCATAAAACATTATTATTACAAACTCATCTGTGCACAAAATGTAACGTTATTTGTAACAATGTTGAAGTTTACTTTAGACCCGGCAGCAAACAATAACACGTGAATTCTCTACCGATTTATCGTTTTGCTTTGTAGTTTCAGAGCTGTGAAGAAACTCGACCTCTGCGCAGAAGAGTGCGCGGGTCACTTCAGCACAGGCTCGGTCCTCCACCCCCCAACTACAGCCCACCACCTCCCGCCACCCACTATCACTACTGTGTGCTGTTACTACCGCTACTGGCAGCCGGTAGGCGGGTAGAGGAATCCCTCTTTACTATAGCTCAGCAATCTCTGTACGGAATTCAGTTGGTCTTCGGCGTTCACGAGGTGAACACGCAGTTCTGCTCGTCGAGAATACAAACTTCGACGGACAGACATGTGATCTATCTGCTATTATTTACCAATGTGCTTATTCAATAACAAATTCAACACAAACACAATTTCATTAAAAACAGACAGTTCAACCGATGACAGGAAGGGATTGTTTTCGTAACAACCCCCGTGAAAGAAAACGTGTGTTTTGCAATCAAACAACCCCTGAAAAGCGACAGAAAACATTGAAAAGCTAACTTATTTGTGCAAATTCGTGTACCATCTCAAAATCGAGCATCACCATAACAATATATCAGTGAAAAAGATGCTTTAATACGTATATTTTTCCAAAATTGAGCCATAAATTAACTATCTACAGTGAAGAAAAATGCTTTAATTTGAATATTCTCTCAAAATTCAACAATAACTGTATTACCTATACAATCCACTAGCGAGGTAAATGTCACAATAAACTGTTGTTGTTTTTACTAACGCGTTAACTTAATCGGAAACGTTTAGTCAACAATTAACATTGAACGTGTTATATTTAATTAACTGTTAATTTATTCATCTGTCAGTACGCTGTCGTTATTACTACAGTTTTTGTATTTGGTTTCATCTGATTTCTAATCATTTTAAATTGATTGATGTCCGCCAGAAGAAGATATTGACCTATTGCGGACTCCGTGAAGATTTCACTAGTTCGAAGTAATTGATTAATACCGGTTTTGAATCGACACTTCAAATGTCGGTCGTAAAAAGTGAATCTCTTCGGCCAGCCGTGTGTGTTAACTAAACTATTGGGTGATTTCTAAAACATAATGTTGATAAGTGATATCGTTGCGAAGAGAAAACATTCAACTTAACTGTACCAATTATTATTACTAAGCCTAGGAAGTTAATGCAATAAAGTGTTGGTGAAAGCTGCAGCAGACTTAGGCAAGGTGTGTCGAGACGACGGAGAGGTATTATTGTCTTATCTGTTGTCATTCAAAGAGGCGGTAACAAAGCACCGTGACATTAGAAAATTATGCAATTAGTCCGGAAAAATAAGCCATTACCGCGGGAGTTGTTACGGAGTGCAGTTGGTAATGTGAAGATTGCTTAAAACATTCATTGAAGCAATGGTTCAAAGGTTTTAAACTCAAAAACTACTGGTTTGAAAGGCCTGTAATTAACAATATTAAGAAAACAGTGTTATAAAGTGAGGTTATGATAAAATTCAGCAAATAAAACACAATTAAAGCAACGTTGAAGGGCTTAAAATACTCAAAACCTACTGATATAAAAACCTAATTTATTAAGAAATCCAGTGTTGTAAAGTTACACCTTACTATATATTAGTAATGCTTGAAGGATATAACACCCAAAACCAATTAATTTAGGAGTATTTTGGTCCAAGTTTTAAAGAAGTTCAGAGTAAAGCTAGGTTATTGTCAGAAATTTCCACGATGCCTTGCGTCAGGTATATCTCCACAATGTTGACCTTTCTGGTAGTGCTGTCCGCATCTCTCCTCCTGGCGGCGCCTCCGGAGGCCCAAGCCGCCCCCACGTTCAGCTTCAGCCTGCCGGGGTTCTTCCTGTTCGGCCCCGGGGGCGCCACGGAGCCGCCGCTGCAGAAGCGCTCCGCCCCCGGCGTGAAGCCCTACTCGGGGCTGCGCCTCACCAACGACTCGCTGGTGATGATATACTGGCACGACCAAGCCGTGGCGGTAGTGGAACTGGGGCCCAACAAGCTGCTGCTCAATTGCGAAATCATCGAAGTTTTGTAAGTTTATTCTTATATTCACATAACTAACCTAACCTAACTTTTAAAAAATTTTTTTTTTGAATATTTTTTTTTTGAATTTTTTTTTATCTACTTCATTTTTATTTACAATACTATACATACATTGTCCTCCACGCTAGGAGTCTGTGATGTGGAGGACATTTTTCTAATTATATGATAAAACAATTTAAAATATAAAAGAAGATATATAAAAAAAAATAAAAGAAAATAAAATAAAGCCACTTCAAAACAAACAAAAAAAAAATTCAAATAAATTTCCTAAGTATCACTATTATTATGGATGTATATAATTTATTTATTTATAAATTAACGGACTAAAGTCCAATTACAAAAATACATAAAACACGAAATGGAAAAAAAGAGCAACAGAGAAGGAATAGCACATACATAATAATAAATGAAGCGATGACAAAAATAGGACAAAATAAACATAAGAGAGAACATTCAAGCCATGGTCTAGTCAAAGTTTTGGTAGAGTCGTAAAGAATGACAAAAATCATTTAGACTGCTACCAAAAATTTCAAGACTATGGCTTGAGTTAACATGTTAATTATAATTATAAATTAGGGAGGATTGTAACCAGTTCCAAACATGTTTATTGTATTGTGCAAGTGTAGATGCTTTGATTTGTGTAGGAAGAGAATTATAAAGCTTAATAGCCTGGTATCTGTAATGCTTTTGTCCAAAAGATGTGTATGTTTTAGGTATTTGTAGTTGTGCATGTCTTGATCTAGTGTTGTTACTTAACTCAAAATGTTGACGTAAAAACCTAAGATATATGATAATCACAATTGGCACCTACCCAGCTGATACAAACATACTAATTTTACACATATTTGTTCCTCTAAAACAGAGGTTCAAGAAACTTTTTTGTCCCGTAGACCACTTGTCGATTTTTTCTGTTTTGTATAGACCCCCTGCTTTCCTAGTATTGATTGTTTTTAGCGTTGGGAAAAACTTCAAAGTTTTGTGAACGCTTCAGGAACTGTTAGTTCTTTGAAATGAACCCTTCGCGGTGACCACTTCAATTGTAGTCGAACTCGTCAAAAAATAGTACTAGTCGGCAGAGATCCCAAATCGAAAAGTGCTAGCAAATCAACAAAAATTCCTCTCCGAAAAAAAAGCACTAGTCGGGAGAGATTTGAAATCGAAAAGTACTAGCAAATCGGCAAAATATCTTCCACAAAAATTATTATTATTAATATAATTAGGGAATTAAAGTCCATTATAAGATAGTATTACGTAAGTACCTACATAGGTACTATCTGTGAGATGGATTATTACATTTGCGGGAAGCCAACATTTTGGTGATGGCCTGCCTAAATGGAATCCACTCCCGTGGACCCCCATTTACGTCTCATGCACCCCCAATTTTTTTTTTCTTTGACGTGGACCCCTTGCAGGTCGGAATCGACCCCTGGGGGTCGATATAGACCACTTTGGGAATGACTGCTCTAAAACTTCTTAAGAATATTACAAACTATTAACATTTTTTTGTGAGTGAGTACGTACGTACGAGTGAACTTTTTAAATTTGGAACTGATGTCAATTGAAATTATCAAATTTAAAAAAATATATTTTCAAAAGGGAAATAATTACATTGGGTATTTAACGTGTACCTTACCTCAGGTAATAAATTGTCTATTTTTATCAAGTTTCATCAAGTACATTATTTAATAATATATATCGACTGTTTAGGTCAAAGGCGTTAATCCACTTTTTTTTGCAAACAAGTGCCTAGTGGTTTGAACCACTTTCACATTTTACACCTAGTCGATATTAAAACAATATTTTTTTCGTTAACACTTTGTTTTTTTAGAGGAAATGTAATATATATATTTTCTAATCATTATTTCCTACACGTCGCGGTAATTCCCGATATGGAATATTAATATTTTATTGTTCGTAATTTTAAAAGCTGTTTTAATTGAATTATGGTTACTTATTATCTAGGTACCTACCTACTGATTAATATGGTTGATTATAAACAAAGTAAATATAATCATGTATAATATTAACAATATTTTTAAATCAATATAGTAGTTTAGTTATCAGTTGAAATAAATAGGGTAATTGACAATGATGATGCATGTTTTTTTTAAACAGTCATCTTTTATGAACGAGTATTCTTAGCAAAATATATTTTCCGATAAATATTTCGTTTGACAATGTCTTTCGAAAGCAAAAGACCTATCATGCGTACAATTTAAGTTTCATGGCAGAATTAAAAAAAAAAAATGGCATTTGCAGTGAATGATAATAACAAAAAACAAATTCATTAATATTCAGTTACATTTGCATTCAACAATGTATTTCGTTTGCAACATTCAGTCGTTGACTCTACTGCTAGAAACTGTGACCGTGGAGCAAGCGAGTCAAGTCCATCATAACACAGAACAAAAACTATGCAACAAAACAAACACACAACATAAACAAGGAATCTTTGAAAACATTCTGACTCTTTGAATTTATTTTAAAATGTTTACGTTTCTTCCATTGGGAAAACAATGCACATAATAATATACGGATTTGAAACATGTTTATAAAAATAATACGGTTTATAATTAATAATAAAATAGCGAAATGAGGGTGGTTTAACGAAACCTCGAAAATATATTTTCATTGGAAAAAAATTCTGTCATGCAAATAATGGCTATCCAATGGAAAATAAATCGTTTCATGTGTGAATTGATTACATCACGTTAGCATAAGTTACGTTTCGTTATATTATATGATCGGTCGGTAGCTGAGTGGACAAACGCGTCGGATTCCCACCCGGGCGTCGTGGGTTCAATTCCTCTGCTGGCTAAGTCCCCCATCATTGCACAATCAACATTATCCGCTTATTACGATAGCAGTAATCGTTTTCCAAAAAATATTGTCAGGTTATTCGTATCCCGGGAATGTTTGTCTTTATTCATTTTAAAATAAATTATTTGACACCACACAATAGTCTACTGGCCGGAACCCATGGTAATAATAATAATAATAATATTTGGACGATTTGTATAGCGCCGTTTTTGTGAAAAATCACCTCAAGGGCGCTGTACAGATCTTACTTTCTATCATTACATATTAATTCCTAGTTTCATCAACACAACCAAATGGGAAGTTTTGTAAGGTTATTTTTTTTTTTTTACATCAATTCCACACAGGAGGCCTTGAGGGAAGTGATTTTTTTAAGGTCATGTCATCTTTGAGGATGCTGTGTGGAGAGTATTTTTGAGGAAAGGAAGGAGTGAACCTGGGTCTTGAAGAGGTGTTATGCTGAAGGAGGGAGGAAACACAAAAGCCGGAAAATTGTTCCACAGCCGAGCTGTTGAACACGAGAACGAGTCGTGGAAGCGACCCGTTCACGTGTATCGCATCTTTGCGTCTTAGGGTTTATTCACACTTTGCTGGGGTTTGAACATGCGACACCTGGACCCAGAGCCAACTCACTTACCGCGAATCGTTAAATAAATAAACACACATTTCCGTCTGATTAACCAAAGGTAATTCAACATATTGTGTATCCACTCGAAAAAGGGATACATCCTTGGAAGACATGGAGAGGTACCTTTGCGAAACAGTGTAGTCAGAATTGTTGACTTTATACTGACTCGATAGAAAGAGACAAAGATATATTAGAGGATGTAGGATAGCCTATTAGTTACCGCCCACATGGAATTCGGACCTTTTTAATAAACTTATTTGAACACATTAAACAAAACAATATCAATAAACCATTAAAATGATATATAAAGTCAAAATATCACACAAATACTGATAACAGAAGGTTTGCCTAAATAATTATGGAAGCTTTTTGTTGATTTTACGTCTTTATATCATTAAAAATGTGAAAATTCTAAAGTTCGGTCAAAAATATTTAAAACTGTTGAAATACCTCTGAAAAGCGATGTTTTATAATCTTTGTTTGGTCTTATTTGAACATTCGCGCATAGCACATATCACCATCATGTTTGATTTATTTGTATAACCACTGCAAGTTTTTAATCAACACAAATATAGGAAATAACTTCAAAATCCGTTGACGTAAGTTATGCGACTCGATGATGTGAAGTTAGCGCGGACGGAGAACATTCTGACATACTTAGAAGTTTGACATGAAGCACTCACTTTGTGGTAAGACACAATGAAATTAAAAATAAAAGTAACTTTGTTTTAATACCACTTTATTGGATACATATACCAATTGGTTTTCAGTATATATATTTATTCAATCCTGAAGAAGGTTCAGGTATAGCCGAAACCAGTTGGTATATGTATCCAATAAAGTGGTCTTAAAACAAAGTTACTTTTATTTTTAATTTAATCCTTAGAAGTGCTTCGATATTATGTGACGACTTTTCTTGTCTCTTTCTCTCTTATGGTTCACGACGTAAAAATCCGGAGAAAGCGATTTATAGGTTGGGTAAGAATATTAGCTATATTTCCTTATATCGTATCTCAAAGGATACATCGTTAAAGTTGGTTAGAAGAATTTTCATCGATAATTATGTGCTCAATTATCTAAAAAAAATGCTTTGTCGAAGTAAAAGTCTTTGATTTGTCTCTAAATTTCCATATAACCTCACAACGAGGGTTTTTGTAGTAAAAGTTTGCATCGCTGGCTTTACGCTACGTTGAATGAATACATTATTAGCTAATCAATAATGTATTAATTCAAAACGTGGGGCTAGTTGTGTTGGCAAGCATTTTACAAATAATGATAACGATGCAAATAAAACTAGAGAACATTTTCATTTTGTTTTTATCTTATCAATTTAATTGATTCTAATTTTAATCAATAATCGTGATTATCATGCATTCAATCCTCCTGCATTACATCTGAAATTCAGATTAACTTGAGACGATTTAGTGAAAATCTAACGAGGTGATACTCTCAGTATTGCCTCGGTGAAAAAGATTCAGAATACAAAAGTTGCGTCGTGTTTAGTTTTAGTTTCCAGGTACGTTAACCTAACCTAACCTAACCCATCTCCTCTTACCTCTTCATCTTACCTATCTCCTTCCCTTCCCCAATCTCTTCAGCCTCTCAACATACCTAAATTGGGGATGCCATAGTGGCACTAACTCCCACGGTGGGACTCTAGTGAGGCACAAAAAAAAATTGATCGACACTAATAAATACATGTATATATATATTTTTAACAGGAAAACTTAATATTACCATTATTGAATTACAACAATTTAACACAAAAAACTATAATTTAATTATATTGATTGTGATTACGATGAGATCAATTCCTCTACGTGCCTATGTAACACTGGCTAAACAAAAATGTTTTATTTGTAAATGAAATCCAAAAAACACTATTATTTATTGAATTATCAACTGTAGAAATGAGATCCATGAGGAGTATGTGTGTAAAAACGTATGCCCATGTTAAAAATGTGGATATCCGTAAAGAATGCAAGACTGTTCTAAGCGTAATGAATAGAATCAAGTAAAGGACGCTTAGATGGTTTGGGCATGCAGAGCGAATGAACTAAGAAAGGAGTGTGAAAATAATATATGACTCGAAAGTAAATGGAAGAAGAAGTTGGGGACGCCTGAGGAAGACATGGCACGATCAAGTGAATCAAACACTTGAGTCGGGCCATGTAAAGAGTCAGAATAACAGAAGAGTATGTATGAGACGATGTATGAATGTGAATGAAGCAAGTAGTGTGTGCCAAGACAGAGTTGTATGGCGATCGTCCTCTCTGCCTACCCCTGCGGAGAAATGAGTCAATAAACGCAAACGTTCAGGAGAGCCAAAACAAAATTTAGGAATTTCGTTTTTAATATGTAATCATGTCATATGTCACATGTCCTTTTTCAAAAAATTATGACACAATATTTTATTTTCCAACACATCTCATTTTTCCTTGCTAGATCTGTATCTAAGGAACAATTATGCATACTTAACTCAAAACTTGATTTTTGTGAATCATTCCGTTCTTCCTTGCGCAACTGTATTGTCTACAGAAGCTACACCAAAAAAGATGCTTACATATTTTTAGTCGAAAAAAAATAACTCATTTGAAATATATATTTTTTTTGTTTTTTAATATCGCAAAAATATGGAGAAAATAAAATTATATTATTTTGCTAATGGTCCGTATCGGAACATATATTAATTATTAAGGCTTCTAATTGTAGGCTAACATCTCGATCAACACGAATATTTCATTCCTCCGAATTATTTAACGTCACTCTCGACTTTATTTATCATACTCCAACCTTATGCTTCTATACCTCGAGATAATAATCTATAGAGTAACTAATTATATTGCTGCCACAGTGTCCAGCCTCTCAAATACGTACAAACTGAACAAACCTAAAAACACTTTTTAAAAAAAGCTGACAAGCCTTAGAATATTAACACAAAATGTGGCAAGCAAAACACACACGTTACCAGTAAATTCATCATTCAAATATCGGTCATGTATGACAAAGATAGACATTCATAGAATATATTATGTGTATGAACGAAACAGATCCGAAGTTCGGACCGCGTTCCATACTTGCTTGAAACGACCTCAAGCGACACGTGACCATATATATGTATGTAACCTCATTGACTTAGACACTGTTGATTGGATTTGCCTTGAAATAATATTTTAAAATGTGGATTATTTGAATGAATATAACCAATCTCCGAAGAATACGAAAATAGAAAGAGACAGAAAACACAAAGATTAGATTGAGTTTCACTATATACGGGAGCGGCGCATCTACCAACTTTGCCATCCCAATCAATTAATAGCCTAATTATTTGAAAAAACATTATTTTTACCTTTCAGCCCTTCAGCACCTGGACATATTTTTTGGTCACTTTTAGTACATTCTTTTCAATTGTGAAAGAAGGTGCCTAGAGCGGTAGATATTTTTAGTATCGCCCTGGTAAAAGACCACCATTCAGAATCAAAATTTTGCTTGAAATGGATTTAGCCGTGTTCGGTGACCAGATCTGAGTAGCCATGGCCTTTCCAACCTTTATCTTCCCCATTTTCTTCCTATCCCCATTACCTCCAGCTTCACAACATACCCCAATTGGGGATGCCATTGTCCCACTGGTTCCAGACGGTTAAGAGCAGTTGGGACAAGCAGTACAATGTTTTGTAAATAAACTTGTCTACGGGTCAGAATATGGATAAAAAAGTTTTGAAAAATTGCTTAATATATTTTGAAAGTTACAGTAGGTTTGATATCAACACTCCATTGTGGACTGCTAGCCTCGATTCTTTGACAAACAATTACTAGCGGCTACTTCATTAATGTATTCGTTAATTGAATGACTGTTGCTATAATTTAGAAAAGTTTGTATTAGGTTAGGTTATCAAAATGATTCAGAAATATAGTATCAGCAAAAGTTAGGTAGGAACTTCTATTCTTGAACTTGTTTCCCTGCCTTGCTTTTAGCCTTATAATATTTTCCACTCGGTGTTGCCAAGCTGACGGGAACATTAAACTCATTTAACATTAAAAAAAGTTAAATTACTGTTATTGTAAAGGTACTTGAACACAAAACACATCAACACAGGTCAGTGAATTTGTGTCGAACTTAATCGTCCATCGTGCCTCTATGATGTAATCTGCCATCGGAGAATCGATCAGCCAGCTTGATCCAGTTGGGAAAATAGTACGATTAGTGATAAGTGTTGCCAGTTAAAAAACGCCTTCGGTCAAAGTATTATTTTAAGAAAATACAGGCAGCATTGAGTTCATAATATTTCTGTGAAATTATCATGGATTTTTACCTCATTTCAGTTGTAAGTGGTAGAATAATTTTAGATTATAGGTATCATTCATCAGAGTTGACCCAACCACGGTATTCACACAGATGCATTGCTTGCATACAGCATCTTAAATCTTGTTATTCTGCTTTAAAAAATAAATTTACAGTGAGATTGAAAAAAAAAATTGTTTAACATAAAATATCTCACTGGAAAACTTTTGGAATATTATCTTTTCGAAAGTAAAAATATGGCGCAAGCAAGATAAAAGGCAGTTTCTCAGTGACGTTTGGAAATGACATCGATTTTGGAAGTTAAAATATATGCACCAATACACACAATGCAAAGTATGTTATTTTTTTGGTTCAACTGTAACTGTAATTGCTCGACCTATAAGTTAGTGCTATCTTCAATTTAAACAAATATATTAATACCAGTTAATATATAAAATCACTTGACTTAAAAATATAAGTCCCATTTAAAATATAGAATAGTGTCTGCTAAAAAACATTATAGGTAGGTACTTTATTAGGTGGGTAAGGATTTCTAAAGATTATTGTTTAAATTTGATAATTTCAATTAGTATATAATTTAAATTTTTAAAGATTCATTCTTGTAGGGTCGTTAATTATTAATGGAGATTTTATTTTATTGCAGTAAAATATTGTTTAGTAATCGCTTATTTATGCTTAATATGTACCCATGTCTTTACGTAACTAATGATACCATTATAATAATTTAATAACCGTCCATTTAATTTAATGACGGCATTGTTAGCAGCCATAAAAAAACATCTATTAAAAAAGTGTCAAATTAATGGAGTCCAAACTCAGATAACGATCTACCATGTCACCTCACTAAAAAGGTTTTGATTATTTCCTGCCTCTCTTGTAGTTTAATACAAATCAATAGAAACTTTTAGTGCGGAGGACTTATTATTGTAAGTTTAACTGCCCGGCTTTGTTACGTCACAGGGATTTTTCAACTAGTGTACTTATTTATGTAAGTAAATCTTACTATAAAAGTTTCTGTTCGTTTCCTCCATCTGAATTACTGTATTCGTACAAATGAGCAGCCCTTTTGTAAGCGTTTTCCTGCTGCCTCCTTACGTCACAGGAATATACGTAGAAACATATAATTCACTATAAAAGGTCACTAGAGTTTCCTCTGTGTAATTAGCGCAATCATACAAAAGAATGGCCCTTTTCACGCAGTGGTGTTATACGAGTAAGTTTTTCCCGCCCGGCTCGTTACGTCACAGGGATATATTTCATTTCACTATAGAATGTCACATTCATTTCCTCCGTGTAATTAGCGCGTCAATAAAAATGAATGGCCCTTTTGGTGCGGTGGTGTTATATCAGCGAGTTTTTCCCGGCCGGCGCGTTACGTCACAGCATTATTTGGCGGGAAGTGGGACGCCGCATTGCGCTTGCTGCGCTCTGGCTGGAAAAGCGCCCCCTACAATATCGTGTGCAGCGCGCTTCCGAATTTGAAATACTCCACGGGAGTGTTCCTAGAGCAATAAAAATCCAATTAAAACGCGCAAGTGCCTACTTAAAGTTTGCAGCTTGGGATAAATATAGAAATGCAAGCAGGTACCTTCCTCCTTTACTATACCAATTTTTTTTTGTGGGAATCATTATTATTATGATTATTCGTAACCCAGGAACATTTTTCCTCCTTTTAAAAAGAAAGATAAAAAGAGAAAAGAAAAGAAAAAAGGGATAAAATATAAATCGAAAAGTTCACTTAGTTTAAGCTGAAAACAGTTGCGTTGCCTTGGAAACTTCAGAAACAAAAAATGAAAAAAATATGACCCCAGACCTCACCGTTCGTTTAGGAAGCCCCCTGCCTAAAATAATTTCGATTGCAATCTAGATAAGAGAGGAGTTGGAAAAGAATTTAAAAAAATTATATCAATTTCTACGGTGATAATTACCTCTTTATTTGAGTATGGCATCCCCAATTCTATATTGTGTGGAGAAAGTGGAGAAGGAAGAATATTGGGACGAGGAAGATTATAAAAACGGATTATTAAGAGAGTTCAAGCAACGTTTCCATTTTGCATGATAGTCTTTCAGCAGGGCGATACTGAGAGTATCTACCACTCTGGAAATATATTCTTCAATAGAAACTTGATTGTGAAGAAATCGGTGTTGCTAGATGCAATCGTCTTCAATTGGTACTTATTTAGACAGTAAATTAACTCTTAATGACCAAAACGTTCTTGAACTTTCAATGTATCGAAATCCAACTCTCTCAAATGCTTGACCTACTCCGTCCGTTGGACTAGAAAAAATGCAAAATCATTCAAAAATATGGCTGTTTATTTATGCATAACGTCTGCCAAAACCTCAATCACAAAATTCAAGGGCATCCAATGTTTGTTTATTTTTATTACGGACTAATATATTTATATTCTATCAACGCGTCGGTAAAGCCCAAATTGTTTTTTTTCCACTATACTAAAACCATTTGATACCGATGACCTAAGTACTTTTTGATCTTTTAAATGGCAATGCTTTTTTTAGCACAGTCGGCATTATGGCAACACTCCGTTTCACTTGGAATATTATTTCGAATTTAAATCACGTAGGCACCCAAAGAATTTATTGACCAGTCGACCCGCCATAAAAAAGACAGCACACAATAATATTATTGTGAAAAATGTTTTTGATGCTGCTTTTGAACCCACAAATAAATGGGCTTATTTTTTTGTGATATACTATGCGTTTAACCTCCAGTGTGCCGGAGGGTCCTATAGGACCCGGGCATCCATCATCACCTTTTCGGGAGTTTTTATTATTTACAAACTGTTGTTTGCATATTTGAATAGACCGTAATCGCTTGTCAACAAAATAATCAATCCAGAGAGATATTTTGTATTGCGTTGAATTCTGTACAAGTCGAGTAATTAATATTTTAAGTTTGCTTACGTCAGTACGGCTGAAAAAATAGATTTTCAAAGTGACATTACTATTTGTATTTAGAGGAAAACCTCGTGTAATTTTATCTTAATTTGGAAGGAAATGTATTCAGCCACACGAAAATACAATAAAACGACACAAAAATCTTCACATTTCTTTATAAAACTTAATTTATTTTTTATTTTTTCGTAGAAAGGAATCACTTTATGGTTTGACAAGTTTAAATAAATGAAAAAATGACTTTCTTTAAGCCCACGAATATTATTTTATTTTTCATGACCGACCGGTTTCATGTTTTATGTTTAATTTTGTACCCTGACGATGCTTAGGCCAAGCGAAACTAGTCGGTCATAAAAAAAATATATATTCGTTGTCCTATACAAAGTTATTTTTTCACTTCTACTTGTTTTAGTGAAAAAACAATTTTCCGAATATAAGTAACTATTCCAGAAAAAACACTTATGCCACTGGTATATAATTTGAAAAAATACATAAACACACTATCTGAGAAGATGGCATGATTGACAAAAACATGATTTTGTACAACATAAGTAGAGTTATTACGATATTACAGTCAGCAAGGTACGACGGACGTTGTACCTAGCGGGAATGTGGCACTCAAAAGGTTAACTTTGTATACCTACAAATACAAAGTATAGATTTCATTAAATATAACAATTCTAACATTACTTATGATATAAGTACTATTCTAGTATCTCCAAGTAGAACAAGTCATGAAATAAACTTTTTGCATAGCTTAGTTCATAATTTAAAACCACCTATAAGTTTCCTTGTTAGTTTTATTAAATATAGAAGATAGTAACAAAGTTTCAGACCATCAATCACAAGTTGCCCTCAGCGGCTTGGACTTCTCCGTTAGTTCAAAAATACCCAAATACAGTAACCCCTCGTTTATGTTCCCGCAGAGTTACGCGGATGGCAAAACCACGGATAATGAGACTAGAAACCAGTACAAATATATCTAAAAAAAAAACAACTTATTGAAGCGTTCTGTTTAATTGTAATATTGATTATTAAAATAATATTGACAATCTTCAAAAGAAAATCAAAATCTGTATTTGCCTTTTTTTTTTTTTTTTTAGGTTTTTTACTTTTATTTAAACAATAATTATTATTATTTTTAAAAAACAGTTTTTAGTTAAAAGCTCTGCGATGTAATTATTTTTACGCGTGACAGCTGTTTCGCCTTCTGAGGGCATTATCAAACTGTGTCCAAACACAGTTTGATAATGCCCTCAGAAGGTAAAAATAATTACATCGCAGAGCTTTTAACTAAAAACTGTTTTTTAAAAATTAAAATAATAATAATTATTGTTTAAATAAAAGTAAAAAACCTAAAAATTAAAATGGAGTTCTACAAAATAAACTTTAAAACCATAAAAAATATCTGTATTTGCCATTGTGTTCGGATGAAGCTTTGCTAAAAAATCTCATTTTAATATGAAAATAGAAAATACACAAAATAAAAATATTAATTTGTGACCGAGACTCAAATTCGAGACCTCTACTCCATACGGGAGCAGCGCATTAACTAATTTTGCCATCCCAACCAATTCATTCACCGTCATTTTTACTACTTTTACTTTTTGAATGCTATTAATCTTCTTATTTCAATTTAGATTTTCCGATACTTGGATGCATCTTAAAAAACTTAGCAAAGTTCTATCCGAACACAATGACAAACAGATCTTTTTGTGTTTGTGATTGTGGTCTCGAGTACATAGAGTGGTACGTGTCCAAGGCAGTGTAGTCAATTTTTGATGATTTTTGCCGGACTCGGCAGACCTGGGCGTGGCTAGTACTAGGGCTAGGGTATTTATACATCCATTTATAGCACATGTCGACATAATGTTTTTGTTTATTCGTATAACCACTTTTTCACAGTATTGTTATCAACAAAAATATAGCATATAACCTAAAAAACTGTTAAGTTGTGTCCAGTTTAGTCGCTTTTCAAAACATGTGGGCGGAGTCCGCGGAGAAGCGGGAGACCAAGATCATCCTTACAGTACATAAAAGCGGTGTGTTATTTTTGTTGTCTCTTTCTTTCTCATGGTCTACGACGTAAAAACCCGGAGAAAGTGATTTATCGCAAGTTTGTATAGGTTGGGTAAAAATAATTAGCTCTCTCTCCATACATTGTTACTCCAAGGTCATAACCTAATCTTTTCTATTTTCATAATATTTTGAGGATTGTTAGCAAAGTTCTGTCCGAACAAAATGGCAACATAAAAAAAATACTAACCATGATAATGATGTTTATGTGTTTGTCATTGTGTTCGGATAGAGCTTTGCAAACGATTATAAAGATAGATGCCAAATATCAGGAAAAATAAATTAAAATTATTATTCTTCTCTGTTGCAACTTATCCAGTTCAACATTCCTTGCCGTAGACGCAGAAACAATGAATTGCTGTTCCTCAATCATCACAATACTAATTATGGGTATAATCCTCCAATGTCCAGAATGTCAAGACTTGTTAACTCAAGCCATGGTCTTGAAATTTTTGGTAGCAGTCTAAATGATTTTCGTCATTCTTTACGACTCTACCAAAACTTTGACTAGACCATGGCTTGATTGTTCTCTCTTATGTTTATTTTGCCTTATTTTTGTCATCGCTCCATTTATTATTATGTATATACTATTCCTTCTCTGTTGCTCTTTTTTCCATTCCATCGTGTTTAATGTCTTTTTTGTAATTGGACTTTAGTCTGTTAATTTATAAATAAATAAGATATATGATTCTATATAATAAAGTAATTCCAGAGTGGTCGATTTTCTCAGGATCGCCCTGCTTAAAACCACCGTTCAGTATCTAAACGTTGCTTTAAATGGCTTTAGCCGTGTTTAGTGACCAGATATGTATAGTCAGGTACTTTGCAACCTTCTCGCTGCCCGTCTCTTACCCTCTTCACTTCACAAAGAAATCAGACTACTAAAAAAGAAAAAACCCAAAACACAAAATAGTTTACTTTTTAAAGGAAAATGTTAAAATGCGCTGCCGGAAACCATCAAAATTAATAAATTAAAAGAACCATATAAAAAAAATACATGAGTATGTATATATTCAAGTAGTATATAAGTTATTATTAATAAATCAAAAAGTATATGAGTTAAAATTAGTTGTTTTGTAAACTTTGATGTACAAATAACTAAAATAAAACTAAACAAAATATATCATATTATGCGGATGCCATGGCCCCACTAGCTCTGGGCTGTTAAGACTTCTGGACGTATCCGTGTGCCCAAAGTAAGATCAATTTTTCCTTACTTCTGATAAAACTGAATAAACATTTTCAAATACCGAAATTCTTTATAGAGCAGATTTAAAAAAAAACTATCATGAATATCGTACAAGAGTCTCAACTGCTTCCAATAGTCTAGAGCCAGTGAGACTATGACACCCCCAATTGGGGTATGTTGTGAGGTTGAGGGTAGTGGGGAGGGGTAGGAGATGAGGAAGAGGAAGGTTGGGAAGTACCTGGCTATTCAGATCTGGTCGCCAAACACGGCTGAAGCCATTTCAAGCAACGTTTCAATTCTGAATGGTGGTCTTTCACCAAAGCGATACCACGAAAATCTTCCACTCTGGAACGTGCCGCAGATATACTATATATTATTTTATATGAATTTAATGTGTTGTGACACATATTAATTAAATAAAAATTATTTGCGCACGCCGGGTTTGAAACCGTGACCTCTAGATTCGCACACGACTCCGCAGGCCGTCAAAATCAATGAGAAAATCAATTTCATCGGCCTGTCTGGGACCCAGGAATCAGAATATCTAATGTAAATTGACGACATCGGTTTTATTCAAGATCGGTAGGGGTGCAGTGCTTATCGTGATCTCTTTACGCGGATAATCGACACCGCGGATAATAAGATTTTACTGTAAGTATAGCTTTCTGCCTCCACTATTTGTTACACGTGCCCTAAAACCCAGTTTTTACCTCATTGCCTCAATGCCTCACAGCTTTGGCTCGATACACATTAACGTGGGCCATTGTTGCGCAGTCGCCCTAAACACGTTTTGATATAAAGCTAGATTAGCAAACCGGTGAGTTTTGTAATTTTCTTGTAAATATTATGTTAATAGATTGTGCCTTTGGAAGGCCAAATACCTATTCCAGGTAACGCTACTAAAGTAAAGTTAAATAAATTGCTTTAATAATGTTTCCCTTATAATGTTTTCACTGTTTTGCTATATTGGTTTTAAGATATATTATGTAAACCTAGTATCTCAAATTTGTTTGTGATTTATAGATGTTGTGCTCAATTTGTAGAACTCTATTTATTTTATTTTACATTTTATTTATTTAATTATATACGCCTTATGGGCTTTTACCTAATTTTGTAATACATAAAATAAAATAATAGTGACATAAAAATAACACAAAATAAATGATAAGCACCAAAAAACATAAGTAAGTTAATAGAAATATTATAATGCTATAAATCAACATTAATATCTTTAAAAGAGGTATGCTATTATAGCCTTCTTGTAACTAGATTCAGTGCAGTTGAATATATTATTATCTACTATTTCAACGAAAGAATTCAACTGTATGCAATCTAGGTACAAACGAGTATCTAAATGACTCAGTCCTGATATTATTGTTACATTTGAAAATAATTTTGGATCGAGAGGTTCTGTTAGGTACATGGAAGGTTATTAAGCTAAGTAAATCAGGGCCGTCTATACCAATTCAATTGAATTAAATTTAATATTATTATTATTTAGTTCTGCTATTTTTAGTGACATCTGTTTAGGCGTTTAAGGCCAGTTTGATAATGTTGAAGAGGCCCATGTGGAAGAAGGGAGAAAACACAGACCGGCAAAACGTTTCACAGCCGAGCTGTTGAACACGAGGACGAGTCGTAAAAGCGACCCGTTCACATGTATCGAATGTCGTCCAGTTCCTAGAAGTATCTTCCATTGAAATACCGGTAGAACAAGGCGAGAATTCCCACCTGACGTCTGTGCTCCAAAGATTGCAATATATGCATATCTTAGCAACGAAATGATATCTGTTCAATCAACACATAGAAAAGAGAAACATTATTTTTCATAGATTTTTCTCTGAATGTAGCCTAAGTTAATGATTAACGGGTTCGATATAAAGCTCTTCATGTTCAAGAACTATAAAAATCCCCTCTCCACGAACATACAAAGAAATATACATTTTATTTTATTTATTAATACTTAAAAGTAGCCGGGTGTTATTTAAGAGGTAAAGGTCTAAGAAAGCGTGACAGCAACGGGAGGTTTAAAATGGTAAAAAATCGCATGACGTGATATAAACACAACCCCTAAAAGAACGGTAAATTTAAATATTGAAACATTTTTTCAACACAAGTTGTTTGAAATTACCAAACTAATCATTAGGGATGGTTTATATCGGAAATTGGGTGTCACTGCGGTTCCAGTAACCGGTGACTTGTAAGGAACCGGTTATTTAACCAGTTATTTTTATAACCGGTTCCTGGTGCCAGAAAAGTTCCACGAAGAATATTTGTATATTAAGAAGTCATGTTTATTAATTAACAAAGGATTTTTGTATATTTTATTTCATAGGGGAGAGGGAGGGGTAACTGCAACCACAACCACAACTTTCCGACGAAAAACATTAATGGATTCATTTTTATTTTCGAAAAATAGGAACCGGTTCCTCAGAGAAATAAAATCGATGGTTCCAGTGACCGGCTTGGAACCGGCTCCTTTTAAACGGTACAGGATTATCGACCAGCTATAATTCTATACTAATCATTACTCAGTCAAGTTAGTTAGGAAACACTCCAAGAGCCTCTGTTCGGCTGATATAATTAATTGCTAATACTTCCCTATAGATAAAATGGTAGATGTTCGATTTCCCAGGCACAAAGTATTCTTAACAATCAGGCGCAGTCAGGCAGGGCCAGGCAGACACGCCAGCAAGTAATAAAATGCCTTTCACCCCGCGATCCTGAACCAAGTTGAAGGAAAAACCATTTTCTTACCAATACACTTCTTTCAGAACAGCTCTAATTAGGCTTTCATCACTGGATGTAACTTGACTTGCCAAGAAAAAGTATAAACGATATTAGAATTAACTTTGAAGCATTAATGCTTATTTTTAAATGATATCAATAATCAACAACACAAAAATGAAACAGAAAGAGCTTGTCTTTTTATTTTCTGGCCTTTTCTGTTTCATATTTGCGTTATTGATTATTGATATTATATAAATATTTGAAAATACAATTAATAGGTAATTATTATTAACTAGAAACCAGACATTGTATGTAAACTAAATTAATATTAAACCTACTGTTAGGATTAAGTAAAAATGTTTATTTTTGTAATTGATGAAATAAAAAAATAAATTAAAAAATATATAAGTTGCTCTCATCCATCCATTTCAAATATAGAATAAAGTCTGCTAAAATACATTATAGGTAGGTAGGATTTTGAAAAGGCTTTAAGATAATTTCAATCAATATCAATTCCAAATTTGTAAGCTTCAAACTCGTACGTACTCACAAATACAATTGTTTATAGTCACTAATAAAACATACATGATTCCGAAAATACGAAAGCATATTACTGAAACAAGTATAAATACATTTGAAATAAGCTTGTATAAATATGCAATTAATCAAAGGCGGTCAACCAAAACTATTCTTTCAAAAATACTACACAACTTTTTTAAACCAGTCTCTCGTTTGTAACAAATCTACAGATAAATCACGTCATTGTAAACAATCGTATCGTTGCAAAGTAACATGGTCTGGTACAAAATATTCATTTTTAAATTAGTGATTCACATTCAGAAAACTCTTATTTGTACTAGTTTTACCTTCGATCTATTTCCCAGTTTATACTTGATATTATTTCATGGTTTCATTTTTTTATATGAATCTTTTAAGTAAAAATAAGGTTCCTTGTGACCAGTATAATATGAAGACCCTACTGCAAGAATCTGTTAACTAACCGTCGAGTCATTCTGAGATATTTAGTCTTTTGCGTTTTGTTAAAAAAAAGTGTGTGCCGTAACAAATCCACAATTATTTTTCATGAATGTTATAGCTTACATACCAAATTTAATATATAATTTAGCACTTAAATGCATTTCTGCCATACAATGTCATTATTGTAGATAACATGTTTTTGCCATTAAAACATATTTCGCAGTAGCAAAATTTGCAGTTTTTTTAAATTTTTTTTTTTTATATTAGTTACTTTGTACATTTAAGTTTACAAGTATCTAAGTATTTCATTTTCTTTTTGACTAATAATATTTTAACTTAAACACTACTTATTATTTTTGGTTTACATGCATTTTAAATAATTTTTACAGGCTTTTTTAAATTTATTGATAGGCATAATTTTGATGGTTTCCGGCAGCGCATTATACGATTTCATTCCTTTATATAGTAAGCTGTTTTGGGTGTTGGCTTTATTCTTTTCTGGTAGTCTAATTTCTTTGCATGCCCTTGTATTATACTTGTGAATATCAACATTGTAGATAATTTTGTCAGAAAAATACTCTGGTAACAAGTTGTTCTTCATTTTATGTATAAACATCAATGTGTTCAATGTCAGCATCTGTTTAACTGTCAGTTAACATGTTCAACTCTTTGATTTTCCATGTTCTTGCCATTTTCATGATCTGAAAGTGTGTTCATTGGATGGAGCGTGCGAGAATTAGTTTAGTGGGAATACTAACTCGTTTTTGACAAAAAAATGTGAGTTAACGGGTTCTTGCCGTGGGGTTTTCATATGTAGCATAGTAAAACATTTAACCCTTAGGGTACCTAGAGTGGTACCTATCCAAGGCAGTGTAGTCATTTTTTAATATTTTTTGCCGGACTTGGCAGACCTGGGCGTGGCTAAGACTAGGGCTAGGGTATTTATACATCCATTCATAGCACATGTCGACATAATGTTTTTGTTTATTCGTATAACCACTTTTTCACAGTATTGTTATAAACAAAAATATAGCATATAACCTAAAAAACCGTTTAGTTTTGTCCAGTTTTGTCCAGTTTAGTCGCATTTCAAAACATGTGAGCGGAGTCCCTGGAGACGCGGGAGACCAAGATCATCCTAACAGTACATAAAACCGGTGTGTTATTTTTGCTGTCTCTTTCTCTCTCACGGTGTACGACGTAAAAACCAGAAAAAAGTGTATTTATAGTTTTTGTGTTCAATTTGTAGAACTCCATTTTGATTTTTTATATAATTCAATTGAATTAAATTTAATATTATTATTATTGGGTTCTACTATTTTAAGTTTTTTTTTATATTTTTGTTTTTAGTGACAGCTGTTTCGGCGTTTAAGGCCATTGTCAAACTGTTTCAAACATTGTCAAACAGTTTGACAATGGCCTTAAACGCCGAAACAGCTGTCACTAAAAACAAAAATATAAAAAAACTTAAAATAGCAGAACTCAATAATAATAATAATAAATTTAATTCAATTAAATTATATTAAAAAAAAATAAAAAAAAACAGAAAAAAGAGATTTATCGCAAGTTTGTATAGGTTGGGTAAAAATATGTAGCTCTCTCTCTATACATTGTTTCTACAAGATTTTCCCACTGTTCACCCAACATTGTCCCAGTAATTTTCAAAGGAGCTGAATGACAAATTCGCATTAAGCATAGTTCAAAGTCAAATTTCGAACTTGAAATTATAATTTGGAATGGTGTTGAAAAATAAACAGAACGCCGTTAAACGACGGGTAGTTTTAAACGGTTGATTTTACTCAAATCACATTCGGGGAAAATGTCGCCATAACTGAATAAAAATGCCATATTTACATACGTGAATAACGATCGAAAGCCAAATATTAAAGATTTTCTGTTATAAATGGGAACCTATTCCTAAAGTAATTTTGTCATTTGTTTGTTTTGATGGCTTAGTTTCGTTTCCAAGGCCCCTTAATACAATGTGAAATAATAACAATTCATACGATTCTGGTTAGATTATAGACTAATTTCTGTATTTAGGCACGCGGATCGTAATTTTCCCTCTGTCGAATTTTCAAAAAATTCAAATACCGTTTTGTGGATTTACCAGTTCACTTTTTTATCATTTGGACATTTCTTTGATTTTCCTTTTGGACAGTTTGTCGCGATTTCGTATGCTATTATCTTAGATGAATTAAATAATGTAGATACGTTACTGAGACAATGCGCATGAATGCACTAAACCGAGTCCGAGATACATACCTGAGATTTACTGCGTTTAGTGTCACACAAACATTCGTTCGACAGACAAGCTGTCGCCAGCTGTCACAAACGCGTCGCTGTAGGCTCCTTTCTGAGAAAAAATCCTTGAGAGGTGTATAAATCATTCGGGAGCAAAAAACATATCTCATGGAGTTTCTTTCCATTCATAATTACCCACAAATCACTTATTATTTCAATTCAATAAATACAATTATTCACAAGGTTTTTCATCTCGATAACGGTGTGAGATAGCGAATGCAGAAATACATAAGTGTGTGAAAGACAACCACGACTAGTGGCGCGATACCCGATTATAACAGTAGCATGGGACGTTCATATAGCTATCTCATCCGTACACACATATTCTTTAAATGGCTATCCTTTTCATAAGCGGGTGCAACGGAATACAAGACGTTACTAGTGCTGCTACATTTTTCGTAAGATTTGTATGAATATGACGTGTCTTGTATTTTATGTCTATGGCTATTACGCCACCGAAAAATACATTTTGAAATGGTTTTGCTCATCTAAATACTTACTTTTTTGTGGTACAGCTTGTGCATTTATTACTTTGCTTGTTAGTACACGAGAAACCGCGTTTCAAAGCTTGAAGACTATTGCATCAGTCAATATGATTTAACGTACAACAGATTTAACATCTCCGATCAATAATATAGATTTTATTTTATTTCATGAAATGCCGATATTGTCAATACTTCAATTAATAACCAACAGCTCTACATCGGTACTTAGTTGTCTTAACCCAATTACACAATATTTCAGTCTAAACTTATCTTTGTCTATACATTTTTGGGTAACTCTACTTTGGATATTATCTAATGACATACTTAAAAATATGGTATAAGCACCATATAGTTGCAACAAATATAAAAATCAAAAGACTGCGCGTCACGTTGGCTTAACCGTTGGCAAATATTTTATCAATCATAATGTTCCAATTTACTAAATTTAATTATTTATTATTTTTAATACATTAAAAAAGGAAAATATCAAGACGTTTTAAAATAAAATGAGTAAGGGCTTATTACAATGTTGTTTGATTGATCTTAATTACGCAAAAGTCGTAAATAAGAACAATCAAACAACTCGAAGAAATATGAATTAGAATAAACGTAAAGTGAAGATAGTAAGAAAAATAATTTAAACATAATATTACATTAAAAATGGTGAATACCGCACAAGAGTCCCAACTGCTCCCAACCGTCTTGAGCTAGTGAGACTGTGGCATCCTCAACTGGGGTATGTTGTGGGGTTAAAAGTAGTGAAGATGGGAAGGAGATGGGAAGAAGAAGGCTGGGAAGTACCTGGCTATTCGAAACTGGTCACCAAACACGGCTAAAGCCAATCGCCTTTAACCAACCAGCTTTATCCTTTGCTATTTGTTTAGCATCTTGTTTTAGTAGCTGGTTTAAACGTGTTTAGCGTGCTTTGTTGCAGCAATCCTACTTTATAGCATGCTTCGAGTCCACATGTCTCAATGAGGCTTCCACGTTAGCCTACGTTGCGTGTTGAAAACGATTTCGTCAGGTTCTATGAACATATTGGCTTTATGATGCAATTTCCCAATAAAGTTTGTAAATCACTGTGATTTTAACAGCAGGCTGGTAACCTTTGTGTTTTTCCGAATTCTCACGGGGAAATTATCATTGCAAAGACAATTTTTCATTTCACGAAACTGCTAAAGGAAAACCTAAATTATATTGCTCGATTAAAACCTTAGACAATATAGGGAGACCGTCCTAATTATGAGTCAAATCGTTCATACTCGCAAAATATAGCTCTCTTTTTATGCTCGGTTCTATAGACATATGAGAATAAGAGACAAACAATTGTCATTAAGAACATATGATTTGGGGCGTGCTAAAAGCCGTGTAGCCATTTTTCAATATATTACTAACTTCACACTAGTTTACTTGTCAGTCGAATTGACAGACAATAAGCTTAAAATCTATAATTGACTAAGTGAATTTAGTGCAATATTAAAAAAAATAACGATATGGCTATATGTGCAGTTGTTGGTTGCTTCAATTAAAGTAACAAAGGACCAAAAAAATCAGTTTCTACAGGTATTTATCCAAGAATTCGTATTATTTAGTTTGACCTGAAATATTTAACATGCTAACCTACAAAACAACTAGTTACCTACACCAATATTTAGTCAATATTTATTTCGAAATTATAAACTTCCCTTTGAAATGAGTTTTAATTCATTTTTAATGTTTTACTTAGAGAGATATACGGGATTCTCACGTAAATTTGTAAGAATGGGGATTCCCTGATTAGTCCAACATCTGAACGTATCCATGACTCTTTCTTTCTCATGGTAGCATTGTAAAATTGTTCGCGAACAGATACAGACGGAATAATGTTTATCTTTACGGTTTTCTTCGCATCCTATTGGCTGGTAGCTTATACGCCATACCTCCTGTGGTCAAGCTTGGTCATAAACTTGCTACAATATTTTGCAAAGTTAGGTCTCTAGGTTACTCTAAGATTAAAACATATTTTTTTCTATGAAGTTTTTTGTTGGAGAACCGTTACATAAAAACTTAGTCACTTCATGGGGGCGACGAATTCAAGATGACATAATTGAAATTCCTGGGGAATCCGGTCGGTAGTTGAGTGCGAAGCGTCGGATTCCCACCCGGGTGTCGTAGGTTCAATTCCTTTGCTGGCTAAGTCCTCCTTCATTGCACAAACAACATCTGCCGCTTCTTATGATGGCAGTGGGAGTTTTTCAAATACTGTCAGGTTATTCGTAACTGGAATGTTGTCTTTCTTTTTAAAATAGATAAATAAATATATTAAAGACGATGTACCTTGACTAGTACGAATGCAGTTCCGTTGAGTTGTGTCAAACTACGGGGCAAAGCTTTCTCCGATGATGGCCAACCCCCGATAGAAAAGGAGGACACCAGAAGAAGAAGATTCCATTGTATGTTTTTCTTACATAATTTACAACCTTTTTTTTTTACAATAACTCCAGACAGGAGTTATGTTATATTTGGGAATGCTTTCTGGAGGGTCTTTTTGAGGAAAAGAAGGAGTGTACTTGGGTCTTGAAGAGGGAGGAGGAGGAAACACAGAGGCCGGCAAATCGTTCCATAAACGAGCTGTTGAATACAAGAATGAGTCGTAAAAACGACCCGTTCTCATGTATTGAATATCAACCGTGTACAAAATGTTGGGCGCGCGTTTGACGAGTTTTCCGACTACGCACCGATGCCGAAGGGATCAATGACGCAAGTTCCTCAGAGCATCTTCCATTGAAATACCTGTAGAACATGGACAGCATTCCCATCTTCTTCTTCACCTTTTACTTCTCCTCCCCCACTTTTTTCAGCCTCACATTATGGGAATACCGTAGATCAACTGGCTCCGTTAATTCTGAGTTATTGTGTATCACTTTTTAAAAATGCTGTAGTTGCCGATTTTATGAACATATTCCAATGATATGAAACTATTGAAACTTAAAAACAAAAAATAGACTGAATGCTGTAGAAATGAGATTACTGAGGCGTTTGTGCGGCAAAACCATGTATGACCGTGCTAAAAATGAGGATATCCGGAAAGAATGCAAGGCTGATCTAAGCGTAATGAACAGGATTAAAATAGGGAAAGGAGTAGGAGAAGAATATATGACGCGAAAGTGAATGGTAGAAGAACTCAGGGACGCCCGAGGAAGACGTGGCAAGATCAAGTGAATCAAATACTTGAGTCGGGTCATGTCAAGAGTCAGAATAACAGAAGAGTATGTGTGAATGTGAATGCAGCAAAGAGTGTGTGCCATGACAGTAGTGCGGCGGTTCATTCTCTCTGCCCACACCTGCGGAGAAACGGCGTGATGGTTAGTTATAAATGAGGTGATTTTTCACAAAAACGGCGCTATACAAATCGTCCAAACATTATTATTAAATACTCAATACCGTTTTTATATTTCCAAGGTAGTAGAGATGGTCGATATTCCTGTCCCGGTTAAAAGGAACCGGTTCCAAGCCGGTCACCGGAACTGTCGATATTATTTCTCCGATGAACCGGAGGATAAAAATCGATATTCTTTGTTCGAGGAATCGGTTTCTCTTTTGGGCACAATAGGTTTTTGGCGGAAAGAACCTTTTGACGAGGAACTGGTTTCACAGTTGCAGTTCTTTTCGTTTCTTGAACATCGCTGACAACCTCCCCCCCACCCCATGAAAAAAAAAATTTTGGCGTCGAGATTTTTTTTCCTAATATAAAAATCTTCTTGGAGGAACTTTTTTGACACCAGGAACCGGTTCCAATAAGAACTGAATAAATAACCGGTTCCTCGCCGGTCACCGGTAACTGGAACCGCAGGTACACTTAATTCGGATATTCTTAAGGATCACTATCGTAAAATTGAATGATAAATGATGACATTTTAATATCGCCATTTAAATAATAATTACGATATTAGTTTTCCCATTTAATGTGATTTTATTTATGCAAGCCTCCGCCATTTCCATGTTTGCTTTTTGACCAATCCTCAACAAAGGTTTCTACAAAAAATCGTTTGTATTTTGTGCAAAAAAAACTACTAAAAATGTCATGACGGTTTTCAACTGTATTTCGCCAAAACAGCTTTTAATGAAATTCACAAAGTCATTAATTATACTATTCTTATCAGATGTCCTTTACTATATTCATTATTTTACCTTAATCCGAAATTGTATTTTAAATGCATGCATGATATCGTATTTGTTATTTTTTGTTTTAAAAAAAATACAGCTTTATAAACACGAAAAAGTAAACCTAGTAAAAAATCAGCATTGTACAAAATAGCATTGTATGAAAACAGTATAGGTGGTATTTGAATAGCATAGTGTAAAAACTGCATAGCATTTATAATAAAATGCCAGCAGAAATTATTACAATAGACAATATTCTTCAATTTTAATAAACAAAAAAAAAAAATTAAATTTGACTAGTAAAATATTTTTGCAATAACCGTGTCTGTATATATACGAGTATATTTAATCTTTTAAATCAGAACACACAAATGATGTGATCCAACTAACTAACTATCCGTCACGCCGTTTCTCCGCAGTGTTAGGCAGAGAGGACGGACCGCCATACAACTCTGTCTTGGCACAAGCTCCTTGCTTCATTCACATTCATACATCGTCTCATACATACTCTTCTGTTATTCTGACATGGCCCGAATAAAGTATTTGATTCACTCGATTGTGCCGTCGCGTCTTTCTTGGGCGTCCCCGACTTCTTCTTCCATTCACTCTCGCATCATATACGAGTAGTCTTTTCACACTCCTCTCTTCGTTCATTTGCTCTACATGCCCAAACCATCTAATTGCCCCTTTCTTGATCCTATTCATTGACCCGACTCGAGTATTTGATTCACTTGACCGTGCCATGTCTTCCTCGGGCGTCCCCGACTTCTTCTTCCTCTCACTGTCGCATCATATATTATTTCGATGAATTAAAAAATAAATAATTTCTAACAGCATAGTACAAAACAGCATTGTATTAAAACAGCATTGTAAACAGCAGTGTAATAAAACAACAATGTATTAAAACAGCATTGTATTAAAACAGCATTGTTTTAAACAGCATTGGATTTAAACATCATGCTTTTCAAACAGCAATGTATAAAACGACTTCCGTGGCAGAGTGGTAAGATACTTTACTCTGGGCCCGGAGGTTACCTACATACGGTAAAATGCGAAAATAAAATATGAAATTTAATAAAACAATTTGTTAAGTAAGGTATAAATATTAGGCAATACTTCCAGTATCACCATGGTGACGAACATCAATGCTCGAAATAGCTTTAGTTATTTTTAGTACCTAATCAAATCTTAATTCTGTGAACTTTCCAACCATCCAACTTCCCATTTTCCTCCACTTTTCTCATTTTCTTCCACAAAGTGAAATTGTCCGGTTCTAGTAAGATTTTTGTGGGGGTTTACAACATTATAAAAAATAGCTCACCATAAAACTTAAATAAATTGCCTGATTTATTTAAAATATACTTTTGTATGGAGCTATACCGATTGTTACTGCATTTTTATTTATATTGTTTGATATCCGGTTGTTTTTTCTACGGGAAATATTTGATTGCATCGCATTTTTAATTTGAAGATAATACGATGATATAATATCCGGAAAGTAATTTAAAAACATCGCAAATGATCAATTCGTATACAATACATACGTGGTATTAGATTTGGAAATGTTGATATATTCGGAGATTCAGTATTAGTGATAAAACGAACTCTACATAAATATAATACTTCACTGAAATATACGAGTCTACCACACCGGTAGTGACTATATATTTAATGAAAATGAAATAATAACTTTGTATAAGACCACAGATTTAATTTTTTTATGACCGACCGGTTTCGCTTAGCCTAAGCATCATCAGGGAACAAAATTAAACAAAAACAAAAATACATAATGTGTGGTTATATATACTCGTACATACAGAGAGAGAAAACAATATAAAAAATAAAATAAGAGAACATATTTGTCCAGTAGTTTAATGTTAGTTACCTATATTTCCCGTAAACTCATAAATTTTCTCATTAACAATTGACGTTTTGCCTCTTTCATTTCATATTATCTGTCTCTTTCTCTCTGTTCCTTTACAAAAAATTATATTTTATTCTTTTGTTTTCTTACTGTTCTCTTATTTATTGTTTTTTATTGTGCTATCCCTCTGTATGTACGAGTATATATAACCACACACTATGTATTTTTTGTTTGGTTTAATTTTGTACCCTGATGATACTTAGTCTAAGCGAAACCGGTCGGTCATAAAACTTAAAAAAAAATACTTAGTCTAAGCGAAACCGGTCGGTCATAAAACTTGAAATAGAATTTGTGTACTTATACAAGGTTATTATTTCAATTTCATTTAATATGTCAAACCACAAAGTGATTGATTTCTACGTTTTTATCTCTTCTATACTTTTACATGTATTATTATTGTTTTTTTATGTTTCATTTTGTATTTACCATTATTTATATATGTATTTAATGTACCATGTACTATCAAATCACAATGCTCTACCTTTGTCAACATAATTATGAGTATATTGTACAAATTTGTTGTGTACAACAAATTTGTACAATATAATTTGGCTTTTAAGCCCACTAGGACGTAAATAAATAAATACATGGCGGCTCTATAAATGTTCACAGATATATTTTTCAAATCTCTCCGCTTATACGAGTATACGAACTATCGCTTAATTTCGTGTCTCAACATAAACTTTAATCAGATATAAGAGATTATTAAATAATACAAATTAATAATTACTGTCGAATAAAATCGTACGGCTCAATAAACCTTTTTGAATTTAATTAATTTCCAAGAATCCACGATCATCGTTAAAACTTTTCTCCTTTAAATTGAATAACTTTCCATGAACCAAATATTATTGTTAAAATATTCCATTTTCAAATTGAATAACTTTTCAAGAATCAAAGTTTATCGTAAAAACGTTCTATTTACAAAATAAATCACTTTCAACATTTAAGGGTCATAGTAACAATAGTCCTTGTCTATAATCATCCAAGTTGTCTATGCTATTTGTAGCTGCAAGACATCAAGACGTTTTTTATGTTTCATAGTTTTTTCAGCGTTTGTTAAAAAAAAGCGTTATTTTGTTGACAGTCGATAAATTGTGATGGATTGTGTCAACAATGTTGAAAGTTTGGTGGATTATTAGTGTTTGCATCTATGAAATTAATAATCTTACAATTGTGTTGATTTTCATTATTTCTAATTCTAAACTGTTAAATCGTGGTGGAACTCCACTTTAATGATATAGTAAATGTATAAATGTTCAATTTTATTCCACTATTTTTTTATTAAGACCTGACCGGTTTCACCTTAAAACGGGCACCAGTCAAATCAGACTACCAGAAAAGAATAAAGCCAACACCCGAAATAGCTACTAAATAAAAGGATTAAGTGTTATAATGCGTTGCCAGAAACCATCAAAATTATGCCAATCAATAAATTCAAAATAGCCTGTAAAAACTTTTTAAAATACATATAAATCAAAATAATAAGTAGTATATAAGTAAAAATATTATTAAGTCAAATATAAAATGAAATAATTACATACTTTGTAAATGTACAAGTTACTAATATAAAATAAATCAAAACTTTAAAAAAATCTGAAGATGCCTGTCATAAGGTGAAATCGGTCAGGTCAGATCTCGTGTTGACTTTCATATTCGCAATTCAAATGTCAGTGTGTTGCAAATTAAACAAACCATATTATTAATTGAACAAACCGACTAAATAATTAAAGTGTTAAAAATATAATGTTTAAGTGCCCTCGAGGTGAAAATCTTTACTAAACAGCGCTATAAAAACGTCCAATAATAATGATTCCAATTTAAAATTGATTAACTTTTCTAGAATCAAAGAACGTCGTAAAAATATTCCATTTCCAATTGAATCACTTTTCGAACATCAGAGATTATCGTAAAAGCATTCCATTTTCAAATCGAATAACTTTTCAGAAATCAAAGGTCATCGTAAAAACATTCAATTTTCGAACAGAATCACTTTTCGAGAGTCGAAGATTATCGTAAAAACATTAAATTTTCAATAATACAAATATATAATATGTGGTCCGTTTCTCCAATTTCCTGCAAACATCCGGTTATCCTGGCAGATTTCAGGGTCGCCAGATTACACCCCCTTCCGCATTGCGGAGATGCCGGCTATATACATTCCCAGACCATCGCTACAGAGCCTCCCCAATATAAATAGACGTCCGGGGCCGCAGCGAGAGGTACCGCCGCCTGTGTGCGACAACAGAAAATGCCTCCCATTTCGTATTTCATTTGAATTTCATATTAAAAAAATACGAAAATAATACTATTTATTGCGTTACGTGTACTGTAAATCAAAAAAAAAAAAGTGAAAAATCACCAAATATATATTTTCATTGTCAAGTAACATACAAATTTCTTCCCGCGATGCACGAGTGTAGAATTCAGTGTCCGATGTTTTATCAGAGTGGTACAAACTCTAAGTATCGCCCTGGTGAAAGACCACCATTCAGAATCGAAACGTTGCTTGAAATGGCTTTAGCCGTGTTTGGTGACCAGATTTGAATAGTCAAAAACTTCCCAACCTTCTCCATACTCTTCCCCTCCCCGCTACCTTCAGCCTCACAACATACCCCAAATGGGGATGCCATAGTCTCTCTGGCTCTAGACGGCTGTTATCAGTTGGGACTCTTGTGCGGTATTCACCATATATGAGTATATATATTTGAATGCTTTAATTGAAATTGATTAAATAAAGTGATTAGACACGAATCAGAGTAGTGGATACTTTCAGTATCGCCCTGGTAAAAAACAGATATTCAGAATCAAAAAGCATTCCTTGAAATGGCAATACCGTGTTTAGTGACCAGAACTGAATATACAGGTACCTTCCCTTCCCCTTTTCACTTATTTCATCCTAAAATCATACCAAATTACGGATGACGTAGTCCTACCGGCTCCAGGCAGTTGGTTATCAGATAAAAAAAAAAGATTTTTCAAAGTCAATGATCGTTACTGGACATTATGAGCAAGTGGGTAATAATTAAAAATTATTTTCATGTTTTTTCAAAAGCCTGTTTTTATTTTTATTTCCAAGCTTTTAACACCCCCGTTCCGAATGGGGGTTTTATTGTAACCCCGAACAAGAGTTTTGTGAAATATTTTAGATAAAGATTACTAGAATATTATGAATGTACTTCTCTCAAAGTGCTATCAAAAACAAATTACCTAAAATTATTTCATAAAAACGCTTAAATAAGCAAGATAAAATGGGAGTAACTACTTCACCCCATTCGGATCGTACGTTTTTGATTTTTACTCTAAGGTACGTAAAGGTTAATTAAGATGGGATTAAAGTTAGCCGTATTGACTCCTATTTAATTTCGCCTTTTATGAAAAGAATATGGCCTGCGGCCGCCACTAAGTATGGCCGCCCGTGTGCGTCGCACACATTTCGCACATAAAGCAGCGGCGCCCCTGAACCAGTACCTACCCTCGGCTTACAGCGTTCAAGTACCTACCCGTCCAGGCAGTGTGCGAAAATATGTTTCCGCACGAAATAATCATTATTTATGGATTATCTGATTATCATTGCAACATTTCCGATTCGTTGCAAATTACAGATTAGATAGAGTAAAGCGTACTTGTTTACATTTTGAAATCAATGGGATTTCAATTCCGGGTGCAATTTACGAATTACAGTTTGTTATCAAATGTTTTGGGTCATTATGTGAATAATTTTAATGGGAAGGAGATTCAAATTGTATCGTAATGAAATTACAATCAGGACACAATTTGAATGGCTTTGAAATATCTCCACGTTTTTAGATTTTGAGAATAGCTTTTCACATCAGACAAAAATATAAATGGAAAACTCGTGGCACAGCAAATATGTAATAATCTGCAGCACCCAGAGAACCCAAATAAACATACTTTTTTTCCATTTGAGCATATAAACTTTTTTCCTTCTTTTCGACAACTTTAGGATTAAATAAGAAACTATTTGAGCCGGGTTTTCGTTTCGACCTCAGAGCAAGAATATAATATAAAGAAAAAGCTAAACATTTTTACCCGACCTATATAAATTTACGATAAATCTCTTTCTCCGGGTTTTTAAGTCGTAAACCGTGAGAGAGAAAGAGATAAGACAAGTTCTCACACAATATAGCTCCGCTTTTAGGTATGTAAGCATGTTCTCCGTCTCCCGTGTCTCTGAAGACTCCGCCCACTACGTTGTGTTATGCGACATAACAGGACAGAAGTCAACGGTTTTTAGGTTATATCGTATATTTTTCTTTACAACAATACTATGAAAAAGTGGTTATACTAATAAACAAAAACTTGTCGACATGTGCTATGAATGGATGTATAAATACCCTAGTCCTAGCCACGCCGCAGTCAGGTTAAAATCATCCATACTGACTACCTAGAGCTCCCTCCTAGATTTTTGCTCTGAGGCTTCAACGCATTTTAGAAAACAGTAGACAGCTGAAAATGATCCCGTAGGGACCGAATATTTTGAATTTGGCTTAAAAATACAACTTCTGACTCGATTTACTCATAAAAAAGCTTTAATTGAAAAAAAGTTATACAGAAAAATAGACTCCTAATGTGATGTAGATTCACCAGTTTCTTGCGTGAGTTTCCGGACACCGTGTAAAATATTACAGCTGTTTGAACGTTAGATCGTTAAAATCTTGTAACTCTCTATAATGACCAGCAAAATGAAACCACTGGGCCGATGATTTGGGGAAATATTCGGTATCTCGGATGAATTATAATCGACTGAAATATATATTTTTACAGTCTTTTTCTTTCATGATTTATGATGACGATCGTGATATTCAATAGTTTTAATTTGTAAACATATTATTTTCTCTTTGTTAGTCAATCTTATAAGCTTAATTAATTTAATACGAAGCGCACTTGAGGTGAAATATCACAAAACTGCGCTATATAAGTTCACTGTTATTATTTTTATTAGTCAGTATATTTCTTTGCTTAAAAAATGGAGGAACGTGCCTCAAATAACAGATATAAATTAAATTTGTTTGCACGCGCTGAGATTTGAACCCGCGACCTCTGAATTCGTAGCCGAGGATCTTAACTGCTCTCCACGGAGGTCCTTTGATGAGCTTTGACGAGTTTCGACAAGTTTCAATGAACACTCGCTTCATTTTACTATTGTTGAATTTATTAGACATGGAATTGCTTTTGTAAAAATGTTGCCGGTGTGTTATTTTCTCTAAACGTTGTAAATATTTAAACGTGGTTAAAAAGAGCGTTCACATCATTGATCGATGCAGCTGTTTTACGTTAAATAAAACGTATTCAACGACTGAGTATTAAATCAATATGTTTTCGTAAAAAGCAATCACTTAGTGGTTTGACGTATTTAAAGTAATAACTTTGTATAATACCACGAATATTATTTTTTTTTTTTAGCCGACCAGTTTCGCTCAGCCTAAGCATCGTCAAGGTACAAAATTAAACCAAACAAAAATACAAAGTCTGCGGTTATATATATACATACACATGGAGAACAAAATAAAAAATAAAATAACAAAACAATGAGAAAACTATAGAATAACATTTTATTATAACAAAGAACCAGAGAAAAAGAGACCGTTAATACGAATTGAAGAGAAACGTCAACTCAGAAGGTGATTAAAGAATAATGATAAATTTTATGAGTTAACGGGAAGTACACCTAATATTGGTCATAAAAAATAAAATTATATTCGTGGTCTTGTACAAAGTTATTTTTGGATTTCATTAAATTAATACTTTTTTTTAATAATAACTTAAAATAAATTCCTACATAGGGATGTCCTTAGAGTGGGTATACCGACAAATCATAATGACACCCCTTTGTTTTAAAGGGTTCTTTACAATAAATAATTGTAAGCCTCGTTGCGGCAGACTTAGGACTTTGAGAAAACGGCTGTCAGTTCGGGTTGTTTCAAACTGTCGCCACATTTGACATTGTCGCAGTTCTATGTTTACCGCCATTTTGCTTTTTTGGCGCAGAATTGACGATTATCAGTCGATTTGAACTTTTGAATCAATTGTGATCATTTGAAAAGCATAATGGTCGTGTTGTTATGCTTGCCAGCTGGTCACGATTTTATCAAACGCTGAAACGGGCCGACATTTCGACGTTAAAATGGGCTAAAACCTTTTCAAGCAACGTTTCAGTTCTGAACGGCGGTCTTTTACCAGGCCGACACTTATATCATAAAGTATCTACTACTCTGAAAGTAAGCGTAATGAATAGGATCAAGAAAAGAACGCTTAGATGGTTTGTGCATGTATTGAGAATGAACGACGAAAGGAGTGTGAAAATAATATATATGACGTGAAAGTGAATGGAAAAAGAAGTCGAGGACGCCCGAGGGAGACATGGTTCGATCAAGTGAATCAAATACTTGAGACGGGCCATGTGAAGAGTCGGAGTAACAGAAGAATATGTATGAGACGACGTATGAATGTAAATGAAGCAAGGAGTGTGTGCCAAGACAGAGTTATATGGCGCTGTTTTCTCTGCCTACCCCTGCGGAGAAACGGCGTGATGGTTAGTTAGTTATTTATCATTTAAAGTCACGATTTCTGCAGCACAGATAATAATTACTGAAGTCAAACGCGTTCTATTTTTATTCTAATAAGTCAGAGAATTTATATTAGGTAAGCATGTGCAAATTGATGGAACCAGGGTTTTGATGGTATACCCTATTTTGGCTGTTAACTCCTTTAGATTGACTAACATTGTGCCTTGTCCAAACGTTGCGGGTTCTCTCTCTGAGCATGAAAAAAAGTCAGTTAGGGGGATGTGATTTACGAGTGTAATGATAGGGTTGGATACTCTTAGTTTTATGAAGGAATCCGCATTTTTGTTTCCTATAAGCTGTTGCCTATGATGCCAACATGTCCTGGAATCCAAATGAAAAAAACATTACGTTCATTTGGATTACGGTTACGGTTGTTACGTTTTTCCTATCAAGCTACACGGACCCTTGCTCGGGTACGCTTTTTTATAGTGAAAAGCTCCTCAGAAGATTATTTTGTGGTTTAATCCTTATTAAAGCTCGATAGATTTCTCGAGATAAAGTCGTTTTCCTGGACCACATGCGATGTACCTCGCAGAAGACAACACTTATAGTGAAAGCTTAAACTTGCACAAAGGTGCTCGTTAGTCTTGGTGCAGCCCTGACGATCGCTTTAACGTTATTGTTACTCGTCCCGGATTCCAGAAATCCCGGCTTCTCCAGATCTCCCTAAATTACCCGACGCATCCCGTATTCCTGACGCGAGGCGAGGCCAACAATCTGGCTGACAAGCTATTCATTACGAAGACATCGGCAACTATCAATCTATCTCATCGCCCTAAAGCGCCCTGCCAAGGAAATTAAATTAGATGACGGAAAAACTGTCGATTAAAGATTCACAAGCTGTTGTCAGTAATTAAAAAAAACTATCAATCGCTTTAAAATGTCTGATTTTTATTATTATTAGGTATTAAATATACACGAGTATATCAAATTATTTATTGAAATTGGAATCAACTTCAAAGCATTAATGCTTATTTTTTAAATACTTAAATAATATCAATAATCAACAGCACAAATATGAAAAAAAAAAATTAGAAAATAAAAAGACAATGGTCACAGCCGACTATTTGGTTTCATCGGTTGTGACCATTGTTTTTTTTTTTATTTTATGGTTTTTTCTGTTTCATATTTGTGTTGTTGAATTATTGACATTATTTAAATATTAAAACATATATATTAATTACTCTAGTTTTTCATTTGAAAAGAAAATCTACATAATATGGTTTTTTTCAGTTATTTTTACTTTACTTTTCATAGTCACTTTTTATGTTGTTTTTTTCCCTGTACTTTACCTTTTTAATATGACATTGTTTTTTATATGTACTTTCTTTTTACTTTTCTATGTTTATTAACTACTGTATTTATACAATGCCAACATGGATTTCATTGCACTGCACAAGTCCTGCATGTAGCCTAAAATAAAACCATTTATTATGCAAGAAAAACTAGATATTTATTAAGGCTAGCAAACAACGAACATTATTATTAACTGTTAGCAACAATACCCATACTGCTCCACTAAGTCGAAATACAGTAAATGCGTGTTGTTAATTAATGACTGAATAAATAATGGAGGTAATAGTTTGTCTGTCTAATAACCTTATTTGCCACATCACCATCAAAACATTTAAAAAAAATCTGGGTTATGTTTGTGTGATTTATTTACTCAGTTAATTTGCGAAATGAAGAAACTTGATTTTGGCTTAGTGGGGCGGTATAGTACCGGCGCCCCCAATTTCACCAATCTTCTTGCTCCTCTAAAGTTCACAACATACGGGTTAGAACCCTTGAAAATGTCACACATTAAGGAAACTATAGTATAGACTTCAGACGGTATTCTGTTTTTTCCTACCAGTTCATGATCAACCCCATAAAACGTCACCAGAAACATTTTGTCCCAACGTTCCTTGGACTTGGAGGTTTATTACATAGAAGCGTATGTAGTGGTTGGTTTCATTTCAATCTGTGTACAAGTTTCATAAATCTTTGTCCAAATTAAATTATTTTCTTAACGATTTGTTTACACTTTAAAAGCGGGCAGGAAAACGTGGAAAACGAGGAGTTTTTGAATATTTATTGTGTTGTGTTGTTTTGAAGTTTGTAAGGGTTGAACCGAATCTTATTCTATAGTGATTTATTGCCGCGGCATACGGGGCAAAGGTCGAATGTTGATTTCTATGGAACTGTAGAATTGTTAGCTTTGTGCCACTAAAGAATTCACCAAAATCGCTTATTTGGACAATCCACATTTGCCAAGCTGCCTTTATGAAATGAAAAATGGTGGGAATATATATATCGTATTGTAGAAATTTTAAAGAGTACCAGGGGACATTTCTCCCTCTTTTTCTGTCAATTTTGGTTATAGGTACATGGATGAAAATATAATTAAATAGTGGGAAGTAAGTGAGAAGAAGTTGAGCGGTTAGTAGCTACGTGGACAAGGGTGTCGGATTCCCACCCGGGCGGTTTGGGTTCAATTCCGCTGCTAGTCCTCCATCATTGCACAAGCAACATATTCCCTTTATTATGATGATAGTAAGAGTTTTTCAAACATTTTCAAGATTTTCATAACCCGGGAACGTTTGTCTTTGTTAAAAAATAAACTACATTTTCATTTTAGAAAAAAAAAACTTTTTTTTCCATATTAGCTATCAGATTCATGTATTATATAATATTTCCTGGAAGAATTATAAGAAAACGTTATCTCTGCGTAGATTTCAATGTTGTTTTTCATTGTGATTCGTGACTTGTTTTTTGACAGTTGAAATGGTATTTAAATGCTTAATTGCTCTCGATGGAAATTATGCAAACATCGTTTCCAAAGCTCATAAAAACTCTAAAGGCTTACGAAAAATTGCGTAGGCTTGCGTAGGTATTTCAGAAAAAAAAAAATACAAATAATCATGACGAAAAAGCTCATCGTTTGAGAGTTTCTGCTGCTTTAGACAAACCTAACTCAGGACTTATGCTTAGCACTCAAAATAAACATCATATTCTGTTTTTACCAAATACCCAGAAATATTAATTAAAATGAAAAACAATGGATTTAAAATATACAAGAGCACGAGCATAGTAAAATACGAGTTTGGAAATTGGTTAAATTTCTTTTCATTTTGTCTAAATACGAACAAATTAAACCTTCAGGATTTTTTGTATGAAATTCGCTTTCCGACAATTCTAACTTACAGTTGTTTCGTTTTACGACCATTTCGAGTTACGACTCAAGTGGCAGAAGGGAACCCCGTCTCAAGTTGATGAGTGACAGGTCGTATCGTAATAAGTACCTGTCCATCATTCAATCACCAGTTTCACGTGCGTGTTCAGGAATATTGATTGATACATTCGAGAATTGGATCATTAACACATCTAATATTTGATTGCGATGTTGGCTTTTGGCCCTTGACCTTCAAAGTTAATGACGAAAGGGTATTTTTGTTACTGTCACAAAAACGAGGGCTGAAAAATCATTGTACTGTATTTTTTCTATGTCATCTTAAGGGCTGCTGTGTGGAAGGTATTTTTGAGGAAAGAAATAAGTGAACCTGGGTCTTGAAGGGGCCCATTTTGTAGTAGGGAGGAAAATACAGAGGCTGGTTCTTCCACAGCCGAGATGTTGAATACAAGAACGAGTCGTAGAAGCGACCCTTTCTCATGTATCGAATGTCCACCGTGTTTCCTGACTTCTATTGAGCTTCTTCTATTGAAATACCAGTAAAACAAGGCTGGAATTCACATCGTATTTACTAGATTAAATTTTATAAATTCACAAGTAACTTGTATAGTACAGGAATCCTAGGGATACGAATTTATTGTTTTTTGATTAAGGTTTTAAAAACAATAATTTTATATTTCTAAGTAAATTAATTTTGAATGACCTCCATGGCTGCTTGTTATGACCGCCTTAAGGATCAGCATCCAAAAGTATACACTTTTTGGTTTTCTAATACAAGCAATACTACAAATGATTTTTCTGATAATTCTATACGGAATGTTAAAAAAAATTCTGGGGTTTCCAGTGAATACAATTTTTAAACAGTAATCTTTTAAATGCCTTCGCTGGTTATCAAACTTCTCCTTTAACTCTGACATTTTACCATGTTTACCATGAAATTCAAAAGATTACAGTTTTAAAATTTTATTCACTGGAAACCTTAAAGATTTTCCTAACTGCCTATAGAAAATGAACAGATTAATAATTTGTAGTATTGCTTTTGTTTTAATGCTACAAAGTGACGTTTAGCACCATTTTTGGGTGCTAAGGTTTTATCTCAGACTCTCTGGGTTCAAAACCCAGGCAAGTTTAAAGCAAAAGGTATTTAATTTACACCTAGATTTCTCACTTAAAAAAAGTACATTCTAAAGTTGAAAGTAATACATACATATTATCGTGTAATCATCAGTATCACTTTGCTAAGAGAAATAACCTCAGCTATTCTTCTTTTCCATTTCCATACGCCTCACAAAATACTCAAATATGGGATGCCGTAGTCCCACTGGCTCTATGCAGTGGGTTTCTGTATGCGCGGTGTTTAAAAAAACAGGAAAATGCCCAGATTTATTTAAAACTGGAGATTTAAATCAATATGTTAAGTATTTTGCCTATATCACGGAGCTGAATAAAGCACGCGTTCAAATAATCGTTCGTAGCTTTGGTGTAAATATATTTTCATGCGATTACTACGAATTATTCACCACCCCAACAACTTAACGCAATCTATTGGGATTATGGAGAAAGCAACAAAGTCAGACCTAAATTCGGCAGTCAACAACATAGAACGTTTTTTGACTTATACGGTACGAGCTTTCCTATTTTTTTAAAAGTGGAAACCGCACAAGAGTCCCAACTGCTCCCGACCATCTGGAGCCAGTGGAACTATGGCATCCCCCATTAGGTTTGTTGTGAAGGGGAAGGGAAGGGGAAGGGAAGGGAAGGGGAAGGGAAGGGGAAGGGGAAGGAAGGGGAAGGAAGGGAAGGGAAGGGAAGGGGAAGGGAAGGGAAGGGGAAGGGATGGGGAAGGGGAAGGGAAGGGGAAGGGGAAGGGAAGGGGAAGGGGAAGGGGAAGGGGAAGGGGAAGGGGAAGGGGAAGGGAAGGGAAGGGGGAAGGGGAAGGAAGGGGAAGGAAGGAAGGGGAAGGGGGGAGGGGGAAGGGATGAAGGGGAAGGGGGGGAGGGGAAGGTTAGGAAGTACCTGGCTATTTGGATGTAGTCACCAGACCCGGCTAAAGTGGTTTCAAGCAACTTTTCTATTCCGAATGGTTGTCTTTCATCGGGTCGATTGTCGGAGTATCTACCACTCTGGAAATTGCCGCAAATATATGTGGAATAACGCCTTTGACCTAAACACAGTCCATATATACCTACACTTCTTTTTTAAATTTAATATAAGTATTTTTTTTTTTACAACAATATTTAAGGTAATTGTTACAATTTTTGCACAGTGTATTTGAAAATAAGCGTATAAGCTGTTCCTCACCATAAATAACAAGGTTCTTGTGTTTGGTGAGGGAATTTAGACTAAAATAATAAAATAGTGTTCAGTTAATACAGCAGAGAAAAATAGAAGTAAAAGTAAAAATAAAAGTAATTGTGTAAAATTAGTTATAGTAATAAATATTAGTACATAATGATGACACAAATTTTGTGGAATAAGAAAAAAAAAATAGAAAAATTATAATAACAATAACAATTATTAAAGACTGTCAAAGTTGTTTGATTTATTTTTCAATTTAAGCTGAAATTCATGATTATTATCTATAGTTTTTAGTTTTACAGGAAGATTGTCAAAGTAAGTTATTCCTAGATAGAGGTAGGCATTTTGAGAATGCTTTGTGTTAAATTTTGGGATTTTAATGTTATTCTGATATCTAGCAGACATATTAAGTTTGCATAAAGTAAATTGCTAAGTTAAACAACCTTATTTTTATCATTATTGTTTATATATGTAAAGAACGCAATCGATGTTTGCAAATAACTATAAAATATTACATTAACAATTTTTTGTATAACTACTATTATATTTATATTATTGATGAATAGCAAATTGTTAAATCGATACAATCGGTTGAGTACCTCTGCCCGCTGTCCTACTCACGTATTATTTCCGTTGTAGTCCGTCCGCACAGACAGTTATAAATAATAGAAATCGATGAGAATGAATATTTACGAAGCCATCATGACTCAATGTCATGTACGAGGACACACTATACAACAAACGTATTATATTTGTTTGTATGACTTGCCATATTTTTACTGCCTTTGAAAACATTTCAAACAATATGAAATTTTCGATGTCTGTCATAATGTCACAAGGAAGTTTATTTTTGGTATTAAATTTATGGAAATATACTTGGGTAGATGAAAAAAAAGGTTGGGTACATAAAAAAACCTTTTATACAAAAAAGGTTCTAAAAGTTCTCCGTACGTACCTAAGTTTTTTATAGCTTTCATCATCGACCCCTTTCGCAATAGGCTCGTAAATCGAAACCATAAACAAATCTATAGACACTCTCAGTATCGCCCTGGTGAAAGATCACCACTCAGAACCAAAGCTTGAAATGACTTGAGTCGTGTTTAGTGATAAGATCTGAATAGCCAGGTACATCCCAACCTTCCTCTTACCCATTGCAATCACCTCCTCACTACATTCAGCTTCACAAAACACCCCGATCGGGAATGCCACAGTGTCACTGGCTCTAGACGGTTGAGAGCAGTTTGGACTCTTGTGCGTTATTCATTATAAAAAAATAACCCAAAAAATTGGTAGATACTCTCAGTATCACCCTGGTGAAAGATCACCACTCAGAACCGAAACGTTGCTTGAAATGACTTTAACCGTGTTTAGGGATAAAATTTGAATAGCCAGGTATTTAATAACCTTTCTCTTCCCCTCCTTTAATCACCTCCCTACTACATTAAGCCTTACAAAACATACACATTTGGGATGCCATAGAAACTTGGGATAATTGTGCGGTATTCACCCATTTTTTTTATCATTTCATGGGTCGAAGAGATGAATTTGAATTTTCACAAATTATTCAGTTTGAAAATTAATCTAAAACCTTATGGTTATTATAAGTCTGTTAACAAATTGTTTTGTCAAATTTACGAAATATTGTGAAGAAATGGCATTAAATATTATTACGAGTAGTTCCAACAATTCTTTGTTGTTTTGTAAAAAAAATCATTTACGTAATGATAGCATTCCCATACATTATCTTCATAATAGTAACAGCAAATTATGATAGATAATAATAGTAAGTACAAAATATGATACATAATTAATAGTAAGTACAATATGTGATACATAATAATAGTATGATACCAGTACATGATAATAGTGAAGTATAAAATATGATACATAATTAATAGTAAGTACAATATGTGATACATAATAATAGTATGATACCAGTACATGATAATAGTGAAGTATAAAATATGATACATAATTAATAGTAAGTACAATATGTGATACATAATAATAGTATGATACCAGTACATGATAATAGTGAAGTATAAAATGTGATACATAATTAATAAAAAGTACAAAATATGATACATTATTAATAATAAGTAAAAAATGTGATACATAATAATAGTATGATACCAGTACAGGATAATAGTAAAGTATAAAATGTGATACATAATTAACAATAAGTACAAAATATGATACATAAATAATAATAAGTACAAAATGTGATACATAATTAATAGTAAGTGCAAAATATGATACGCAATTGGTAATACTCAAGATTATTGAAAACTATCTAAGATCAGGCAACGTTAAAAAGTGTTAGAATTTTTTGATAGATTGAAAATTATGTTCAAACCTTGGAGTAATAATGTATGGAGAGAGAGCTAATTATTTTTACCTAACCTGTACAAACTTGCGATAAATCACTTTCTCTGAGTTTTTACGTCGTACACCATGAGAGAGAAAGAGACAACAAAAATAACACACTGCTTTTATGTACTGTAAGGATGATTTTGGTCTCCCGCGTCTCTGGGGGCTCCGCCCACATTTTTTAAAACTGGACACAACTAGACGGTTTTTTAGGTAATATGCTATATTTTTGTTAAAAACAATACTGTGAAAAAGTGGTTATATGAATAAACAAAAACACTATGTCGACATGTGCTATGAATGGATGTACAAATACCCTAGCCCTAGTCTTAGCCACGTCCAGGTCTGCCGAGTCCGGCAAAAATCATCAAAAAATGACTACACTGCCTTGGATAGGTACCACTCAATATACTCTAAGATTCAAACTAACTAACTAACCATCACGCAATTTCCCTGAAGGGGTAATCAGAGAGAATGAACTGCCACACAACTCCATCTGGCACACATTCCTCGTTTCGTTCACATCGATATATCGTTTCATACATACTACTCTTCTAACCCGCCCGACTCCAGTATTTGATTCACTTGATCGTGCCATTTTTTTCTTGGTCGTCTCCGACTTCTTTTCTCTTACTTTCGCGTCACGTATTCTCTTTATACTTCTTTTTTTCTTTCGTTCGCTCTACGTGTCCAAACCATTTATCTGCCTACCTTATTCTGTACGCTAACTTCAACCTTGCATTCTCACCGGATATTCACATTATAACACGGCCATACGTGGTTTTTTAAGTCGATGGTAATTTTATTCACCAGCTATAAGGAGAGTAACACTAATCTACAAAAACGAAGCCATAACTCGTTTGATTATCTTTTCATCTCAATTATCCTCTACCGTAGTGCCAATGTTACAGATTCCAGCCGTAAGATATCCATTCTTCCCATAGCTTCTCGGGGAAATCAATACCATTTACACCCCAATTGGTGCAGCTCCGAGTAAAGCTTTCAGCCGTGGTGTAAACCAATTTACGTAACATTTTCCAAGGATCTGGTGGGTACATACTGTAGTTAACAAAAAAACATTTTACGTTACAATGGGTTTCCAACAAAAGACTTATCCAATACATACTCTAGTTATTAAAATCAAAGCAGAAACAGGTTTCCAAAAATAATCTTTTTTTTTTAAATATTTAAATAATATCAATAATCAACAACACAAATATGAAACAGGAAACGTCAGAAAATAAAAAGACAATGGTCACAATCGAGACTCGAACTCGGATCCTCTACTCTATCCGGGAGTAAGGCTTCAACTAATTGAACGATTGGGACCTCAGAGCACGAATATATATATGGAGAGAGAGCTAAATATTTTTACCCAACCTATACAAATTTACGATAAATCACTTTCTCCGGGTTTTTTTCACGTCGTAAACCGTGAGAGAAATAGATAAGACAAGTTGTCACATAATGTCGCACCACTTACGATACGTAAGCACTACGGTATGTAAGCATGTTTTCCGTCTCCCGCGTCTCCGGCGACTCCGCCCACTACGTTTTGTCATGTGACGTAACTCAACGGTTTTTTAGGTTATTTCCAATATGTTTGTTAATAACAATACTGTGAAAAAGTGGTTATACAAATAAACAAAACATTATGTCGACATGTGCTATGAATGGTTGTATAAATACTAGCCACGCCCGGGTCAGGAAAATATCAACAATCCGGACTTCACAAGCTATCCCTCTTGGTATATTATTGCTCTGAGTTTGGGACCTTATTAGAATCCGAAATTTATAATCGATCTCATACTTTTTACTGAAAGTTATCGATATTGTTTTTTCAATTTTCCTCCGATTTAGCTGCCATCTTTGTACTTTATTTTCTCAAGCTTTCTGTTTCACATTTGTCTAGTTGACTATTGTTTTTTTTTATTTATTTTTAAGTAATCATTAAAGCTTTAAAGTCAATTCTAATTTCAATAAACATTATTTCCACTATTAGTTCCGAAATCCACTCCGGATCTGTCCGTGGGAAATTCGCATATGAATTACTTACGTAAGATGACAGTACGAAAAGTGGGCAATCGATAATCCCGCTCCAGTCAGTAATGTGATCCTATCAAACAATCAGAAGTCACGTAGACCCACCGCTGAAATATACATCACGAGAAAGCTGTCAGCCATTTCAGGAAGGAAACTTTCGGCAGGTAACCTTTTTAGGGTTGTTTGGATATATTATTTAAATGTTTGGAATCGTAAGAATGATATTAACAATTGACTGGTCTATTTGAGAGTGACGGGGCATGGACTGTTTGGTGCCTATTTTTAGCGCCATCAACCAAAATATATTTTTGTGGTGGACATTATAATTTATTTATTTTTTAAATTGGTACATTATGTTTTTTTATAATTAGTTTATGCCAATTATTGAAATTATATCAATAATCTTCAACGTAAATATGAAACAGAAAAAGCCAGAAACTAATAAATATATAATAATATAAATATTATTGGTGCGCAACAATTCACCGACATTATTATATCTTTTGTAATACGTTTGAATCCTTATATTTGTAAATCACGTTTTATAATCGTCCAAACGTAAAAAATTGCGCATTTTAAATAAATTTAAAAATAGACCTATGTATACCTCCCGAAAATATCTTGTTTATAGTTTTTTTCATTTGTATAAATACATTTTTTTCATAATTTTATTTTTATCAGATTTATATTTTGAGTTCCGATGGTATTTTTACTGTGATATCTGTTTCTGAAGTTAAAGCCAGTTTGATAACGTATTCAAACGCTGAAACAGCTGTCACTATATAAAATTATAACTGGCATATTAATAATAAATTATATTTTAAAAAAAGAAAAATAAACATTATCAATTTGAATCTAAAGATAATACTGTAACTACTAATATCCTGTTTATTATGTCAATAACTAGGACATGTTTGTTAAAATAATATAGTTTGAAATTAAGACGATTATTTCAAAATCTATGATAACAGCAAATAAAGCAATCCCCTGATAATTTATGACCCAAATTAATCCTAAACGCTTGTATGACATTTAAAACAATTTCCAGCGGTTGGTTATATTTTAAGGGCTGCTTCAAATTCCGCTTGATAAGGGTGGAACATGGAACCCTTCTCTTCCCGCTTATCAGGACTCAACAATTTAAACATATAACGTTGTTACGTTCACACGTTTTCCCTTAAATATCGTTGATTACTCTTTAATTGCCTTCCCCAAATGACGTGTGTTTGGAGATATGAGCCAGCCCAGCGAAGGGTACACGAAATATGAAAAAAAACCTATTTTTGTTTAACTTAGTCAATATTGACCGGGTTTTATTCCTGCGGTTCAACTAACGCATTACATTTCCGTCGCTAGATATTTTAATTAAATTAATGTTTGTGGTTTTTTGTTAATGTAGGTAGTATGTTATTTTAGAAGAGTACAATTTTGTACTTTCCCTTTCAACTGTAGGACAAACAAAAGGGGTTGCAAGGCTTCGTTTTGAACATTTTCAAATAGATACTAATAAGAGTCAAAGTCAGGGACGTCCGAGGAAGACATGGCAAATGTACATGCACCCATCAGTGTTTCAGAGTTTTAAGCCTGATTCACACCAACGTCCGGTTCCGCTCAGTGCCGATAAGAAGGGTGAATGCAAGAAAACTTATTGATATGGTATGAATATCAATCAAAGGAGCAAATGCCAAGATTGTCCAAAGTTGTGTGGCAGTATATCCTTCTATACCCACCCTTGTGGCATGCGGCATGGTAACTACTTATTTAGTTAAATAATTATTTTGAGAATGCTGTGGAAATGAGATCTTTGAGACGGATGTGCGGTAAAACCATGAATTTTTTTTTAAACCATTTTTTATCACTAAATAAGCAATATTTTTGGTTTGGGTAATTGATAATTAATAAAAAAATATTTAAAAGAATATATGATGCGAAAAATGGAAGAAGAAGTCGAGGATTTCGAGAAAGACATGGCACGATCAAAGTAAATCAAATACTTGAATCGGGTCATGTGAAGAAATCAGAATACTGCAAGAGTATGTATGAGACGATGGGAATGTAAATGAAGCAAGAAGTGTGTGCCAAGACAGAGTTGTATGGCGGTCCGTCTTCTCTGCCTAACAATACATAAAGCTTATATACGAGTACACAATGAAGTTTTTATGAACAAACAGTATCGACAAGAAAATTTGTACCTAATTGTTAAATGTTTCGATTATTAGTACCTAAGAGGATAGCAAATAGTGAATATTGAAGAAATACTCGAAAAGCTTGCGACATAATTCATAGGAAAACATACTTCTCGGGCAATTCTTCAATGGGTTGTGAAAAACAAGCCAGCGAACATTATTATTTCCCAATAAAACGATAAAAAACATCCCTTTCAAATCTATGTAAAAAAAGGCATTGAAATGACAATACTTCGGTTGATTGCTTGGTTACAAAATAATGATAGAATATAACATTTTTACAATGTCTAAATGAGCAATTCGACTACATGATTATATTATCGGACCAAATAATTGGTTTTTAAAATAATTTTAAAAATATCAATGTCAAATTAGTGTTTTATAACTACTGCATAAAAAAATAACTATATAACAATTTACAAATAAAAAAATCATTGTATTAACTAAAGCAAACTCTCTGCATATTTGCAGCTCGTTTTCAATGCGGAAGATACTCTCAGTATCGCCCCGGCGAGAGAACAACAATTTAACGGCTTCGTGGTTGAATGGCTAAGACGCTCGACTACACAACATACCCCAATTGTGGATGCCATGGTTCCAATTGGACCAGACGGTCGGGAGCAGTTGGGACTCTTGTGCAGTTTTCACTATAAAAATAACCCAACAAATCGGTAGATACTCTCAGTATCGCCCTGAAATTATTTTAACCGTGTTAAGTATAAAATTTGAATGGCCATATACTTATCAAAAAAGTATAACTTCCTCAAGTGGCAAATCGGTAGATAAAAAACGTCATTATTGATGTTGTTGTAACCGAAAACATTTTTTTTCAACTTTTTTTGTGTTTTCAAGTGCGGTAAGAAACATCTGAATGGCCAAAAAATAAAATCTTGAAAAAATAAAATTATTATCAACCTTCCTCTTCTCCACAGTATACACTTCCTCACTACAGCCTTACTAAACGTCAACATTTGAAATGCCACAGTCCCTCGGGCTCCGGATACTTGGGACTCTTGTGCGGTATTCATTAACACAGAATCTAAACCTTAGAGTATACAAGAGGTAGCCCAAGCCAAGGCAGTGAAGTCAGTTTTGGCCTTGTTTTTGATGATTTAACATCGGCGCAAATGGGCGTGGTTAAGACTAAGGCTACGGTATTTATACATCCAATCATATCACATATCGACATAATGTTTTTGTGTATTCGTATAGCCACTTTTTCACAGTATTTTTATCAACGAAAATATAGCATCTAACCTAAAAAACCGTTTAGTTGTGTCAAGTTTAGTGGCAAAATAAAAAATGTGGGCGGAGTCCCGCCGTTAAACAGCGAAAATAGCCAGCTTAAGATCATTACGACAGTAAATAGAAGCGTTCCAAAAAATCTGTTGTCTCTTTCTCTCTCATGATGTGCGATGTAAAAACTCGGAAAAAGTGATTTATTACAATTTTGGATGGGTTGGGTAAAACAAATTAGCTATCCCTCCATATATTGTTACTTCAAGATCTAAACTTTGCTCGAAATGAATTTGTCTGTGTTGAGATATTTGCACATAACCTTGGAGTAACAATGTATGGAGAGAGAGCTAATTATTTTTACCCAACCTACACAAACTTGCGATAAATCACTTTCTCCGGGTTTTTACATCGTACACCATATAGGAGAGAAAGAGACAACAAATATAATACACCGCTTCTATGTTCTGTCGCGATGATCTTGGGCTCCTGGGTCACCGCGGGACTCCGCCCACATTTTTTATTATGCCACTAAACTTGACACAACTAAACAGTTTTTTACTGGTTTAATACTGTGAAAAAGAATAAACGAAAACATTATGTCGATATGTGATATGAATGGATGTATAAATACCCTAGCCTTAGTCTTAGCCACGCCCAGGTCCGCCGAGTCGGGTAAAAATCATCAAAAACTGACTACACTGCCTTGGATAGATACCACTCTATATACTCTAAGCACATAACACATTTTAATCTGAAACCAAACATTTTACCCATTAGCAATATTATCCACATTCACGGTTCGATACGTCGCTATCGAATCTTCAATAGAAAATAAATCAATCCTAAAATATCACCACCATTGTGACAATAGAAAGAACTTTCACGTGAGCAAATGAACTCCGCACGCCGGACGTGTCTAGATGTAGAGATTACGACCATATGCCCACCAACTAACCTGGCGGGTATCGGCCTGATCGAGGTTGTGCTGCATTTCTTTAATCCAGTCATGCACGGTGGGGCTTGACGCACGGATTATGTCCACGTATGTGTATAACAGTGCCTGCCGTGCATTCATTGTTTGCGACACACTTTCTATGTACTATAATAATACTTATTAGTTTGCTAGCGTTTAGTTGTCACGATAGACTAGTACATTGAATTTGGTTGTCCCAGCGTTGGTGCGTTCGAAACTTAGCTCGTAGTTCGACTCGAATCTTAGCAGGACGAGTCGAATATTAGAATCGAATATTAGCAGGACGATCTTATTCAAATTAGCGTCACATTCAGTACATTCAACGCATTCAAGTATTTGTCTGTAAACCTATATTATAACTGTAGATTTACACAGATATTTACTAGGATGACCTTCAATATACATGGAGAGAGAGCTAAATATTTTTACCCAACCAATACAAAATCACTTTCTCCAGTTTTTTACGTCGAATACCACGAGAGAAACAGAGACAAGAAAAGTCGTCACATAATATTGCAACATTTCTAAGTATGTAAGAATGTTGTCTGTCCGCGTTAACTTCACATCATCGAGTCGTATAACTTACGTCAACGGATTTTGAGGTTATTTTATATATTTGTGTTGATTACAAAACTTGCAGTGGTTATACAAATAAATCAAACATGATGGTGATATGTACTATGCGCGAATGTTCAAATAAGACCAAAAAATATCATAAAACATCACTTTTCAGAGATTTTTCAACAGTTTTAAATATTTTTGACCGAACATTAGAAAATTCACATTTTTAATGATTAAAGACATAAAATCAACAAAAAGCTTCCATCATTATTTAGGCAAACCTTCTGTTATTAGTGTTTGTGTGATATTTTTACTTTATAAATCTTTTTAATGGTGTATTGATATTGTTTTGTTTAATGTGTTATTAAAAATGTCCGAATTCCATGTTGTGCATATATGTAATATCAAACAAGAAATGCATTAGAAGCTCTCTAACCAGTTTATCAAGCTGATACTATTGCCTGCACGCTGGCATACTAGCCAAGTCATAGATACCCATCATTATGAAACAACTGGCTGTTATGGAGGTCAACCATATTACCGGATGATTTAATTGCAACGATTTGCAACATTTCTGCACCCACTTGCGATTTTTAACACTATTATTATACATGAACCGTGTACCTACATGCAATATAAACAATCTCCCGTCAAATGCCGGGAATGTGACTATATCCACAATTAAAACAAATTATCAAATTTAATATTACTATTTTTATGTTCTGCTAGTTTTAGCTTCAGTTTTTAGTGACAGCTATTTCGGTGTTCAGTGACATTATCAAACTGACCTCAAACACCTGAACAGCCATCATTAAATTAATCAAGAAATCAGACTACACAAAACAGCTTACTTTATAAAGGGATGAAATGTTATAATGCGCTGTTGGAAACCATCCTAATTATACCAATGAATAAATTTAAAATAGCCTGTAAGAACCATTTAAATTACATTAGTAATATCAAGTAGTAGATAATTTTTTATTATCAAGTCAAAAAGTATATGAATTATAATTAGATACTTTGTAAACTTTGATGTACAGTAACTAAAATAAAATAAATAAAACTAAAAACTAAACCTGGCAGAACTTTATGATAATAATATAAACTAACTAACTTACAGATAGGATGGACCGCATACAACTCCGTCTTGGTACACACTCCTTGCTTCATCAACATTCATACATCGTCTCATACATACATACTCTTCTGTTATTCTGACCCTTGACGTGGCCTGACTCAAGTATTTGATTCACTTGATTGTGTGTCACCATGTCTTCCTCGGGCGTCCACGACTTCTTCTACCATCCACTTCTTATATTATCTTTACACTCCTTTCTTCTTCCATCCGATATGCATGCCTAAAATTTTATTAAATTGTATTTAAAAAATGTGTTCATTTAAACCACAGAAATGATTGTGTAACCTAGAAATTATGGGTTCGATTTACTAGCAGTTCAAAAAATTGGCAACTAACCTTCTTGCTTCAAATAAGCTCAAGAATCGCTGGATAAAGTCTGTCGGGTACGTCTTACAATATAGTTAAACTATATACTAAAAAACGAATCTAACAACATGTACAATAAAAAGGTGAATATAACAATATATTAATAATAATAATTTTCTTTATTGAATTTCTTATACATCACAAACTGTTATTAATTTAATACAAATAAGAAATTAGATTTATAATTGTAAAATAATTACAAATTAAGGTACCATATAGATACCATAAAAGCAAGTCAGTACCATAAGTACCGTTGGCAAGACAAAAAAATAAAATCAATTTACAAAAAAAAGAAATTAAAAAAAAATAAGAGATTTCTCTGACAATATATATATATATATATATTAGAAATAACCAATCAAAATTAAAATGTGGTAATTAGAATTCGGATCTACATAGCAAAAGCAGGGGCTCACATGTAGATACAAATAATTTCATTGGTAAATATAAAAAAAATAATACATGCTAAATACTTATTCTAAATCAATGTATCATGTTTGAGCTAAACCTATAAAAGCTTCTTTTTTTATCTTTGTTAAGCTTAGATAAAAGGTCAATACTGTAAATATTAAGGTTTATAGTTTATAGCTTGTTTTTTTAAATTACGAAAAAACTCAAAGAGTTAGTCTTTCACCTAGTCAAACACCATGTAGGTACTAATTTAAAAAAATTGATTCAAATGAAAAAAATGAACTATGAAAATTTCTAGTGTTTTTTTCTACAGGTGAGCCCCAGCTTTTACAATGTAAATCCGGGTCCTAGTGATAATATGACGGCTCTTTGACGTAAAAGTCAACGCATTTGGCTTGACTGACCACAATCTACAACATTTTTACACTCACACCACTTATGTATTTTAACACTTGGGTGTGTTATACAAAATAAACAGTCAGTGTGACCAATGGCAAATCTATGTTTATCTAATTTTATAAATCGGTACAAACTTTGATAAATTAAAGTATCTGTAGATAGGTACTCGTATATTCAGTTTCTATTGATTATTGAACAAAAATATATACCGGAACGCTGACCAGGATTGTTTAAATTTAAGACATTCATTTTGCCTGTAAAAAGAGTCGAGGATGCCCCAAAAATGCATGGTGTGATCAAGTCAAACAGATACTTATGAGACGATGTATAAATGTGGATATGAAGCAAGCAAAGCGGGCAGGATTGCATGGTTTTCCATCCTCCATACCTACCTTTGCAGATGGATGACGTGATAGTAAGGTAGTTCGTTTCTGCCAAATATAACTTGCCTTCCTTGGTTTTTTTTTTTATTATTTCCTCAAACATTAGGCCGATTCCGAAACAAGTGACGCTGCATCCAAAAACAACCTTGCTAATTGGGAAAATTGAAAATTTTTACAGATCTCGCTAAATTCGCTAAAATAATGTGTGTTGACATTATTTAACGATCAAATATTGATTTTTGTTCATCTTTGGCCCACATTTTTAAAAAATTACAACACAAACGAGCAAACAACAAAACGTGAATAGAAAGATATGTGTATTTCCTTATTTGTTTGACATATTTGGTTACCAATACTTTTAAACCTAAATAAATAGATGATTATAACAAAATATTATATAATTCTATTATGTAATAGCTTAGAATAGGTGACAACGCTAATTAATTGAATTTAATATTGTGTAAAAATATATTGCATCAGAACGTCATTGATTTAAATAGCGACAGAATGTTTTCTTTGCTTTAATTTATTTTGTAATTTACATACATGTTCGCTAAACAATTAAGGTACAGTTAGCACAGATAGTACAGCCTGACCAAAACATAGTTTAGCAATGGCGTAGCAGATAAGTTTCAAGTCTGGACAACAGCACGGGGCACTTGCTTAAAAGTAAAAATATATTTTATACATATCCCTTTTCATATTTGTAGTAAAAAAGCTCCCGGCATATTTTTATGACTAAGGAAACTGTCGACAACTGTCCATTGACGACATTTTTTTGAAACTATCATTGACTACAAAAAGACGCTCGAAGCTTTTTGAGTTCTAATATGAGGGCGTCGGGTACAGGGCCGGTCCTGTGCGGGCGCTATTGGAGCCGTCCGCTCCAGACGGCGAATCGCCAAGGCGCTGATACTACCTTATTACAATGATTTATATATATGATATAAAATAAAATAAACATACCATTCATGGACGGCAATTGAACCCGTAAGTTCCCGGCCTAACGGCGCGGAATAAAAACCCGCGTCTTTCGTCTTATACTTGATACGAGTTGGTACCAAACTTCTGTTTTAACGATAATTTTACCTGCGCCAGGCGCCGTATGACTCAGGGCCGGGCCTGATCGGGTGCATGTCCACATATCAATTGCGCGCCAAACACTATGTTTTATTTGACTAAATAAAGACTTAGTTTGGATAAATTAAAGATACACGTAAAATTTTCACTAAATGTGTCATTGTTTAAATAAGAACAAATCAACACCATCTCATACAAATGCCTTAACACTAACAGCGCACCTAGCGGCAAAGCAAATAAAAATCTTGTAATCATATTGTCGCCGGAAAAGCAAAAGGGCTGAAGGGCCATTTTGGTATTATTATAATTATGCCTTTTAGGGCCACAAAAGTCATCAGAATCAAACGAGAGTCAGAGCATTCTATGCAGAAAAAATAACAGATCAAAACTGAAAATTTAATTCATTTCTGACCGAAGTGTCGCTTGGGCCCTTTTGCCTTTCCAGCGACGGTATGTTGTTATGATTCGTGCATTTGAAATTCGTATTGTATATTTCAACCAATTCATAAGCCTTAAGAAATTGTGTTTGAACAAGATCGGCAGACATCTTGGCTACCAGTTTTTAAACATTTACGCGGGCAGTTGTAGGATATGATGATATATACGCATTCCGGGTGAAAGATACAAATGCATTATTTGCTAGGCGAACCTACATAACCTGCAATAATCGGATGATAACTCAGTTTCTAGAGTTGCAGGGGGCGACAGTTGGCCGCTAAGCCACTGGCTATCATTTAATACAATGCCTGTCGTAGTTGTAACTTCCGGCAGCCAACTCTATAACTCCATGAAACTTTAAAATAAAAATATGTGTAATCAAACGCAGATGTCCTATTGATGAAACTTTCCCACAAAACCATACCTACGTCGTAGAAAAGTAGCATTTTATTCAATGTTGTACTTATTACGACTCGTCTTTCGAATTTATTTTTTTTAGATTTTTATGTGATATTGCACAATAGTTCCGCGTCTGCCGGGAGCCCGTGAAACTATGGCGTTTTTATTTTTAGGGGAAGATGACGGATAAAAAGCGCCTGGCTATTCAGATCTGCTTACTAAACATTGTTAAAGCTATTTTAAGCAACTTTCGTTTTTTTAAAAATTTTATTTGATTTTTCGTTACATTTTTTTTTTTTGAAAAACGAAAAAAAAAAAGAATACTAAAATAAGAACATTAAGTATAAATAAAAAAAAAAACAGAAAGGATAAAGAAAAGAAATAACAAAATAAGAAAAAACAATGTAGCCATAACAAAAAATTCCAACATAAAAAAGGTCGGTACGTTAGTGTACTTGTGATCAGTCAAATAATGAAAAAACCACCAAAAAAACACCAAAATGCACATAACTTATATTCATATATTTAAATATTACTTCTACAAAAACGGTAGTTTCTCGCCAGGGCAATACTCAAGGAATTTTAATCTTTGGAACGAGATGCAAATGTACAATATTTTACTGTAGGTGTTTAAATACAAAATTGTGAAATGTTTTTAAAAGCAATGTAAGATAAGATAGGCTTATGGTCCTCTCGCCGATAGCTCCCTTGTAACCACTATCTGCCTCTCATAAATAACGCATGTAACAGAAAGAGAGTTTGCAAAGGATCACTCAGCGGTATATATATCTGCTCCCAACCGTCTAAAACCAGTGAGACTATGGCATCCCCAATTGGTTTATGTTGGGGCTGAAGGTAGTGGATGGGGAAAGAGATGAGGAAGAGGAAGGTTGGAAAATTCCGGGCTATTCAGATCTGGTCACCAAACACGACTAAAGCCATTTCAAGCAACGTTTCGATTCAGAGTGGTGGTCTGTCACCAGGGCGATAATGAGAATATCTACCACTCTGGAACGTGCCGCAAATATTCTTGGAGTAACAATATGTGAAGAGAGAGTTAATTCTTTTTACTCAACGTATACAAATTTGGGATAAATCACTTTCTCCGGGTTTTTACATAGTACATTATGAGAAAGAAAGAGACAGCAAAATTTCCCAAATTATCACACCGCTATAAAGTATTGTGAGGATGTTTTTCGTGTCCCGCGTCTCCGTTGACTCCGCCCACACATTCTAATTTCAGACATAACACAACGGGTTTTTAGGTTATATGCTATATTTTTGTTTATAACAATACTGTGAAAAAGTGGTTTTACGAATAAACAAAAACATTATATCGACATGTGCTATGAATGGATGTATAAATACCATAGCCCTAGTCCTAGCCACGCCCAGGTCTAGCCGAGTCCGGCAAAACTCATCAAAACCGGCTACAGCAGCGCTCCCTCTTGTATATATATATATAATTAAAATGAAATAAAATTGATATCTATATTTATGATCTGTATTGGTTCCCAACTACCAGCTTCCGTACTAGAAACACGGACATACTGTTTTCATATCGCTGAGAATATATTATTATTACATCTTTTAATAACGATGAAATGTTCCGTATAATTTGGAAAAGGCTAGACCTTGCTAATTTGAAAATAAGCATGATTGATTCGAAGCCCGAACTACAATCTATGTAAGAAAACATTATCAAAATAGTTTGTTGAGAGGTCTGCAAGATATACACCCCGATATTGTAATGCTGATAGTGAATAGCTGCATTGCAGACCAAAGGTGGCCTCTGAACTAAACCTTATATTTAGTACCTAACTACAATATATATATTTTTTTTTCGTAGTGTGGATTAAAATATTAAAAAAAAATGCTAAAATATCTTTGTGTAAGACCACGAATATTATTTTAATTTTTATGACCGACTGGTTCCGCTTAGCCTAAACATCATCAGGGTACAACATTAAACTAAACAAAAATACAAAATGAGCGGTTATAAATACATACAGAGGGAGAACAAAATAATGTAAATGTTATTCTACTGTTTTCTCATTGTTCTGTTATTTTATTTTATATTTTTTCTCCCTCTGTATGTATATATATGTTGAATGCGAAGCTGCGATAAAACACCGAATGTGTTTTCAGTTTCAGATGAATTTGGATGTGGAGAGATTATGAAGTGAAGGAAGTATGGAAACCAATTCACTCACCGATAAAGCTGATGTTTAAGTTCTTGATTCTTCTTTTACAACGAACACTTAACTCAATTTTACTTGAAGAACAAACAAATAAACGACGACCAAGCGAGACACCAACGAACGAAAAAACGTTTTTCACATAACTGTTCTGTTTCTTGATTGTCAATTGTTTTCGAATACAGTGTTGTTGAGTAAGGACATCGAATAGCGAAATGGCGGGATAGGTAGGAACTGTATGAAAAACACGAAGGTATTCTTGGATTGGCGTAGTCTGAGCCATAAGCTTCCCTTGCGGTGGCAGATAGCGTTGGGAAAAACTTCAATGTTTTGTGAATGCTTCACGAATTGTTAGTTCTTTAAAATGAACCCTTCGAAGTAAACCCTTCAATTGAAGTCGAACTCGCGAAAAAATAAGATTTGAGAGAAGAAGGATTGATCCGCCTGTTTAGCGTTGGGAAAAACTTCAGAGTTTTGTGAACGCTTCAGGAACTGCTAGTTCTTTGAAATGAACCTGTCGCGGTGAACACTTCAATTGTAGTCGAACTCGTCAAAAGATAGTACTAGTCGGCAGAGATCCCAAATCGAAAAGTGCTAGCAAATCAACGAAAATTCCTCTCCGAAAAAAAAGCACTAGTCGGTAGAGATTTGAAATCGAAAAGTACTAGCAAATCGACAAAAAATCCTCCCTCAAAAAGTGCTAGCAAATCAACAAAATTTACCCTCCGAAAAAAAGCACTAGTCGGTAGAGATTTGAAATCGAAAGTACTAGCAAATCAACAAAAATCCTCCCCAAAAAAGTGCTAGCAAATCAACAAAATTTACTAAAAACGGAATTGCAGGTCGGAATCGCCTTCAAATCGGTGCTGCTTCAAAAGTACTTCTTTCAATGGAATGAAGTTAATGAAATGAATGAAGGCTAAAATGAACTACCACCTTCAATTGAAGTGTTGGTTCAGTGAAATGAAGTTCATGAAATGAATGGAGGCTAAATTGAACTGCCACCTTCAATTGAAGTATTTGTTCAATGAAATGAAGTTATTAAAATGAATGAACGCTAAAATGAACTAACGACTTCAATTGAAGTATTTGTTCAATGAACAATGAATGAAGTACGAACTGTTGCCAAAAGAAGTAGTTCTTTGAAGCAGTTCTTTCAAAGCGGTCACAACGCTAGTGGCAGAGAAGTGCTCTGAAAGAGTTTACTCGTCCCTCCAAGAACACTTAATATTAAGCTCAGTATTTGCAATTCACCATTGCACAGGAACTCAGAATTCATGGTAAATATCTGTGACCTCTTTAGCAGAGTTGTAAGCTCCTTGGCTCAGGACGTGGATCAATGAAAAAAGAGTATGTAATTTATTTGCAGTTTGCACCTTGTTCAAAAGTGGTTGAAAATTCATGAAAGTTAAAATTGTAAAACATAATCTCAAAACTGTCCTGGTGAAAGACCACCATTCAGAATTGAAACCTTGCTTGAAATGGCTTTAGCCGTGTTTGGTGGTTAGATCTGAATAGCAGGTACTTCCCCTTTCCTCTACCCCGTTTCCTTCCCCTACTCACTACCTCCAGCCTCACAAAATACCCTGATTGGGGATGCCATAGTCACACTGGCTCCAGACAGTTGGGAGCAGTTTGTACCTCAGAGCAATAATATACCAGTAGGGAGCGCTTGTGTAGTCAGGATTGTTGATTTTTTCCTGACTCGGGCGTGGCTAGGGTATTTATACACCCATTCATAGCATTTTTAACACAATGTTTTGTTTATTTGTATAACCGCTTTTTCGCAGTATTGTTATCAACAAAAATATTGGATATAACCTAAACAACCGTTGAGTTATGTCCTGTTATGTCGCATAACACAACGTAGTGGGCGGAGTCACCGGAGACGCGGGAGACGGAAAATATGCCTACATACTGAAACGATGTTATGTGACAACTTGTCTTATCTCTTTCCCTCTCACGGTTTACGACGTTAAAACATGGAGAAAGTGATCGTATCGTAAATTTGTATAGGTTTGTATCGTATATTTAGCTCTATCTCCATGTATATTCTTGCTCTGAGTTCACTATTCACTATAAAAATAAAAACAAAATGTCAAAAACTCAAAAAATAATAATTCTAACATAAAAACATCAAACAAAAACTTTAATTCCGGAAAAGGTGAAACTATCGAAAGGGTAATTTTATTTATATTTTCTTTGAAGTTTTCTTGTGTTTTTTTCTCCAGAGGGACATACTTTGTCAGTCGGAGAAACTTTTTACCTTAAACGTCTATTTTTACTTTACGTTCCGTCAAATACTCCACCATTTTATTGTTTATCAATAGTTGGTGGCTGAACCCCGCTGAATGAAGTTTACAGAGTTCATGAACCTGGAAATTGATCGACATTTTCGTTTATACGCATTATATCTTATCTTGTATTCCAACTATGCATGTTTGATGATAAAATAAATTAAAATCAAATCATAAATTTGATTTGATTATTCAAAAGTAGCAACACGTCAAAACTATTCAATGTAACTCAATCAGAAATTTTCAGACCGATCCGATAGACGACGTTAGGGAAAAGTGCTTTGTTATCCCGAATTATTTTCTATCGTGAGGTGGAAAAGTTTCATGCAACGGACTCTTATTATACGAATGATTTAGGCTCTTTCTGTATTCCCGACTGGTTTGTTTCTCAGAAGGCGAAACAGCTGTCAACTGTCACACAATTAACTTCATTCTGACAGTAGTGTTGGCAGGCATTTAATAAGAAAATAACGATTGATATTTGACTGTAAAAATTCAGGCATGTACCTCGTTTGGTAATCGTCAGATAAGTTTGTTGAACGAAGACGACCTTCGTGGCCGAGCGGTTAAGATCCTCGGCTACGAATCCGGAGGTCGTGGGATCGAATCCCGGTGTGCGCAGCTAAATTTCGTTAAATCAAATTGTGTTATTTCACATTTAATTGTGGTAAAACAACATCTAGGATATTTGCGACACGTTCCAGAGTGGTAGATGCTCTCAGTATCGCCCTGGTGAAAGACCACCATTCAAAATCGAAACGTCACTTGAAATGGCTTTAGTCGTGTTTGGTGCCCAGATCTAGATAGCCAAATACTTCTTAAAGTTTCTCTTCCTCGTCGCCTTTCTCTCCTTCCTCACTCCCTTCAGCCTCACTACATACCTTAATCGGGGATGCCATAGTCTAACTTGCTCTGGACAGTTGGTCCTTTGTGCGGTATTCACATACAAAAAATAAAATATACGAATTTAATAAGAATTTCAATGTCTTAGCGCTACGCAACGACATGACATGTTTTTTTATGCTTCAAAGCATATTTTATTTTGCTTTAAAAACTGTGAAATTAAACGTTGTAATAAACATTGAATAACTTCCAAACCTTCATCTTTTTATCTCCTTTCCCTTGGCACTCTTTTGCCTACGAACATAAAGATGGATGTCAATCACTGAAAAAAAAAACAGGTTTTTACAAATTATTTTAAAGAAACGGTGTGTCCCTCTCGGATGGAAGAAAGGAAATATTTAATTTTGAAACTTAGGTAGATACTACGGGTTAGCTTTTAAACAAAGTTTTCAACTTTATCTATAGATATGAATTCTTAAAGATAAGAGATTTGAATTTTGCTATGAATTATGTATAACGTTCTCTCCGTTTCAGTTCATGTTGTAGTCTATTCTAAGCTTTAGATGCCCCTTACTTGGGTTCAGAATGCGAGATGTGTTAATTACTAGTTCTAAATTAAATGGAACGCTGTTTGAAACCATTTAATATAGATGGTTGAGTTTAATTTCAGCAGAGTAATGGTCTTGTAGACTTAATATTACGGCCGCAGTGGTGACCTTACCACTTGACTATTGGCTGCGAGGTTTCAGGTCACCTTTGTGACCTGTAGAAATACGGATGAAAAGTCTTCTTGTTATTTCTCTGTGTTGGAATCTACTGTGCAAGCATTATATTTATACAAGTTGTTACCGGTGAAAGATCACGGCATAAAACTTGACTTTCCAAAAACATGGTTATTCCATCCTTTTCAAATATAGAATAATATCTAGGTATATTATAGGTAGGAACTTTATTAGGTAGGTAGGAGATTGAAAATATTGATTTTTAAAATTTGATAATTTCAATTGATGTACTAGTGTACAAAGGAAATTATTTCTAATAAGAGTTTTATGTTCACGGAATGAATTTAAAATAAACTTGTTAGGATAATTAACCTATAAAAATATGTTATCAATGACCGGTTAGTAGCCGAGTGGACAAACGCGTCGGATTCCCACTCGGGCGTCTTGAGTTTAATTCCTCTGCTAGCTAAGTCATGCACCATTGCACAAGAAACATCTTCCACTTATTATGATAGTACTAGGACTTTTTTTAAATATTGACAGGTTAGTCGTAACAAAGAATGTTTGTCTTTCTTAAAAAAAAATATTTATATAAATGACTAAGTTTTTTTTAAACCTAACCTAACTAAATATTAAGGTTCCACTGTAAATTCATTAAAATACCATGCTTCCCAGAGTGGTAGATACCCTCAGTAAGGCTCTGGTGAAAGACCACCATTCAGAATCTAAACCTTGCTTGAACTGGTTGTAGCCGTGTTTAGTGACCAGATCTGAGTAGCCAAGTACTTTCCAGCCCTTCTTCATCCCATTCCCTTACCCTCTTCACTTTCTTAAGCATCACAACATACCCCGATTCGGGAAGCCATAGTCTCACTGGATCCGAGTAGTTTCCTCTATGCGGTATTCGCATTAACGAATTTAATCGCAAATGACAGACTATATTGATACCTAATTCTCTCAATTTTCACAAATAATGAGTTTTTTATATTTTTACAGCATCCATAAACCTTAAGCAAGTATTACAATGGAAATAATACTAACTTGTCTGGCGCTAATGCATTCTAAATGTCGGCACTACGTTGTGCTAACACAACAATGAAAATTCAACAAACTCACAGTTTTTTTCCGCTCAACAAGGTTTTCCACTTAGTTTTTTGTGCGTTTTGAAATAAACTCAATCGCCGAATAGGTTAAAGTCTGGTTTACATTTAGCTGTGTTGAAGTAGCATGCTTAGATAATATTTAAATTTGTTTGCCATTTTGTTGCCTATTACATAATATCCTGCGTAGTACCGATAGCACAACTTTAAAAATATGTCATGGGAATGGAATATGTATATTTTTGTGCATGCAAACATGATTTGTTTAACCTTTATGTGACTGAAAGGGTACCCGGGTACCCTTTTCGGTTTCCAACATAGATTTTTTTAATGTTCCAGTCTTAGAGTATATAGAGTGGTATCAATCCAAGCCAGCGTAGTCAGTTTTTGATGAGTTTTTCCTGACTCGGCGGACCTGGGCGTGGCTAAGACAAAGGCTAGGGTATTTATACATCTATGCTATGAATCACATATCGACATAATGTTTTTGTTTATTCGTATAACCACTTTTTCACAGTATTGATATCAACAAAAATATAGCATCTATCCTAAAAAATCGTTTGGTTGTGTCAAGTTTAGTGGCATAATAAAAAATGTGGGCGGAGTCCCGCGGTGACCCAGGAGCCCAAAATCATTGTAACAGTACGTAGAAGCGGAGTATTATATTTGTTGTCTCTTTCTCTCTCATGGTGTGCGACCTAAGAACCAAAAGAAAGTGATTTATCGCAAGTTCGTATCGGTTGGGTAAAAATAATTAGCTCTCTCTCCATACATTGTTTCTCAAAGGTTCCAGTTAGTCTAACCGGCTGAAACTTCCTGACTTCTCCCCGATAGTGAAAATGAACAATTAAACATGACCGTTTGGTATGTGAAGGGTGGTATGGAAGCTGAAAACGCTTAAGTAAAACTTACACCTTCTGATGACTGAATGAGTACCCTCATGTGTTTTATATGGAACTTGAAACTTGTTCATATTTATTAATCATTTTAGCTTATTTTAATTGATAAATATGATGTACTGTTGTGTTCAAAGTACATCTCATGTATCTTTAATACTATTTTAATCGCCGAATTAATTGAAAACCCCAAGAAAAGATGGTACTGGGTGAAATTCTTATCCAATTCCCCAAGTCTTGAGCTGAGTCAAAATTTATTATGCCATAAAATTGGTCCAGTAAACTTCAGCAAATTATATACTGTAAAAGAAACCTTCGTATCAATTTTTAAAAGGTGTAGTTTTCTTGGGTCACATTAGGGTTAATATACTGTTTTAATATCAAAGAGTGCACTTACATTATAGGCTATTGAGAAATCGCATGTTTAAAAATACATATTTCACCCACCTATACACAACGGTCGAAATTATGTATTATGTATTTTTAAAAACATTTCTACAGTAACAAATATATACTAACGTACAAGTTATTGTGCAGCTAAGTTCGATATAATATTCAGCTGAAATCTCTGAACTCGCCACTTACTAGCGTGGCTAGGGCTAGAACTAGGGTATTTATACATCCATTTATTACACATGTCGACATGATGTTTTGGTTTATTTGGATAACCACTTTTTCATAGTATTGTCATCAACAAAAATATAGCATATAAAAACCATTGAGTTATGTCCTGTTATGTCGCATAACAAAACGTAGTGGGCGGAGACGCGGGAGTCGGAAAACATGCTTACATACCTAAAAGTGGTGCGATATTATGTGACAACTTGTCTTGTCTCTTTCTCTCTCACGGCTGGCGACGTAAAAACCCGGAGAAAGTGATTTATCGTAAATTTGTATAGGTAGGGTAAAAAATATTTAGCTCTCTCTTGTTGCTCTGATTCTCTAACATTTTAGGAACCTTTCATGTAAAAATGCGCACGCATCTCGGGCGTATTTTCAAGAAGCGACAAGCTGCTGATAATCTCATTTTTTAGGCTTTAAAAGACTGAGAATTATTTATTCTATTCTTTTTCAAACTAGCTTATATCGTGCTTCTCGGTTATTTTCCAATATTCAAATAAAAGTTTAATATAAACATCTTTGATATACAACAACAAACAACTAAGATTTTGGCCTAAAACATTATGCATGGAAGTGTTTTGGTAAGACGTATTTGTTTGTAATTAATTGCCAAAACTTACGGCTGAAATGAATTGAATCTTGTAATTATTTTTTGTGTTACATTTAGAAGAATTAACAAGTTACAGTCGGTCGTAATATATCGGTCAACTTTCGGATACAAAATTAATCTCGGATTATGATTGTAATTAGAGAAACGAGTAGATCGATGATCTCTAAAAAGGAAAGTGGTATTGAATGACGCCCGTGTGGTCTTTGTCGACATGTGGATAGATTTAACATGGGTTCTTTTAAATTGTATGTGATATTCCAACCATATCGTTATCACGTTGTCGAAATCATTGATATTAACACTGGGATCAAATATAATTTCAGTTGGTTTAACACTGTATGTGATATTCCAATCATATTATTATTACGTTGTCAAAATTATCAACATTGACCCTGATCAATAAAATATAATTTCAGTTATTTTAACATTGTATGTGATATTTCAATCATATCATTATCACGTTGTCAAAATCATTGATATTGACGGATGAGTTCCTATTTTAGCTGGTTTAACATTGTATATGATATTCCAATCATCTTTATCATGTCGGGTAAAAAACTTTAATAAAATAATGTGGATAAGTTACTGAGACAACGCGCGTGGATGTACTAAACCCATAGACATAAAATACAAGACACGTCATATTCATACAAATCGAACGATAAATGTGGCACGGTCTTGATTTAAGTTTCGAAGCTCATAACGCTTATGAAAAGGATAGCAATACTAAAAAGAATGTTTGTGTACGGATGAGATAGCTATATGAACGTCCCGCGTTACTGTTATAATCTCTCTTCCCCGACGAACTTACTGAGTGACTAGCCAAGTAGAGTACGACGTACGGAAACGGTTGTCTTCCATACACCTATGTATATCTGCATTCGTTATCTCACATTATTTTGGTTGAAGAGCTCCCGTTTTACCGTGACAGCTTGTTTGTCGAACGAATGTTTGTGTGATACTAAAGGCAATAAATTTCAGGTATGTCTCGCGGACTCGGTTTAGTGCATTCACACGCGTTGTCTCAGTAACGTATCTAAATTATTTAATTCATCTAAGACTAAACCGAGTCCGTGAGACATACCTGAGAATTACTACGTTTAGTTTCACACAAAAATTCGTTCGACAGACCAGCTGTCACCAGCTGCCACAATCGCGTCGCTGTAGGCTCCTTTCTGAGAAAAAATGCCTCAAGAGGTGTAAAAATCATTCGGGAGTAAAAAACATATCTCATGGAGTTTCTTTCCATTCATAATTACCCACAAATCACTTATTATTACAATGTTTAAAGGTTCATGAAAACCTTATGAGATAGCGAATGCAGAAATACATAAGTGTGTGAAAGACAACCAGAGCTAGTAGCGCAATACCCGATTATAACAGTAGCGTGGGACGTTCATGTAGCTATCTCATCCGTACACACATATTCTTTGAATGGCTATCCTTTTCATACGCGGTGAAACGGAATACAAGACGTTACTAGTAGTGTTACATTTTTCGTACGATTTGTATGAATATGACGTGTCTTGTAATTTATGTCTATGGTAAAAATCAACATTTATACTCATGGGAGAATCACTTTTTCAGTTGTTAGAACATTGCACGTGATTTTCGGATCATATCGTTATCACGTTGTCAAAATCATCGACATTTAAATTGATGGATGAGTCATTATTTCAGTTGGTATTATTATTATTTTAATTTACGTTCTGAAATGAGTCATACCATGACGTTAAAAAAACACACAAAGTAAGCCATATTTTGTTAGTTAATGACTTGTAGGCTTTGTGGCTAAGTGGGCCGACGCGCTTGGTTCCTATGCCAAGCGTCGCGTATAATACCATACAGTGATATGCGCGCTAAGTAATTTGAGATATTTAAAATTGTGTGTTCGATATATTTTTGAAAGGCAAATTTTCAAATAATCTGACAATATCTTAATTTCTCCTACTTTCATCATAATAAGCAGAAATTGTTGGTTGTACAACGATAATGGACCCGACGCTTTGGACCGCCCGACCAACTAGCCGATTTTTTTTTACAGTTTACGATTATTCAATCATCAATCGTACGATTACGATTAGTCAACCTTTAATCGAACGATTACCCTCAATTTAATCATAATGTTACAATCCACGACTCCAGTAATTAAAAAAACTGGACGTAGTTATGCAAAAAGCGTCCAACCCACAATTTCCCAAAATTGAGTTTTACATCTTTTCCCATAGATAAATACGAGATTTATATCTGCTGAAAACATCCAAGCTCCAAATGCAACATATTTTTGGTTATTCATTTTTTTACTCACGCACATTTCAGATATTTGACTGAAATTATGTTTAAAAACATATATTTTTTTACTAAATATGTTGATAAATTATAAATTACCTATTTATAATAATTCTGACATAGAAAAAAATTACTTTAAAAATGCCGATTACACTTATTAATGCTTTTGTATTGTCATATTTTCAAACGTTATTTTCTCAGTTTAATTTTTTTGGGGTTGGACGCTTTCTGCATAACTACGTCGCTAATCGTAGGTGCTATTACAAATGCTTGTCCTCTAATAAAATGAATTATCACATTCTTATAAGTCTGACAATAATTGGATAATAGTAATTATTATTATTATGATTATTTAATAAAAAAATAATATTCACTTGTTTTTTTTTTAATTTAAAGTGCTAAAATGAAATGAAATAAGTATAATTACTTATATAATACAACACCATTAAAATGTCACATAGTGGAATTGAACAGAATATGAACGTATTGATTTTTTAAAGTTACTAGGTATGTTGCTTTCAGATAATCGTCGCGTTGCTGTGCGTATAACATACAAGTACACGTATATTCTATTTATATATTTAAGTACATAGCATGTTCAAAAGAAAAGGTGATTTTTTTTCAAAAGTAAAAAATCGAAGAACACACAAAAACGTGACTAACCTTTCCAGTTGTCAAAAACAAACCACTAATCCAAAATAGCTGATAATGCTAACATATGATAAAAATATGTGTACCAACATAAAAAAACAAAAAAAATCGATATACAAATGAACACAGCCCGCGAAAATTCAAAATTCACCTTTTCTTTTGAACAGGCCTCGTATATACTCGTATATATATAGAATATACACATCACTGAATACTATGGTTGGAAACCTAACAGAAGAATCCAGGTTAGGTTAGGACAAATCTGGTTACCATTGAAAATAACTGAGAAAAATATTGGGTCAGGGTGAGGTTAGAATAAAATAAAAATAAATTCATTAGAAAAGAGTAGAAAAGATTTTCATTTTCGAAATTATTAATTGCATTGTTGACTCACCTTCTTTGTTGCAACTCAACTTGCCGTAGACTTAGAAACAGTGAATTGCTGTTCCTCAATCATCACTCTACTAATGATGGGTATCATTCTCCACTGCCCAGAATGGCGAGACTTGTTAACTCAAGCCATGGTCTTGAGTACTTGGTACCAGTCAAAATGATTTTTATCATTCTTAACGATAATAATCTTCGAAGAACACAATTTATTTTGTCTAACATCATCGACTCTAGCAAAACCTACTTCAGGCCTAAATTTGAATGTTCTATCAAATATACGAGGCCTGTTCAAAAGAATAGTTGAATTTTGAATTTTCGCGGGCTGTGTACATTCGATTATCGATATTTTTGTTGTTGTTATATTGGTATACATATGCTTATCACATGTTAGCATTATCAGCTATTTTGGATCAGTGGTTTGTTTTTGACAACTGGAAAGGTTAGTCACGTTTTTGTGTGTTCTTCGATTTTTTACTTTTGAAAAAAAAAACTTTTTTGAGTCAAAGTAGACTCGCCGAATGCCACAATCAACATTTTAAGTGCGTCGGAGCACTTCATTCCATTTTTAACGCAAAATTTAATACATATTCTTTGATCCATTTTTTTTTCAAAGTAAAAAAATCGAAAAACACACAAAAATGTGACTAACCTTTCCAGTTGTCAAAAACAAACCACTAATCCAAAATGGCTGATAATGCTAACATATGATAAAAATATGTGTACCAACATAACAAAAAAAAACGATAATCGAATATGTGCTTGTTGTTTCTCTGTTGCTCTTTTTTCTCATTTCTCGTTGTGGTTTTTTTTTGTAATTGGACACTGGTCCGTTAATTTAAAAATAAATAAAAATGGCATTTTTGTACATGACGTTTATACGGTTTCCAACTTCTGATATTCGCCGTCTCGCTGTGTGTACAACACACAAGTACATGCGCGTTTCGAATATGCTATTAAACCGGATACCATCAATCGTAATAATGGTTCAACTTTATGGGAGAAAGCGCATCGCGCTATTATTAAAAACGAGAAATTTGAACTGAGCGATCTCATATCATACTATTAAATAAAATATTTAATATGCCGTTAAAGTCGACATACTCTAGTTTCGAAACGGTACGGCATTACCATCTCTAGTTTCGAAACGATATCGCATCACCATCTCTAATATCGATTTGCTCTATCATAATCTTAGAGTATATATAGAGGTATCTATCCAAGGCAGTGCAGTCAGTTTTTGATGATTTTTACCGGACTCGACGGACCTGGGCGTTGCTAAGACTAAGGCTAGGGTATTTATACATACATTCATATCACATATCGACATAATGTTTTTGTTTACTCGTATAACCACTTTTTCACAGTATTGTTATCAACAAAAATATAGCATATAACTTAAAAAACCGTTCAGTTGTGTCAAGTTTAGCGGCATAATACAAAATGTGGGCGGAGTCCCGCGGTGACTCAGGAGCCCAAGATCATTGTGACAGTACATAGAAGCGGTGTATTATATTTGCTGTCTCTTTCTCTCTCATGGTGTACGACGTAAAAACCCGGAGAAAGTGATGTACCGCAAGTTTGTATAGGTTAGGTAAAAATTATCAACTCTCTCCCCATACATTGTTACTCAGAGATCATAATGCAAATAATTGTCACGTATAAATATTATGGAAACTTTCAATAGAGAATTGTGTGACAATATTATTACGAAACTTAGGATATAATATTATGTAAGGAAGCGAAATATGTATATTTATTTTAACTTAAGAGTCAGCACCCAAAAGTATACACACTTAAGGCTTTCTAGTAGAAGCCAAACTACAAATTATGTATCTGTTAATTTTATTCGGGTAGTTGGAACAATGTCTAAGGTTTCCAGTGAATATAATCCTTAAATAGTAATCTTTTAAATTATTTATGAAATGCATACTGGAATTTTAGGTAAAACGTTCAAAAATGCCTTTGCTGGTTTTCAAACTGCACCTTTTAAAGAATTACAGCCAAAAAATTGTATTCACTGGAAACCTCAGACATTTTTCTAACTACCCATAGAAAATTTGTAGTATTGCTTGCATTAGAATGCTACAAAGACGCGTTAAGCGTTATTCTTGAGTGCTGACCCTTAATGAATAAATAATTCATGGCATTTGATGGATAACTACATTATAAAATAAAACGTGTTTTTAGTATAATATTCTAATAATTATTCACCATTATTTCAGAGGCTTAGAAGCAAAGGCAACAATCTATAAAAACGTTTTTGTAGCATTGTCAACTTTTTAATGATCATTAAAAAGAAACAGAGAATTTTGTGTATCAAATGTTTGCGTACATTAAACTAGGAACAATTTGAAACAATAATCTCTAAAAGTATCAACATTACTCGTGAAATAAAAGTGTAAAATACGCTTTATCAACTTTTCAAGAAAAAATTAAGGATGTAAAAGATTACTGCCTTTGCTTCTATTTGTAACCTGAATAAGATTTTTCGGCTGAAGGGCATGGACAGGGGTTGCGAGCCCGAATCCCGGTGTGCGCAAATAAATTAATTTTATTAATATGTCTTAAGGGTCAGCACCCAAAAATAGACAATTTTTCGGCTTTCTAGTACAAGCAATACTACAAATAATTCATCTGTTAATTCTATATGGGTAGTTGGAAAAATGTCTTTAGAAAGAATTTTAGGTAAAACGTTAAAAAATGCCTTTTCTGGTTTTAAAACTGCACCTTTTACTGACATTTTAGTATGTTTTTCACAGAATTTAAAAGATTACAGCTGTAAAATTGTATTCACTGGAAACCTCAGATATTTTTCTAACTACCGATAGACATTTTTCACGTACATCATTTGTAGGATTGCTTGTATTAGAATGTTAGAAAGTAACGTTTAGTGGCATTTTTGAGTGCTGACCCAAAATTATTATAATTAATACTTCATAATTAATAAAGTACAGTGTATTTGCGGCACGTTTCAGATGGTAGATATTTTTACTATCCCCCTGGTGATAAACCTTTGTGTATATATGTATGAACCTACATAAACACATATATACATACATGTATACACGTAAATGTATACACATAAATATCGTCGCCGGAAAGGCAAAAGGGCTGAAGCGCCATTTTGAGAAGTTTACACCAGAGCACATTTTTTTTACAATAAAATTCTTCATTAGGTACCTGGTTGGATTTTGAAAAAAAAAGTTAACTCAGGTAACTGAATGCTCTCACTGAGTTATCTGAAGCGACAAAGAGCTAAAAAAAGTCCCAAACTTGTGTCGCTTGAGTTAAGCCTTCTCCCAGATGGTAAATATATTTTAGATGGCTGAAAGGCCACAAAAGTCTTCAGAACCAAACGCGAGTCAGAGCATTCGATGCAGAAAAAAACTTCTAGCGACGATATATCGGAAGCATTACTTTAAGTTTTGTTTGTTATTTATTATATCTTTTGGTTTTAATTCGTTGGTTTATTTCTTTCGTACACATTGTTTTTAATTCTCTGTACACATGCACGTAAATACTCTACGTTAATGTAACATTTAAAAGCTCATCAGAGCGTAGATAAAAAAAATATATTCATATTTACATACATATAATATACATATATATGCAAATGAAGGCAGAATGCGGCTCGCCGGCCGAAATTTGCCCAAATCTGAAATACAACATAAAATACGTACTTTGGCGGATAGTAGTTGTTTCCCCCGAGACATTGAGTCGCCAGTGGAAACAGCGGAGACTCGGCGGAGATAGTTGAGGCCGTCGCCTCCTGGCGGCCGGATGCGAAGCTGCTAAATAAAAATATGAGACGTCGGAAAATGCCGGAAAATGCCAGGAAAAAAATACTACCACAGAAGGCGGCTGTCAAATGTCAAGAATAAAATAGATAATAGGAAACAGTTCAAGTAAAAAAGGTGAAATACAAATTGGTGCATTGGTTGCAACCTCAGAGCAATAATATACCAGTTTGGATAGCTTTGTGAAACAGTGCAGTCAGTATTGTTGTTTTTTTCCTGACTCTGGCGTGGTTAGAGTTTTCATGGATACACCTTTTTACATCCATTCATGTCGACACATTGTTTTGTTTATTTGTATAATCACTTTTCACAGTATCGTTATCAACAAGAATATAGGACATAACCTCGAAAACTGTTGAGTCAAAACGTAGTGGGCGGAGTCGTCAGAGACGCGGGAGACGTTAAACATTCTTACATACCTAAAAGTGGTGCGATATTTTGTGACAACTTGTATTTTCTCCTTTTCTCTCGCAAATATAAAATAAAATAACAAAACCATGAGAAAACAATAGAATAACATTTAAATTATAACCAAGAAACACAGTGAAACAAGGCACACTTTATATTTTTTGTTTATTTTAATTTTGTACCCAAAAACATACAGAAGGAGAACGAATATAAAATAAAATATTAATCTGCGTTTTAAAAAAAAAAACATCGCAATTTTTTTAAACAATGTTTTGCTGATTACTAGTGTCTTTATTTGCTGCTGTAATGATTAACTGTACGTGAGATTCTTAACGTTGCTTGAAATGGCTTTAGCCGTGTTTGGTGACCAGATCTGTGGTTACGACGTAAAAACCCAAAGAAAGTGATTTATCGTAAATTTGTATAGGTTGGGTAAAAATATTTAGCTCTCTCTCCGTATGTATTCTTACTTCAAGGTTGCAACTGATTTTTGAAGTGCAAACATATGCACCAATAGACAAAATCCTAAATAGAGTCTATTTGTGTTGTTTGGTCTTTGCAAAAATGGCTCTACAATCCTGCATGTGTCAAAATTTACATTTACATTGATCGATAGTAAAAGGTAGGTAGCTACAAAAATAATAAGTGGAAAGTATTTTTACGACAAAATGATCTATCAAAATGGGAGATTATCCCAAATAAGAGAGACTCACATAGCTTATGGGAATTCAAGCCCCGGCCAGGCCTGATTGAAACGCTTGTGACAAGTTGGCCTATGGCCAAAATAATCTCACCAAGATGGATGACCAGAATTAAAGTCGCAAAGAGAAAAACTCCAAGTTGTCAATACGCATGCCTACCAACCACTGAAGAGGTCAAACGATAGGGGTGTGTCGTGGGCGTCTCAGCGCGCCCAAACTAAACCCCATTTTCCTTACTTCGGAGGAAATTGTTCAACCCTCAGAGCAAGAATATATATGAAGAGAGAGCTAAATATTTTTACCCAACCTATACATATTTATGATAGATCACTTTCTCCGGGTTTTTACGTCGTAAACCATGAGAGAGAAAGAGACAAGATAAGTTGTCACATAATATTGCACCATTTTTAGGTATGTAAGCATGTTTTCCGTCTCCCGTGACTCCGCCGACTCGGTTATGCGACATAACAGGACATAACTCAACGGTTTTTTAGGTTATATCCTTTATGTTTGTTGTTCACAATACTGTGAAAAAGTGGTCATACAAATTAACGCAACATTATGTCGACATGTGCTATGAATGGATGTATAAATGCCCTAGCCCTAGTCCTAACCACGCCCCCGAGTCAGGAAAAAATCAACAATCCTGACTACACTAGGTTATCCCTCATGATATATTATTGCTCTGAGGTTCAACCTATTTCAAAGACCGAAATTCTATCTTGAACAAATAACCAATTTCTTTGGTCTGTCTGGCGTTTATCTACAAGTTTTCTTTAAAATCGGCGTGTATCGTACTTCTAGAGAGTATCTGTTCAGTGTGAACTACGCTACGGAATGCGATGATGCTTTTATATCAAATATTGAAGGTGGATCTAGGTTTTTGTTGTCTAGTTTGGTGGTATGGAGTGTAGTTTGACACGTGTTGTATTCAAAGGTTTGCCTTTGCTTTTTGTCTACGTATTTTAGTATTTGAAGGACGCTAGTTTTTTCATAAGGGTAGACTTAACCCTTAGATACGAGCACATACTCGGAGAAACAATGTATGGAGAGAGAGCTAATTCTTTTTACCCAACCTATACAAACTTGCGATAAATCACTTTCTCCGGGTTTTTACGTGGTACACCATGAGAGAGAAAGAGACAACTAAAATAACACACCGTTTTTATGTACTGTTAGGATGATCTTGGTCTCCCGCGTCTCCGAGGACTCCGCCCGCATGTTTTCACATGCGACTAAACTCGACACAACTAAACAGTTTTTTAGGTTATATGTTATATTTTTGTTGATAACAGTGAAAAAATGGTTATACGAATAAACAAAAACATTATGTCGACATGTGCTATGAATGGATGTATAAATACCCAAGCCCTAGTCCTAGCCACGCCCAGGTCTGCCGAGTCCGGCAGAAATCATAAAAAACTGACTACACTGCCTTGGAAAGGTTCCACTCTACGTACTCTAAGGATACATACAACCATATATACATACGGAATATACATACCATATATGTAGGTATTTTTGTCAGTTCAATCGAAAACATGCGTCATATTAAACCATTGAAATATTTTATCGTTGATGGGAATCCATATTCGCGTAAGTCATATTTGATTATATTACACGAGGGACCAAAAATGAATGGCAATGTGGTAGTATATATTTATTATATATACTAGTGTTTTTCCCGTGAAAGATCACGGGATGTAACTTGACTTGCCAAGAAAAAATATCAGTTGCTTCAATCCACCCATTTCAGAAATAGAATAATGTCTGCTTAAATATATTATTGGTAGGTAATTTATTGGGTAGGTAGGGATTTGAAAAGATAGATAATATAAGAAGCGAAGCTAACAGTCCATAATGGAGTGCTTATACCAACCCCGATGTATGGCACAACAGGCAGATGAAGGATGAAAGTAGGCTGAATGCTGTAGAAATGAGATCCCTGAGGCGTCTGTGTGGTAAAATCATATATGACGGTGTTAAAAATGTGGAAATCCGGAAAGAATGTATGCGTAATGAATATGATTAAGAAAGGAACGCTTAGATAATAATATGTGTGTATTCCATAATCAATAACTTGGGCGAAATAGATACTCAAAAGTAGCTAAAATGTCAGAGGAACTAAATTGGTTGACAGTTAAACAGATGCTGACATTGAACACATTGATGTTTATACATAAAATGAAGAACAACTTGTTACCAGAGTATTTTTCTGACAAAATTATCTACAATGTTGATATTCACAAGTATAATACAAGGGCATGCAAAGAAATTAGACTACCAGAAAAGAATAAAGCCAACACCCAAAACAGCTTACTATATAAAGGAATGAAATCGTATAATGCGCTGCCGGAAACCATCAAAATTATGCCTATCAATAAATTTAAAAAAGCCTGTAAAAATTATTTAAAATGCATGTAAATCAAAATAATAAGTAGTGTTTAAGTTAAAATATTATTAGTCAAAAAGAAAATGAAATAATCAAAGTAACTATTATAAAATATAAAATAAAATAAATGTGACGGCCTCCATGGTCGAGTGGTAAGACGCTCGACTACGAATCCAAAGGTCGCGGGTTCAAACCCGGCGTGCGCCAATAACTTTTATTTAATTAATATGTGTCATAACACATTTAATTCATATAAAAATAATAACAAGTATATTTGCGGCACGTTCCAGAGTGGTAGATACTCTAAGTATCGCCCTGGTGAAAGACCACCATTCAGAATCGAAACGTTGCTTGAAATGGCTTAAGCCGTGTTTGGTGACCAGATCTGAATAGCCAGGTACTTCCCAACCTTCCTCTTCCCGATCTCCTTCCCCTCCCCACTACCTTCAGCCTCACAACATACCCAATTTGGGGATGCCATAGTCTCACTGGCTCTAGACGGTTGGGAGCAGTTGAGACTCTTGTGCGGTATTCATGTAAAAAAAAAATAAAAAAAAAGTGTTTTAATGTTTTTTTCATTTATGGATACGATGAAAAGTTAAAAGTGTTGTCGCAAATAAAAAAAATGTTGAAAGAAGCGAAACTGGCAGTCCACAATGGAGTGCTTATACTAACCCTATGTATGGCAGTGAGGCATGGAACGGGTAGAGGAAGGATGAAAGAAGACTGAATACTGTAGAAATGAGATCCCTGAGGCGTCCTTGTGGTAAAATCATATATGACGGTGTTAAAAATGTGGATATCTGGAAAGAATGCAAGGCTGATGTAAGTGTAATGAATTCGATTAAGAAAGGAACGCTTAGATGGTAATATGTGTGTATTCCATAATCGATATGTTTTAATGTTTTTTTATTTATTTAATGGATGCGATGAAAAATTAAAGTGTTGGCGTAAATAAAATAAAAATGTTCAAAGAAAGCTGTTGGCGCAAATACAAAATTGTTTGAAGAAGCGAAGCTAGCAGTCGACAATGGAGTGCTTATACTAACCATGATGTATGGCAGTGAGGCATGGAACTGGCAGAGGAAGGATAAAAGGTGCGGTAAAACCATGTTTGATCGTGTTAAAAATGTGGATATCCGGAAAGAATGCAAGGCTGATGTAAGTGTAATGAATAGGATTAAGAAAATTTGGGCATATAGAGCGGATGAACGAAGAAAGGAGTGCGAGAAGAATATATCACGCGAAAGTGAATGGTAGAAAAAGTCAGGGACGCCCGAAGAAAACGTGGCACGATCAAGTGAATCAAATACTTGAGTCGGGCCATGTTAAGAGTTAGAATTACAGAACAATATGTATGAGACGATGAATGAATGTGAATAAAGCAATGAGTGTGTGTCAATACAGAATCGTATTGCAGTTTGTCCTCTCTGCCTACTCTTCCGGGGAAGCGGCGTGATGATTAGTCAGTTAGTTAGTTTAAAATAAAAACAGTTCTTAAAATTACTCAGTACTGTTTAAATGAAATCCTTTTTTTAAATCTCTGATTAATGCTTCCTAGTTTACCATAGATTTATGGTAAGTTAAAAAAATCGTACGCATCACATTTTTAAAAGAACCTGTGGTAATAGGATTTATCATTGCTTTCTCTTTAAAAAAAAATCGAATGTTTAAATAAAAACGCTTGTAAAATTAGAAATAAATCAATTCGAAAAATATATATCGAGTACCTGCACAGGTTGCTAAAAAATATACCTCCAAATCCGCGCAGAAAACAACACGTGTTCCATAGAAAAACAACATTGCAATAACCGTTTTTTCAATGTTCAGAATACAAAACAAATCGAACGGAAACGTTCTGAATTCGAGTTTCCCGGAAGGCGACATGCGCGCCTGTCCCCCTTGACCCAGAACGGCCTCCGCAACCAGCTAGGTACCTACCCAGCGTGCTTATTATATATGCATACAATATATAACACGAGCTGCCGCATCTACACCTACCACACCTCGATCTTCTTCCTACCATCTCTCACTTTCACCGGACCGGTTCTCTAACCCAGCGATCCGCTTCCTCGCACACACATTCACACCCGTGCATGCCTACACACTCTGCAGACTAACACCAATATACAAATAAAAAGGTTAAATTTTCGAATGAAACTGAAGTGCATAAAACTAAATTCAATATTTTTAAAACCACTCTGCAGACTAACACCAATATACAAATAAAAAGGTTAAATTTTCGAATGGAACTGAAGTGCATAAAACTAAATTCAAAATTCTCAAAACTACTCTGCAGACTAACACCAATATACATATCGTCGCCCAAAAGGCAAAAGGGCTGAAGCGCCATTTTGGGAAGTTTAAACCAGAGAACTTTAAAGTTTTTTTTGTTTTACAATAAAATTCGTAAGTCTTCAGTACCTGGTTGGATTTTGAACAAAAAATAAACTCGGGTAACTCAATTCTCTCACTGAGTTACCTAAAGAGACAAAAGCTAAAAAAGTTCCAAACTTCTGTCGCTTGATTCAAGCCTTCTCCCAAATGGTAAATATATTTGATATGTCTGAAAAACCAAAAAAATCTTCAGAATCTAACGAGAGTCAAAGTTTTCGATACAGAAAAAAAAACTGATCAAAACTGCATAGTTAACTCATTTAAGCCCTTTTGCCTTTCTACCAACGATATATAAAGGCTGATATTTTAAATGGAATTGAAGTGGATATAAATAAATTTAATATTCTCAAATCTACTCTGCAGAGTAACACCAATACATAGACACAGATTCAAATTTCGAAGCAATTTGAACTAATAATAAACGAAATATTTTCATACCTACCATCTACAGATTTACACTAACACACTTTTAAATTTCGAATGGAATAAAAATATATCAATATTCTCATACCAACTCTCTGCACTAACACCAATAACACCACACTAAAAGTGGTTAAAATTTCGAATGAAATTGAAATAACAATTTCAATCTTTTCTGTTTTGATTCAAATTCAATGACAACTCACATTGTGATAAACAAACTAGGTTTGGTTAACATCGTTTATGTTTAGTTTAAAAATTATCATTACCATTTTGTGAAAAATTATTCAAATATTCTAATAATATCAATAATCTTTGGCGAAATATGAATCGAAAAAACAGCAAATAAGAAGAATCAGGTCGTGACCGAGACTCGAACTCGTAACCTCTACTCTATCCGGGAGTAACGTCTCTGCCAATTGGCCTACCGAAACCTTGTTAGAAACCGGCGTTTTAATCAATCTCACACTACCTTGAAAAATATGATTTTTTTTCCAATTCTACCGATATAGGTTAGTTATTTTTGTAAAATTATTCTAATTCTCGGATAACTACTGTCATTTTCATAAATAAGGTTAGATTAGGATAACTAGTTTTAAAATCGAACCCTTAGTTTTTCTAGTACGGGCTTATGGACATGATATCAAAATAAAACTGTTGGCATAATTTTCTCTTGGGTTAAATAATTTAATTATATAATTAAAACTCATTACCAAAATTATCTCTTCTATAACAATCTCTAATCTAACTAAAAACTAACTAACTATCTAACCATCATGCCGTTTCCCCGCAGGGGTATGCAGATAAGGTATACTGCTTTTAAATTCTGTCTTGGCACACACTCCTTGCTTAATTCACATTCATATATATAGCACTTGAAATTCTTCACCATGACAAACTTTTATTTTATTTTTTTATATGAATACCGCACAAGAGTCTCAACTGCTCTCAACCGTCGAGAGCCAGTGAGACTATGGCATCCCCAAATAGGGTATGTTGTGAGGCTGAAGGTACTGGGGAGGGGAAGGAGATTGGGAAGAGAAAGGTTGGGAAGTACCTGGCTATTCAGATCTGGTCACTAAACACGGCTAAAGCCATTTCAAGCAACGTTTCAATTCTGAATGGTGGTCTTTCACCAGGGCGATACTTAGAGTATCTACCACTCTGGAACGTGCCGCAAATATACTTTAAACAAATGTATTATTTTTATATGAATTAAATGTGTCATGACATATATTCATTGAATAAAAATTATTGGCGCGCGCCGGGTTTGAACCCGCGACCTTTGGATTCGTAGTCGAGCGTCTTCCCACTCGACCATGGAGGCCGTTGTGGCTAGAACATTGTGTAACAAATATCATCATTTTTTTAAATTATTCTACTTGTACTCACTGTCACTTACCTCAGAAGAGGTTCTAATGACCCAGTGAGGTTAGGTAATGTAAAAAAATAATGTAAGAAACAAAAAATTAATTAAAAAAAAAAAAAAACATCGTACAATACATACTCTTCTATTATTCTGATTCTTCACATGACCCGATTCAAGTATTTGATTTACTTGATCATGCCATGTCTTTCTCAGGCGTCCCCGATTTCTTCTTCCTTTCAATTTCGCGTTATACATTCTTCTCACACTCTTTCTTCGTTCATCCGCTTTACATGTCCAAACCATCTTTGACGGCCTCCTATGGTCGAGTGGTAAGACGCTCGACTACGAATCCAAAGGTCGCGGGTTCAAACCCGGCGTGCGCCAATAACTTTTATTTAATTAATATGTGTCATAACACATTTAATTCATATAAAAATAATAAAAAAAGTATATTTGCGGCACGTTCCAGAGTGGTAGATACTCTAAATATCGCCCTGGTGAAAGACCGCCATTCAGAATCGAAACGTTGCTTGAAATGGCTTTAGCCGTGTTTGGTGACCAGATCTGAATAGCCAGGTACTTCCTCAACCTTCCTCTTCCCTATCTCCTTCCCCTCCCCACTACCTTCAGCCTCACAACATACCCTATTTGGGGATGCCATAGTCTCACTGGCTCTAGACGGTTGGGAGCAGTTGAGACTTTTTATAAAAAAAAATAAAAAAGCGTCCCTTTTTAATTTTTATTCATAACGCTTACATCAGTTTGCACTCTTCTCGGATATCCACATTTTTAACACGATCGTACATGGTGTTACCCACATACGCCTCAGAAATCTCATTTCTACAGCATTCAGTCTACTTTCCTCCTCCCTCTGCCAGTTCTATGCCTCACTGTCATACATCTGGGTTGGTATAAGCACTGCACTGTGGACTGCTATCTTCACTTCTTTGGACAATACCTAACATAACCTAATACCCACTGATTGCGCTATGTTAAAAATTGACAACCAAAAAAGTACCTCTCCAATGTTCACTGAATTAGTATAATACACAATTAATTCTTAAATAGGTACTTTTGTTAGTAAGCCGTAACCCGCTCAGCCATTGTGTTTGCTGCCAATTAGTTTCGGTTCCTACCGTCACGCGTCGTTGTGGCAGCACCGTGTGACTTATCCGCCATCAGTTTGAAGCAGTTGCTCATTTCTTGCCTACAATGGCAACACTTTGATGTTAGATGTTTAAGGTATTGTCTATGGTAGTTTTATTTTATTAGTTCTTCGCGTTGGGAGGAGACATAATTTTTATAATTATACACAACAATTGTGATATCCATTGAAAAATGCTCGTTTTTTCTTAAGTTAGGAGCATCTTTTGACGGCCTCCGTGCTCGAGTGGTAAGACGCTCGACTAAGAATCCAGAGGTCGCGGGCTCAAACTCGGAGTGCGCAAATACATTTTATTCCATTAATATGTGTCATAACACATTTAACTATAATACAATAATTTGTAGTATATTTGCAGCACATTCCAGTGTGGTAGATACTCTAAGTATCGCCCTGGTGAAAGACCACCATTCAGAATCGAAACGTTGCTGTAAATGGTTTTAGCCGTGTTTGGTGACCAGATCTGAATAGTCAGATACTTCATAACCTTCATCTTACTCATCTCCTTCCCTTCCCCAGTACCTTCAGCCTTATAACATTCCCCAATTGGAGATGCCTTAGTCTCACTGGCTCTAGACGGTTGGGAGCAGTTGGGGCTCTAGTGCGGTATTCACCATAAACAAATCTATTTTTTGAATCTGATATTATTTAAAAATTGATGAATATAATTTATTCGAAACCGTCATTCGAAATGTCATTCCATTCATGTTGATTAATCTATAATGGATACCAGTTTCTTAAAACCCTATCAATTGAATGAAAATTTGGCAAGTCAGCTGTTTGTTTGGAGTAACAATGTATGGAGAGAGAGCTAATTATTTTTACCCAACCTATACAAAAACTTGCGACAAACCACTTTCTCCGGGTTCTTACGTCGAACACCATGAGAGAGAAAGAGACAACAAATATAATACACCGCTTCTATGTTCTGTCGCGATGATCTTGGGCTCCTGGATCGCCGCGGGACTCCGCCCACATTTTTTATTATGCCACTAAACTTGACACAACTAAACGGTTGCTATATTTTTGTTGATAACAATACTGTGAAAAAGTGGTTATACGAATAAACAAAAACATTATGTCGATGTGTGCTATGAATGGATGTATAAATACCCAAGCCCTAGTCCTAGCCACGCCCAGGTCTGTCGAGTCCGGCAGAAATCATCAAAAACTGACTACACTGCCTCGGATAGGTACCACTCTATATACTCTAAGGCTGTTTGTTACAAAGTTTTGACGCCATGGTCTTTTTTATAAATAACTTTGATTGGCGTTGTCCGGTTTATGTCCGAACAAATAAATAAAAACACACTTTTTCAAAATGTTTCGATTATTCCAATCACTACTTCACATTGATTCTTTTTTAAGCAGATTGCTAACTTTATAGCCAAGTCCGTAAGTATTTTTTAATAGAACTTATTCAAAAAATGCAATTATAAAATATTACAGAAACTGTTGAATAATCTTCTCGATCGAATAATTAATTGAATAACTTTAAACATATTTGCCGCAAAAAATGCATTAAAAAATCTCAACACTTCTCATGAATGATTAATGGATATGCATTTTTATCTCCGTTGTAATCACTGACACGCAATGTAGTAAACTGCATAATATCTAATCAAATATGTACACATAATTAATAATTAATTAGGATTCTTGCACGATTCTACAGATATTACATAAATATTTTGAATAAAATAGAAACGTAGAAGCAGAAAAAAATATAACGCCATATTTTCTAAGTTCTTGTTAATTTCATAGAACATGTATCTAGCTTTACTTCGTGACACGCACGATTTCAATGGTTAAATTCACAAGCAACTGTCATTGTAATACACTTAGTTACGTTAGGTTTTTATGTCGCCTGTATACAGAGTTGTGCCCTTGGATGAAATATGCCTGAGTCAGACAAATGTCAACTATTGACTTACAAAATGTCGCATTTCTATACCTTCAGATAATGTTACTCCCTCGGAGTAAGAATATATATGGGGAGAGATCTAAATATTTTTACCCAACCAATACAAATTTGCGATAAATCACTTTCTCTGGGTTTTTACGTCGTACACCACGAGAGAAAGAGACAAGAAAAGTCATCACATAATATCGCAGCAGTTCTAAGTATGTAATAATGTTCTCCGTCCGCGATAACTTCACATCATCGAGTCGTATTACTTACGTCAACGGATTTCGAGGTTATTTCCTTTATTTGTATTGATTAAAAAACTTGCAGTGGTTATACAAGTAAATTAAACACGATGGTGAAATGTGCTATGCGTGAATGTTCAAATAAGACCAAACAAAGATTATAAAACATCACTTTTCAGAGGTATTTCAACAGTTTTAAATATTTTTGTCCGAACTTTAGAATTTTCACATTTTTAATGATATAAAGACATGAAATCAATAAAAAGCTACCACCATATTAAGGCAAAACTTCTGTTATTAGTATTTGTGTGATATTTTGACTTAAATAAATCATTTTAATGGTGTATTGATATTGTTTTGTTTAATGTGTTCAAATATGTTTATGAAAAATGTCCGAATTCCACGTTTGCGGTAACTAATAGGCTATCCAACATCTTTTTAATATATCATTGTTTCTTTTTATCAAGTCTTATATAAAGTCAACCGACCTCACTACATTGTTTCGTAAAGGTATATCCCTATATATTTTTACTCCGAGGTTACTCCAATGTATATCGTACTCAATGACGTTACAAAATTACAGACACTTCGTAGATCTCTCAAAGTGGCACGCAAAAATACGTTAATTGCCGTACTTTAGATTTAGCAGATTTGGTATTTAACTGTCACGCGTCGTTAAAGGTCGTATACTAGAATACATTTAAACAAATTGCATAAATTAGTGCCATAATGCCCTCGTATGTGATGGGAAAGTGTTCCCATTACACTGAAATACTAATAAAAGCCAAGGAATAACATTTCATTCGTTAGTACACGCAAATTACTTATTTATAAATTAAACGTTTTTTTCCCTGTTTCCCGAAAATTTTTACCGCCATTAGAGAGAGTGAGATGGTGATCGTGGCAACATATACATATAAGAAGGACAACCTGTTGGTAGGAGGTCGTCATATTCGTCGTTGATTTAGCAACGCCCGGTCCTACATCTATTTCGTCCATACACACGTATCCTTTGAATGTCTATCTTTGTCATGCATGACCCATGTTTGAATTTACCGGGAACGTACGCGTGTTTGTTACTTGCCACATTTTTGTGTAAATATTCTAAGACGTGTCTATACTCGTATGTTTGTAGTGTCAGCCAGCTTAAGATCATTGCGACAGTATATAGAAGCAAGAGTCTCATATCCAAATCTTGAAATTTGTTGTCTCTTTCTTCTCATGGTGTGCACAGCTGATGTAAAAACTGCAAACAGGAAAAAAAAAAGTGATTTATTTTGATTACAAAAAATTTCGGATGGGTTGGGTAAAACAAATTAGCCATCCCTCAGGTGTGTCCATATATTGTTACTTTAATATCGCTGCACAAACTCACCTAACTGTTGGTTAATATTGCGTTACGTTCTAATTTTGAATAAATCATTGTTGTTTATTAAAAGACACCGCCTGCTCATAAATGTGTTTGCGTATAAAAAGTCTATTGATGTCATAGTTGTCATTAGTTTTAAGAATCTGGTTCTTATTTGCATGTACCATGCAATACATGCTATTTCTTTAGTACCTACCTACCAATATTATTTAAATTCACGACTTAAACATATTAGTTGGTTTAATCCACCCATTTAAAACATAGAATAATGTCTGGTAAAAGACATTATAGGTAGGTACTTTATTGCGTAGGTAGGGATTTGAAAAGATTCTTTTTTTATCTGGTTATTTCAATTAACATATCAATTCTGAATTTGAATAGTTCACACTAAATTATTTATTTTAATTTGTAATTAAATATAATATTTTTATCTTGGATTAAAACAACGTTTGTTTTATTTCATTAATCATGCCAATCCCCAAAGTGCTTGCTTATTCTGATAAAAAAACAATTATATCTAGTATTATAGTCAAAATCTGGCTACCCCATTCATATTTTGATATGAAAAAGATAAAGTAAAAATCGTTTCATGATTATGCAATTTACTCCAGAATCAAAGATTTGGGTATAATCCGATATCTTATCCATGAATTGATTATTTATAAGTAATAACTGCTTGCATAAAAAATCTTTTACTTTAAATTCAAACCGAAGTACGCTTTAACGATATTCATTTTGAATGGGTGATAAAAATAAACTCGTTTGTAACAATGGTGTTCTTACCAAATTTAAAGCTTCAGAAGAATAATTTAACAAAAGTTCTTTCTGAACTTACGCAAAGATTACGAGCTTATTTATTTGGGACACGTTTGAAGTTATATTCGAGTTGGAGGATTCGTTATTTTTTTTATCAAACTTTCGTATTATTTGAGAGAATCGAAAGCGCTGATTCAAATGAATTGGTCGCCAAACTGTGCTCTTGAAATCGGTCAAAAAATCTGATAGTATTAATACGCTAAACCGTCTTCTGTACACGATTTGTTTGATCTCCGCGTGGGGCGCTAGTGTTTGCAAAAACAATACTAGTATATATTTAATACTTCAAACAGCCGTAAAATGAGTGTTGTTTATTTCCAAACTTATTATTCTTGTCCACCCATGGCGACATATTGTGCTGCGACGGGATTCAAACCCACAAATGAAAACTAAATGTCGATCGTTGCAGACATCGTAATAATTTCTACGTTTTTTTTCGCGTACAATGGTAAGTAATCAATTTTGACCAATCCAAAAGTAACCACTATTCAGAATCGAAACGTTGCTTTGAATGGCTTTACCCGTGTTTGGTGACCAGATCTGAATAGTTAAGTACTTCCCAACCTTCCTCTTCTCCATCTTCCCTCACTCTTTAGTCTTACAAAATACCCCAATTGGACGTTATGCAGAAAGCGTCCAACCCCAAAAATATGAAACCGAGAAAAAGGCATTTGAAAATATGACAATAAAAAAACATTAATATGCGTAATCGCTTGATTCTGAAGACTTTCGTGAACCTTCAGCCATCTAAAATATATTCACAATTTTGGGAGAAGGCTTGCCTCAAGCGAAACAAGTTTGGGACTGTTTTAGCTTTTTGTCGCTTCGAGTAACCCAGTAAAATCATTGAGTTACCTGACTTGACTTTTTTATTTCAAAATCCAACCAGGTACTCAAGACTTTTATGAATTTTATTCTAAAACAAACAAAAAAACTTTAAAGTGCTCTGGTGTAAACATTTTTAAATGGCGCTTCAGCCCTTTTGGCTTTCCGGCGACGATATATTTTGGGAAACCAGCTGCTGTTTTCAGCATAATTTTACAACACGACTCAGAAACACAAAAAAATCCACTTGGGATAGCGGCTTCCCTTTAAAATCGAAAACAATATTTAATCAACGTCAATTTATATTGAAGTTGGCCGCAAATAAATCTTCTGTAAATTTATCTGCGAAGTTGGTGAGATGGATTTACCTTCCGAGAAATGTCGTAAAGTTAACAATGTCAATAAGGTTTTCACTGGTCTTGGTTGTGTCGCCATTTTGGAGGCCATTGTGCAATGAATGCTAAGAAATAAATAAATAAATTATATCTCCCAACTGTCAGTCTTGCTCTGCAGCCATTTGCTATAAATATCGTAGATCTGAAAGAAACAGACGTCATTGAAAACGAAGTAAATTCGCCGAAACGAATGAACAACTCGTGAAATATTGCTTGTTAACGTGTTCTCACCAAATAAAACAATAACAATAATCTAAAAAACAGAAAAAGCCTGAAAATAAAAAGACAATGGTCACAACCGAGACTCGAACTCGGATCCTCTTCTTTATTCGAGAGTAACGTTCCGATTCGGCCATTGGGACCTTATTAGGAAATGGCATTTTTAATCGATTTCATCGAAAATTATGAATGTGTTTAATTTCTTCCGATTTTTGGAAGCCATCTTTATTATTAAAGTAACAATTTTAATCGATCTCATATTTTCATTGAAAAATTATGAACATTATTTTTGATTTCTTCAGAATTTTGGCAGTTATCTTTGTTATTAAAGTAACAATTTTAATCCATCTCATATTTTCATTGAAAAATTATGAACATTATTTTTGATTTCTTTAGAATTTTGGCAGCCATCTTTGTTATAAAAGTAACAATTTTAATCGATTTCATATTTTCATTGAAAATTAAGAAGATATTTTTTTCATTTCTTCCGATTTTTGGCAGCCATCAAAAATGCCATTTTTAAGTGGCATTTTTAATCGATCTCATATTTTCATTGAAAATTATCAATATTATTTTTAATTTCTTTCGATTTTCGGCAGCCATCTTTGTTTTTAAAAATGCCACTTTCTAATAAGGTCCTGCTGGCCGAATTGGTTAAGGCATCACTCCCGGATAGAGTAGAGGATCCAAGTTCGAGTCTCGGTTGTGACCATTGTCTTTTTATTTTGTGACTTTTTCTGTTTCATATTTGTGTTTAAGATTATTGATATTATTTAAATATTTAAAAAAAAAGCATTAATGCTTTAAAGTTATTACTAATTTCAAATTAAACTTTATTCATTTTTCAACAGTTAACATAAAAACGCCAGGATCTGCGATTTTTTTTAAATATGTGCTGGTTTTTTTTTTATATCACGTCAGTGTAATGGCATGCAATATAATCACGTATTTCTATCCAACATGAACAGGTACTCGGTTAGCGTGAGGAACGTGTGATATATGGATTATGTACCTGTCGCATTGCATTGTAATGATTCTTATTGTACTATGTGACAGCTGTATATGCGAGTTACGCCGCGGTGACAGCTAATTTATACGTGTCAGGAATAACAATGATCCATTTAGAAATTCTCAAGTTTTGCAATGAAACCGCTTTGCGGATGGTACAATAAATTACTTGATTTATTGTATCAAGTTTGTACGAACAAAGCTTTTTATTGTCGCAATCAAACGAAAGGCAAAATATATACCTTTTTCATTTGTATATATCTCAGAGCAAAAATATACAAAAACAAACCACTAATCTAAAATGGCTGATAATGCTAACATATGATAAATATACGTATACCAACATAACAATTTTTTTTTCGATAATCGAATGTACACAGCCCGCGAAAATTCAAAATTCACCTTTTCTTTTGAACAGGCCATGAATATGAGAGCTAAAAAGTTTTACCCAATCTATACAAATTTACGATAAATCACTTTCTCCGGGTTTTTACGTCGTAATCCGTCAAAGAGAAATAGATAAGACAAGTTGTCACATAATAATGCACCACTTTTAGGTATGTAAGAAGGTTTTACGTCTCCCGCGTCTCTGACGGCTCCGCCCACTACGTTTTTTTACGCGACATAACCCAATGGTTTTTGAGGTTATATCCTATATTCTTGTTGATAACAACATTGTGAAAAGTGGTTATACAAATAAACAAAACAATATGACGACGTTCTCACACAATATAGCTTTTAGGTATGTAAGCATGTTCTCAGTCTCCCGCGTCTCCGGCGACTCCGCCCACTACGTTTTGTTATGCGATATAACAGGACATAACTCAACCGTTTTTTAGGTTATATTCTTCATTTTTGTTTATAAACAATACTGTGAAAAAGTGGTTATACAAATAAACTAAAAAATTATGTCGACATTTGCTATGAATGGATGTTTAAATACCTTAGCCCTAGCCACGCCCTAGTCAGGCAAAAATCATCAATGCTGACTACACTAGCGCTCCCTTCTGGTATATTATTGCTCTGAGGTATACGAGTATATTTTTAATTCTTCCGATTTTTGGCAGCCATCTTTGTTATTTAAGTGTCATTTTTAATCGATCTCATATTTTCATTGAAAAGTTATGAATATTTATTGTTATTCGTAACCCGGGAATGTTTGTCTTACTTTAAAAAAAAAAATATATAAATACAAATATATTATAGATGATTCAGAATCAAATTCATGATGGTGAAATACAAAATAGGGTCGGAATAAAAAGTTCTAGCTATATAACCTACTAACCATCACGCCGTTTCCCCGCAGGGGTAGGCAGAGAGGATGAACCGGCACACAAATATGTCTTAGCATACACTCTTTGCTTCATTCACATTCATAAATACTCTTATGTTTTTCTGACTCTTGACATGCCTCGACTCAAGTATTTGATTCACTTGAGTTGGCCGTTCAAATCTGGTCACCAAACACGGCTAGAGCCATTTCAAGCCACTTTACGATTCGTGGTCTTTCCCTAGGGCGATACTTAGAGCATCTACCACTCTGGTACGCGCCGCAAATATACTGTATATTTTTTTATATGAATTAAATGTGTAATGACACACATATTAATTAAACGCACGCCGGGTTTGAACCCGCAACCTCTAAACTCTTTCGTGCTTTTCCACGACGGCAAAAATACTAACACTTTCCATTTCTGTACAAATACTAATGCTTTGAAATACACTGCCTTTGTAAACCTTATGCCCAAGGTACCATAATGAATGAAAAGTTGCCATAGCTAAAATCAAATTACGATTTGCTGGAGAATTGGGTCGTACTGACCTACTGATGATATAATGGTTTCATAATTACACACCCAGGTTTCCCAAACCATTAATTACGTTATCAAGGAACATTGTACCTTTAATTTAATTCTAGTCTTGCTCACAAGCCCATTTGGCTTCCAACACAAAAGACTTGCGTTTGTCATTCAAAGAAATTACAGAGTTGAGGACATTCAAAGGCAGACAAATTCAAATTAATTATCAGGCAGACCCGGATTCTCATCGCAAATCTGGCGTTTGAAAATTGAATTATTTTTCTATAAATGTATGGCCCACGTATTTTTTTGCTAAAATAATCCGGGTCCAATTATTGGACTCCTGTACTAGTGCAAAGGTCGGTAAACCTCAAGACAAAAGAGTCAAATCGTATGTTTTTTATACTATAGTACAAGAATCGATCAGTTTTCAATAGTCACAGCAATGTTTTCTTTATAAGTAGGTAATTATTTTTATTTTATTTTTTTAATTTACTTGGTCCAAGGACGGTTATACGTCATATTTATTAATTCTCTTTATCTAACCCTAAATCTACCATATTTTAATATAAATTATTGAAATAATATCAATAATCTTCAACGTAAATATGAGACAAAAAAAACAGAAACTAAAAAGAATAACGGTCGCGACCGAGACTCGAACTCGGAACCTTAACCCTATCCGGGAGGAACGTCTCTGCTAATTCAGCCACCGAGACCTTATTAGAAACCAGCATTTTAATCGATCTCATACATCCTTGAAAGTTATTAATATTATTTTTTCAATTTCTACCGATAAAGGCTGTCATCTAAATTTAAAGATTAATATTCCTAACATTTTTTGAACAGAATCATATTTGTAGTGATGAGGATTACAAATAGTGCTTCCATATTCCAGTTTACTTCTAAGGCGTTGTAAAAGATAGAATTGATTGAGGGTCCTTGAATGATTTACTTATTCTGTGAATAAATCCCATCATTTTGAATGATTTACACATGTCGTTAATCTGTATTTTATGCGAATTTAGAAACAAGAATGATTCTTAGATCTCTTATAGAAGAAACATTGTTAAGGGTAGTATTATTATTTACGTAGAAATACTTTATTTTATAGATTAAATAATGCTAAGGTGGGCTGCCATATCGGAGGACAGTGTTTTAATAATGTGAGCTATGCGATATGGTACTGACGCCGTCTATAAGAGGGCTGTATCCTCCCGAATATCTGCGAAGAGTTTGCTCAGGAAACAAACATGATTTACAATCCGCTAAAAAAACGGCACTGATGGTTATCGATACGGCACGGAAACATTCCTCCAGCTTTCTTTGAACGGGTGAGGTTCTAAAGGTAGTAGAAGAAACCAAATATCTAGGGCACATCGCATAGCTAATGGATGACGACGACATCGACAGGCAAAGGCGAGCACTCAGTGTGAAATCAAACATGCTCAGTAGAAGATTTCGATACCCTATACACGTGCGAGCTCTGGACCAATTTTAAGAAGAGTAGCATGGAAAGGCTTCGGGTCCAGTACAACAACGCCTACCGCATGATGTTCAGTCTTCCCAGGCACTGCAGTGCTTCCGGTATGTTCACCGAGGGGCGAGTTCCAGGATTTGCAGCCCTTTATGAGAACCAGGGTAGCAGGAATGCGGGAAAGGATTAACAACTCCAGAAATAACCTCATCATGGAATCCCGTCAGATCCCGAACTCAAGCATAGAAGCGCATTGAGTAAAATTGGCCCCATCAATCTTAACGCTGCCAGATGGACTCCTCTTGATGGCGTTTTGTAGAAATGAGGCCTAATATACTCCATTAATATTTTACTTACATTCTTTATTTATTTTTTATTTTTTTTTATTATTATTTTATTTTCATATATTTTTTATTTTATTATTTACTTATTTATTTATTTCTTATGAATTTCTGTTCATTATTATTTTGTTACTATTATTATTACAATGTATTGATATCAATTATGGAAGGTATTGCATTGCACTACTCCTGCATACCTTCCGAATAAAACTTTTTATTATTTATTATTATTATTATTATTAATAATTCTTTCATTTGTGTATACGCACAACGACTGTTGCTTCCCCCGTGAGGTTTAGTGAGGTTCACGTCTTCCGAGGGAGAGAGAACTCTGGCAGTTTAATAGTTGGGTCCACAGCGAGGTTCTTGTTTTTTATATCCGAGGTCTGCCACTGAGTTCGCCATGACTCTCCGGGAGAGTGTCGTGACTGAAGCAGACGTTCACCTTCAGTCCAAAAGTGTTTAATGGATATGAGGCTGTTAACCGGAAGGTTTGCAAAGTCATCTTGAAGTGAAATATTACTATTTAAGACATGTTCGAATTCCCTGGGGGTAGTTGTCTCTCGCTTTATAGTGGGTGGTGGGATATTCAAGAAGGCTGGGAGCCATTGTAGTGGAGTAGACGGAAGTGTTTTGCACTCGCAGTGCTCATATATTTTTTTACAAAATCATACAAAAACAGAATCGAAAGTTCCCAAAACAGATTTTTGAGATACCCAAACTTCCGCTCTTTTCAATCTCACATTAGCAATTAGGACAAAGTTTTTCAATTTACAAACATTAACCTGCCGAAGAAATGTAGCGGATTCAGTCATGTTATTTAAAATCGCACACAATTTAGTTGATAGATCTGATCTCCTGCAACTCCTATTATTCCAAGTTCCAAATACAGCAGCAGACAGCCACGTACTTTCATCTTCTTTTCATCTCCCACTTGTAACACTAATTCAAAACAAAACTCATTGATTTACAGGTCAACAAATTCATTAAATATAAATTATTATCACATTTACATTTTTAACTCGAATTTACGTGATGTAAAACTTCTCCTTCTTCCCTTTATCCTATTCTCATGTTCCCTTCCACCTTCCACCCCCCCAACTTAGTTAAGTTAATAAATTAAAACTATATATTGTCACACTTTATTTATAATACTTTTCATCAACAGAGGATTTTTTTAATTGGCACCATTGTTATTTTTAAATATGTATTAATTGTTAATTTGCTGTTAATTTTCCCGAAAATAAAGAAATATTAGTGTTAAATTGAGTCAATATTTGTAGCACAATGTTTAGTCACTGAGTAGATCAAGAAATTTGCTGACACTTGTGCTAGGTTATCGTGATATAATAACATCAATCAATTGTCTTTGCATTTAATAATCTAGTTGTAAGTTTGAAATATTGTTATTAGTTTTTTTTCGTGTATTACAGACTGTATATGTCCATTTACAAAACACAAGAAAGTAACATAAAAGTAAATTAAGAGATATTTTTAACATGTCTCTTGAAATCTTCAAGGTTTACGTTGAAGATATCAAGAGACATGTTATTTAGTAGTACCATACCCCGTGTCATGCCGTGCTGAGCCAACACGTCTGTTCTGCCATGTGGAATGCAAAGCAGATCGTGATGTCGCCCCTGGCAGTAGTTGTTTGGCACAAACAACTTATAGCATTCCAGGAGGTATGGATTGTCAATAAAATTATATAGTTATTATGTCCTGACGTATATCTCTTTTGTTTCAGTGATGACGTGGACAGAGGTGATCTCTTAGAGCAACTGTCTTCTATGAACAGGCCGCTGCAGATTTCGCTGAAGAAAATGATGAAGCTTATGTCGCAGTGTCAACAGGTATGAAGATCATTGATAAATTATACTGTACGAAATTACCTTAATTAAAAATAAACATATTCACGACGATAAATATGTCCAAGTGTGCAGCCATGTATAAATTAACTATACCCGTCGGACATAAACACTCTCAATCGATGGACCTACATATAAAATAAAAGGTGAACGTGAAAACGACGAATGTTAGGAGGTAAAATTGTTAAGCTTTCGATGACGAAGACAGCCAGGAGGGAATATAAAGGTGAATGCTCTAAACATTTCCAGAGAATTTTAGAAGAGCTTAAAGTTTTTTTTTTCAAATAATTGTTAATTTTAATACTTTAATTATTTTTAGATTCTGAACAAATAAAAATATTTTTATGCTGAATGTTTCAATTCCGATTAAAGTTAATTTCATGAAATTAAATTTAAAAAATCAATGACAGCTTTCTTTTTAATGGCTTTCATTGAATTATACATAATTGTACGTATTTTATATCAGCACTTTGATGAATTCTACAAATTATTGTAGAGTAAGTGATGTAGTTCCAGTATTCAATGCTTTAATATGGTTTTAGTTTAACCCTTTTGTGACTGAAAGGGTACTCGGGTACCCTCTTCGGTTTTCAACATAGATTTTTTTAATGTTCCAGTAAGTCTAACTGGCTGAAACTTTCTGACTTCTCCACAATAGTGAAAATGAACAATTGAATATAACCTTTGGATATGTTGAGGTTGGTATGTTAGCGGAAAATGAATAAGTATAACTTACAACTTCTGATGACTGAAAGAGTACCAGGGTGCCCTTGTACTCGTGTTTTATATGATTTTTTTAAGCTTGTCCGTATTTATTAATCATTTTATCTTATTAAAAATGATAAATATGATGTACTGTTGTGTTCAAAGTACATCTCCTGTATCCTTAATACTATTTTTAATCACCTATTTAATTAAAAACCCCAAGAAAAGATGGTACTGGGTGGAAATTTCTATCCACTTCCCCAAGTCTTAAACTATGTCGAAATGTATTACGTCATAAAAGAGATCCAGCAAACTTCAGCAAATGATATACTGTTAAAGAAACCTTCATTTCAATTTTAAAAAGGTGTAATTTTCTTCAGTCACATTAGGGTTAGTGATAATAGTTTTTTTTTAAATTTTATTTCTGTTATTATTTACTGTAATTTTTTTAATACATTTTTACATTATTTTTTTTTCATCAGGTGGAGGGGGTTGAAAAGATGGTCTTGTCTTCGCGCACCTCCCGAGAGGGAGCCCGCGGGGGCAAGCGGAGAGAGCTGGCGCAGGAGAAGGGCAGGGGCCTGCTGGAGAACAGCCCGCTCTCGCTACTCAGTGGCATCCTTCCAGGTAAGAACTAACGAGATTACCGCCCCACAAACTTATCTGTGCAGGCGCGAAAAGAGGAATAACGAACGAACGTTACTGGTTGAAAACATGAAACCGAAATATTTTCAATAATAATTTGTTTTATGTTTTTTAGATTTATCTTTTTTAAACTCTTATTTTTTCTTGGTAAAAGTATATAGTCCTACGTTTTAGGTTAATTCTATCAACATGGAAACCAAATTTCCAAACCCTTCAATTTATGATGAAAGCAAATAGACATTCTCATAACTATTTTCCAGAATTGTAGATACATACTCTTAGTATCGTCCTGGTGAAAGACCACCACCCAGAATTAAACGTAGCTTGAAATGGCTTTAGCCGTGTTTGGTGACCAGATCTGAATTTCCAGGTACTTATCAAACTTCCTCTTTTCCATATCCCTCCCCTCCCCACTACCTGACGGCCTGCGTGGTCGAGTGGTAAGACGCTCGACTACGAATCCAAAGGTCGCGGGTTCAAACCCGGAGTCTGTAAATACATTTTATTTAATTAATATGTGTCATAACACATTTAATTAATATAAAATAATATATAGTATATTTGCGGCACGTTCCAGAGTGGTAGATACTCTGAGTATCGCCCTGGTGAAAGACCACCATCCAGAATTAAACGTGGCTTGAATTGGCATTAGCCGTGTTTGGTGACTAGATCTGAATATCCAGGTACTTACCAACCTTCCTCTTTCCCATCTCCTTCCCCTCTCCACTACCTTCAGCCTTACAACATACCCCAATTGGTGATGCCAGATCCACTGGCTCTAGATAGTTGGGAGCAGTTGGGACTCTTGTGCGATATTCACTAAATATAAATTTTTTAAACCTCATAACATACCCTTATCGGGGATGTCACTGTCCCACTGGAGCAGTTGGGATTCTTGAGCGATATTTACATAAAACCAAAATAAATATGTGATAATCATGCAAATTTTAACCAAATCCTGAACTGTATGACAAATTCAGAAAGTGCATTCTTTTAATTTCGCTCCCATGCCCTAAATCGGAAAAAAAAAAATTAAAATAATAATCATAATTTTAAGTTAATAATTGTGTCTATCTGATGGGACCTGCCAGGTAAGTATGTTCCTGTATATTTTCTTATTTAAACTAAGAATTAATATGTAACGATAGAAAGTAAGATCTGTACAGCGCCCTTGAGGTGATTTTTCACAAAAACGGCGCTATACAAATCGTCCAAATATTATTATTATTATACTGCTCGCAGCCTCGTCTTGATCACATGCACAAATAAGCATGTAGATCTATAGCTAACTTAAATACCTTTATAACTACACTAAGTAGGTACCTCACACTCGAAATAATGTTAAAACGTAAACAAGTAATTATACACCAAGCAGGTATTTAATCGATAGTTTCTACCTTCAGCTGTTTATTCACTAATTAAAGCAAGATAAAAATATTCGCATTTTCAACAGGAAATGCATAAAATCAAGGTGAATTTTTTCGGACAACCTTCAAAACGTGTATTCGTTCAAGAGTATCGCGAATTTTATAGTAACCATTTGCTGAAAAATCGTTACTTGATCAAAGGTCATTCGAACAATCAGATGGCAAAAATACATCAACCGTCACAGAAAAACAATTACATTATAATTGGCTTTTTATTATCTCATTCTATCACGAAACCAACCGTCCTGCCATCTTAAAAAAATAGTTACTACCCGTGAAAAATCACCGGATGTAACTTGGCTTGCCAAGATGAAAACTGAAAAAAAAATCCACAGCATAAAAAAAACCTTAATTGCTTGAATCCACCTTATTTTCTACATGAATATATCGTCGCCGGAAAGGCAAAAAGGCTGAAGCGCCATTTTTAGAAGTTTACACCCCAGCACTTTTTGAGCAAGTTTTTTTTAATGTTTTGCAATAAAATTCATAAGTTTTCAGTACCTGGTTGGATTATGAAAAAAAAGTTAACTCAATACTCTCACTGAGTTACCCGAAGCGACATTAAGTCCTAAACTTGTGTCGCTTGAGTCAAGCCTTCTCCCAAATAATAAATATATTTTATTAATAATAAAAGAATACTTTGTTTTAAAACCACAGAATTTATTATGATGAAGGCCAAAACCGTTAAAACAAAGTATTCTTTTATTATTAATATAATGTCCAACCACCATGTGATTGCTTCTTACGAAACAAATATATTTTAGATGGCTGAAGGGCCACATTCTTCAGAATCAAACGAGAGTCTGGGCATCCGATGCAGAAAAAAGAACTGATCAAAACTGCCTATTTAAGTCATTTTCGACCAAAGTGTCGCTCAAGCCCTTTTGCATTTCCAGCGAAGATATAGTGAAAAATCACAGGAAAGTCAAAAAATTCCAGTCTCTTGTTAATCCTAGAATTTTGTTAGTAAACGAGTTTAGACTGTAATTCTTTGGAAGTTTTTTTTTTTTTTAAACTTGGAAAAGTGTGATTTGACAACGAAGGTTTATAGATTTCCCAACTTCCTGCTTCATTTTTAAAATGCCCTGCAAAAGTAAGCCATGTGGACGCACATTTCAAATATAGAATAAAAATAATCGTCTGGTAAAATACATTATAGGTAGGTACTTTCATCGCTTGCATGGATTTTTTTAAGAAGAAATTTCCGGGTTACAAATAACTAGACAATATTTGAAAAACTCCTACTGCACTAATAATAATAATAATATTTGAATGATTTGTATAGCGCCGTTTTTGTGAAAAATCACCTGAAGGGCGCTGTACAGATCTTATTTTCTATCATTACAAATTAATTCCTAGTTTAAATAAGAAAATATACAGGAACACACTAATCTGGCAGGTCCCATCAGATAGACACACTTATTAACTTAAAGTTATAATTATTTTTATTTTTTTCGATTTAGGGCATGGTAGCTAAATTGAAAAATGGACTTTCTGAATTTTTCGTACAGTACAGGATTTGGTTGAAATTTGTATACCTAAAGGTGATTCGTCGAGAGACAGATTATGTTGAGATTCTTTTAATGAATTTAAGGATATGAGAGTCTTAAAAGGTAAGTTTTCAGTTTCGACCGCAATTCTGTTGGGCTCGTTATACATCTTAGTTCCGGAGGGAGTTTATTCCAAGCCTTCGGCCGCGAAACTCCTGCAGCGCGATCTCTAAACTTAGTATTTGGATTGCGTTTGGGTTCTACCAGCCTTCCGGTAGCCGATGACGTTGCTGATCGAAGAGTCGACTGCCTTAGAAGAATGTTTTCTGGAAATAAGCGGAAGATGTTCCTTGTGCAATGACGGAAGACTTAGCTAGCAGAGGAATTGAACCCTCGACGCACAGGTGGAAATCCGAAGCGTTTGTCCACTCAGCTACTAACCGGTCAAGATTCTTTACGCAATCAGATCATTCGCTTGACACGTATATCAGTTTTGAAAATGTCACATTCGTACGTATGTATGTACACACAAGGAAATTATGTTGTTTAAAATAAATATATTTTAAGGAAAAACAAACATTCCCGGGTTTCTAGTAACCAGATTTTTTAAAATTCAATTAAATTAAATTTATTTAAATTGATTTAATTAAATTGTTGCTTGCGCTATGATTGGGAACTTACCCGGAGGATTGAACCCGTGACGCGAAGGTGCCAGACCGACGCTTTGACCACTGGCTTAAAACCCTTACATAAATATTATAACTTATTTACCCACCTAGCTGCTGCCTGTTGACATAAAACAAATATTTACTGAGATTATTCTGTGCATAAAATGTATCTCTATCGCAAAAATCTGTTTTACGTTTTTGTTTTAAAAGAAAATCTCCCGCACCGTGAGCTCTGGCGTCACGTATTTTGCACAGATTCGCAACTATTTTCATCTCGTGAGGATTTCATAAAGATTTTTTAGATATGATGATTTTAGTGTAAAATCTTTCACGTTCCGCTGGACTGATTCATTGGAAAAAATGGATCGAAAAAACTTGTTTTTTGCGCAAATCGGTACCTTTTCGAAGTTCCGTGAACCGAGCTCAGCCTTACAGAGTTCTTTAAAGATATCGAAGGTCTTCTTTCTCTCTCCCAGCAACCGGTCTAGGGCCAGACCAAGGCAGACATGATTTTAGGCAGGTTTAAACTTAACCCACAATTTTTATAATTCGCAATATTCACACATGAAGAGTTGGAAGATGTTGAGGCGAGTTCAATGTACCCGGGAGGTCAGCGTGAAACAATAATAAATCTTCAAGCAAGAGTTTAAAGAAAGTAGTTCAAAGAGAATGCTTTAGAGCCATGGATGTATTGGAGGTCATGATTTTTCATCTTTGCGATTTCTATTCAAATATAGGTGTTAACCTTAGAAAGACCGTTCTTTTTGTATAAATAGAACCGATGTGGCGGTAAATTTTAAAGCGCATAGAAAAACGGCTCTTTTTAGCGAAAATCGTTAATTTTAGATGCCGAGCTCTGTTTTATAGTTCTAAAATAGAAATAAGATGGTTATAGGTATCGCGGCGAATGTTGAGTTAAATTAAATTGACGACCTCCATGGTCGAGTGGTAAGACGCTCGACTACGAATCTAAAGGTCGCGGGTTCAAACCCGGCGTGCGCCAATAATTTTTATCAAATTAATATGTGTCACAACACATTTAATTCATATAAAAAAATAATAACAAGTATATTTGCGGCACGTTCCAGAGTGGTAGATACTTTAAGTATCGCTCTGGTCTGAGACCACCATTCAGAATCGAAACGTTGCTTGAAATCGCTTTAGCCGTGTTTGGTGACCATATCTGAATAGCCAGGTGATTCCCAACCTTCCTCTTCCCAATCTCCTTCCCCTACCCACTACCTTCAGCCTCACAACATACCCTATTTGGGGATGCCATAGTCTCACTGGCTCTAAACGGTTGGGAGCAGTTGAGACTCTTGTGCGGTATTCATATATAAAATAAATAAAAGTGGAGATAACTTGGAGTGCGTTTGCATTTGCTTGGATGCATTGCTTGATACAGCATATTTCAAACTGGTTTTTTGAGCAAAGAAATAACCGTAAAATTTAAAAAAAGTCAATTTTATGAAAGAACTAACATTCGGAAGCTACAGTTTTTTTTTCATCTAAATAATGAATAAAAATAACACACTATGTGAAAACTTTTTGAATCTTCAAAATACAAATACAGTTGTATTGATGCACATGCATTTATTTTATTTTTTATAGTGAATACCGCACAAGACTGCTTCAACCGTCTGAAACCAGTGGACTATGGCATCCTCAATCAGGGTATATTGGGGTATATACAGGGTACATCAATGATTGACAGCCCTGAACTATTAAACTTGATTTCATTTCATGTTCCATACAAGACGGTTACAAGGCAGTACCTACCGTACTATTGTAGCAATTCTGCTTCAACCTCACAATTCAACACGCCTATGCGACGAATGCAACAGCTGGGAAACATATACTCCGATGTCGCTGATATATTTAACACGTCAATATCAAACTACAAGTTTAATTTAGTACAGCTGTTGTCATCTGGTAGAGCTTAACTAATAGTTGAACCTGTTACGTAATATTATTTTTTTCTTTTCTTTTACAATATTTTTGAACCTGTTATTTATTGAAGATTATTAGTTATTTTCGTATCTGCTATTCAATACTCTTTTTTATTTTATTTTACACATTTTTTGCATTAATGAGGTTATTGTTTAAAAAAAATGTTGACATGTAATTTTTAGGTTTTTTTAATTTAATTTAAACAATAATTATTATTATTTTTAATTTTTAAAAACAATTTTTAGTTAAAAGTTCTGCGATGTAATTATTTTTACGCGTGACAGCTGTTTCACCTTCTGAGGGCATTATCAAACTGTCAGGCGAAACAGCTGTCACGCGTAAAAATAATTACATCGCAGAACTTTTAACTAAAAAATTGTTTTTAAAATTTAAAATAATAACAATTACTGTTTAAATAAAATTTAAAAACATAAAAATTAAAATGGAGTTCTACAAAATAAACTTTAAAACCATAAATATGTTGACATGTATGTAAAAGCCTATAACGAGCGTAAAAAAATAAATACATAAATATATTGTGAGGCTGAAGGTAGTGGGGATGGGAAGGGTATAGGGAAGAGTGAGGTTGGGAAGTAGCTGGCTTTTCAGATCAAGTCACCAAACACGGATAAATCCATTTCAAGCAACTTTTCCATTCTAAATGGTGCTCTTTTATCTGGGCGATACTTATTCACTATACTTACGAGTATCTGCAACTAAAATTCATGCATTTGATCAAAATATCACACACTTCAAAGGACCTAAAACATCCTTCGATTAATTTGCAACAGATGGAAATCGGGTAGTGGTAATTTTGACCAAATGCGGGCATTCCATTGTTAATTTATCTGCGGATGAGTTAGCGAGTATTAAGATAAGCCGGGTTATCTTATTTTGATCTAGGTTGAAAGAATATTTAAATAAAAATATATTTGAATATAAACGGTCACGTCAATGACAAAAAAATAATTTTGAAAAAAAAATAATACCAAAAAAAAATTTTGTAAATGTGTTGCTGATTTTAATAATTGAACGCAATAACAATGACTTTGTGATGCTTTCGATTGTTAAATATTTTGTCACAACGTCAGTAAAGGGAATAATTCTATTGTGATTGAAAAATCTTATCGTTCTATCTTAGTTTTCCTGTTGTTTTATTGTAAACATGACGTTTCACGCCTTTGTTAATATTGTGTGAATTCTTGGGTCATGATGCAGGTACACTGAATACAGGTTTGCGAGGTAAATATTATAAAATATAGTATTCTTCATTCTTATCTCCAAATAAGTACATATCGTCGCTGGAAAGACAAAAGGGCTAAAACGACACTTGGATCAAAAATAAGTTAAACATGCAGTTTTGATCGTTTTTTTTTCTGCGTCTAAATCTATGACTCTCGTTTGATTGTCAAGATTTTTGTGGCCCTGCAGCCATCTAGAATATATTTACCATTTGTGAAAAGGCTTGACTCAAGCGACACAAGTTTGTGATTTTTTTCAGCTTTTTGTCGCTTCAGGTAATTCAGTGAGAGCATTGATTTACCTGAGTTTTTTTTTAAATACAACCAGGTACAGAAGTCTTGTGATATTTATTGTAAAGCAAAAAAAAAAAAACTTTAAAGTACACTGGTGTAAACTTCCCAAAATTGAGTTTCAGGCCTTTTACTAGCGTGGTGACCGCTCTGAAAGAACTACTTCAAAGAACTACTTCTCTTGGTAGCAGTTCCTACTTCATTCATTGTTCATTGAACAAATACTTCAATTGAAGTTGGTAGTTCATTTTAGCGTTCTGACTGCTCCGTGTGTACTATTTCATTTTGCGGTAGTTCAAACAAAATTCATTTTATTTCATTGAACAAATACTTCAATGGAAGTTAGATTACAAAGAACTACTTCAATTTGCAGCCGTTCACATGTGAAGTTGAACTTCAAAGAATATAAAGAAGTACTTCATTTCAAGTACTTTAATTGAAGTTCGACTTCAAAGTACTTCGATCTAAAGGAACGTAATTTTTGGGAGTTCTTTTCGTTTTAAAATCTCTACCGACTAGTACTTTTTTTATTTTGGCGAGGAACCAGTTCCAGTTCTTTTCGTTTTTAAATCTCTACCGACTAGTTTTGGCGAGGAACTTTTGTCGATTTGCTAGTACTTTTCGAAAAAATATCGAGGAACCGGTTCCAAAAAGAACTGAACAAATAACCGGATAAATTCAAATCTCTTTTTTGCGAGTTCGACTTCAATTGAAGTGTCCACTTCGAAGGGTTCATTTTAAAGAACTAACAATTCGTGAAGCATTCATAAAACATTCAAGTTTTTCCCAACGCTAGTTAATATGTATAATGCAGTGGCTTAGTGAATAGTAGCATAGGTAGTTGCTCATGGCAAAGTGGCTAACATCGCAGTTTGTCACCACTGTTAGCCAATATAAACTCCGTGAGTTTTCTCCGCTATCTTCGTTTTCTGTCCATTCTCCTCACCAGTCTTCGTGCCTCCCTATTCTGCTCCAATCTTCTTTCACGCATTCAGTTCAACTCTTTCTCAGTCTGCTTCTGGGTCGCTCCCACTGGGGCACCCACTTCGTCATGATTATCAAAGTCGTATCTGGCATTCTTTTCACCAATATATATACTCGATTGAATTGAATCGATTCATAGGTTTCGTGTTTCATTTCAACGTTGTTAGCTTTATTTTCAAGAGTAGCCCCAATTTTTTTTTGCCACAATTTGGCGTTCTAAAACTGGTAGTTGATAGATTATGCTGTCTTCCTGCCTGTAGGACCAACCTGCCAATAGTTTTGCCGGTGGTTAGGAGTATATTGCTTCTGAACAAAATCTCTTTCGATATCAACATATTCTACGTCGGTGAAGAAAGATTCTGAAGGGAAATTCTTTTGATTCTTTTAAGAATTTTTCCTCATTGACGTTATCCTCACCACTGCCTGATTTTTGAATAAATTTTGCTGTAATTATGTATATTTTTTAATTTGCAAACATTATGCCAAATTTGTGATATGTATTAAATTATTAACAGTTTGTCATTTAATATATAATAAATTATCATTAATAATTTCGAGCGAATGAACGAAAAAGGGAGTGTGAAAAGAATATATGACGCGAAAGTGAATGGAAGAATTACTCGGGGACGCCCGAGGAAGACATGGCACGATCAAGATAATAAATGACCGGTCAGTAGCTGAGTGGACAAACGCGACGGATTCCCATCCGGGCGTGCGTCGTGGGTTCGATTCCTCTGCTAGCTAAGTTCTCCATAATTGCACAAGCAACATCTTCCGTTTATTATGATGGTAATAGGAGTTTTTAAAATATTGTCAGGCTATTCGTAACCCGGGAATGTTTATCTTTCTTTAAAAATAATAAAAAAACTAAAATACAGTCAGGCCATGTGAAGAGTCAGAATAACAGAAAAGTATGTATGAGACGATATACGAATGTGAATGAAGCAAGAAGTGTGTGCCAGAGTTTTGCGGCGGTCCGTCCTCTCTGCTTAACCCTGCGAGGAAACGGCGTGATGGTTAGGGTTCCATAGAATATAGAACATATTTGATCGCTAACAATGGTTTCATAATCATTTATAAATATAATGTTACCAACGAAAACGAGTATAAAACATTATTTTCGATGGGTCCAGTATTTTTTTAGGTTCTCTCAATTTCCTTGTAACTAAAACCTCGCTGATAAAAATCTATTCTGCTGCAATAATTTCAGCCAGAAACTAGTAAAACATGTCACTTCACGCTTCTGCTGCATTGGTGTTGTGCCAAGCGGTAGGTACAACTCGATGGCTCTGTTGTATGCACGCTGCGCAGTGCAGTTAGTGCACTGTGCTCGGTTAAGTGTCACAATCTCCGCCAATATGGGCTGTGAAGCTGTGCCACTTTAACATAATGCATTATAATGGTCACATGGTGTAATCGTACTTTGATCAAGTCTTTGACCCCTAACTAGAAGAATACCGAATACCTATCAAAGATTCTTGGGTTTTTACATGCTTTATAGGAGAGTGTCTTGAGTTCGGCAGAGTGAAGCCTCGTATTGCCAGTAAAGCTGACTAGAAAAGCGAAGGCACATTTGTATGGTTTATTTATCCACTTATAAACAATTATTTATGTGTATTTTTTAACAATTGTTCACGAATTATTCGATTAAAAAACAAGGGTTGAAAAAAAAGACAAAAAGTTAAATATCAACATCGGAACAATGTTTAATCCTTAGAGTATATAGAGTGGCGTCTATCCAAGGCAGTGTAGTCAGTTTTGATGATTTTTACCGGACTCGGCGGACCTTGGCGTGGCTAGGACTAAGGTTAGGGTATTTATACGTACATTCATAGCACACATCGACATAATGTCTTTATTTATTCGTAAAACCACTTTTTCACAGTATTGTTATCAAAAAAAATATAGCATATTATCTAAAAAACAGTTTAGTTGTGTCAAGTTTAGTGGCATAATAAAAAAAATGTGGACGGAGTCTTGCGGTGACCGAGGAGCCCAAGATCATCGCGACAGTACATAGAAGCGGTGTATTATATTTGTTGTCTGTTTCTCTCTCATGGTGTACGACGTAAAAACCCGGAGAAAGTGATTTATCGCAAGTTTGTATAGGCTGGGTAAAGAAAATTAGCTCTCTCTCCATACATTGTCACTCCAAGGTTTAATCTTATATTAATTATTGAAATAATATCAATTATCCTCAACGTAATAAGTCTCACGACTTCCATTCGCTATCCATATCCCATATCATTGGATTCTAATACGACTTCACATCATTATGTGCTCTATTATAAATAAATACCAACTCAAGTCTGTCTGCCTCAACTCTAATCTGTTTTGCATAATACGTTACGTCGGACCGTCATTCACAGCACTTAACCCACAACTCAGTATAATTGCAACACATTGCACATACAGGTCAGTTACTTGCACACAGTTGCATAAATCTGCACAAATACCTTTCATTAGAGTACTACCTTTACACAATGGCGCTGTCACTAATACTCGAAGCTTTTAAGGGTGTATATTTTTTCATGCTAGAAGATTGAACTAAACAACCCTTTTCATTTATCATTTAAAACTCTCTATTCTATTGTCATCTTAGAGCAATAATATACAAGAGGTATAGCTGTAGATCGATCTGTAGTCAGTTTTTACTAGCTTTTACCTTGAAGTAACTGACTCGGTTGGAAAAGGGCGTGGCTAAGACTGGGGCTACGGTATTTGCATATCCATTCACTGCACATGTCGACATAATGTTTTCGTTTATTCGTATAGCCACTTTTTCACAGTATTTTTATCAATAAAAATATAGCATATAAGCAAATAAACCGTTTAGTTGTGTCAAGTTTAGTGCCGTAATAAAAAATGTGGGCGGAGTCCCGCGGTGGCCCAGTAGCTCAAGATCATTGCGTCACTACGTAAAAGCGGGGAATTAAATTTGCTGTCTCTTTCACTCTTATGGTGTACGATGTAAAAACCCGGAGAAAGTGTTTTTTCGCAAGTTTGTGTAGGTTGGGTAAAAATAATTAGCAATCCCTCCATATATTGTTACTTCAAGATTGTAATAAAACAAGGATATTTTTGTTTCATTGCTTATGGCTATCTTCAGACAAGTGTTGGGGTCAGCGAACGTTTTTCTTACTACCCCAACATATATTTGTGTAAGACAATATTGTCTTATTTGCCAGCCTCCGTGGTGAGACGCTCGACCACGAATCCAGAGGTCGCGGGTTCAAGCCATAATAAATTGAATTTAATTAATACGTGTCATATCACCTTTGATTCATATAAAATAATGCGTGATATATATGCGTGATACGTTTGGGCATGTAGAGCGAATGAACGAAGAAAGGAGTGTAAAAAGAATATATGATGCGAAAGTGAATGGAAGAAGAAGTCGAGGACGCCCGAGAAAGACATGGCACGATCAAGTAAATCAAATACTTGAATCGGGTCATGTGAAGAGTCAGAATAACAGAAGAGTATGAATGAGACGATGTATGAATGTAAATGAAGCAAGAAGTGTGTGCCAAGACAGAGTTGTATGGCGGTCCGTCCTCTCTGCCTACCCCTGCGGGGAAACGGCGTGATGGTTAGTTAGTTAGTTAGTTAGTTAGTTAGTTAGTGATATATTTGCGGTACGTTCCAGATTGGTAGATACTCTAAGTATCGCCCTGGTGAAAGACCAACATTCAGAAATGAAACGTTGCTCGAAATGACTTTTAGTCGTGTTTGGTGACCAGATCTGAATAGCCAGATACTTACCAACCTTCCTCTTCCCCTCCCCACTACCTTCAGCCTCACACCATACCTCAATCGGGGATGCCATAATCTCACTGGCTCTAGACAGTTGGGACTCTTGTGCGGTATTAACTATAAATAAATAAAAATAAATGACAATGAGGCATGGAACTGGCAGAGGAAGGATAAAAGTAGACTGAATGCTGTAGAAATGAGATCCCTGAGGTGTATCTGTGGTAAACCATGTATGACCGTATAAAAAAATGTGGATATCCGGAAAGAATGCAAGGCTGATGTAAGCGTAATGAATAGGATTAAGAAATGGAAGCTTAGATGGTTTGGGCATATAGAGCGGATAAACGAAGACAAGAGTGAGGAGAATACACGACGCGAAAGTGAATGGTAGTAGAAGTCGGGGACGCCCGATGGAGACATGGCACGATCAAGTTAATCAAATACTTAAGTCGTGGGCCGCGTCAAGAGTCGGAATAAGTCAGTTCAAAAATCGGTCGTACGTAATCACAAATTAAATTATTTATAACTGAAAATAACGAAGATATGGTCAAAAACTAAGATAGTTGGAAGACATAATCAAATTTAATATCAATAGTCAAATATAATAAGGCATAATCTCTGCGTCTTTTGTTGCTGTATAAAATACTTATCGATTTGGCACTGAATTGGCCGAGTATCTGCGCTAGATGCTAAACTCCGCTAATGCAGTTACCTGCAGAAGTGTTGCCACATTAGATAACTTACCAGGGCTTCCCTAACTTGCTACTTCCTTACAGGGATTGCAATACCGATTTAACGGTTTGCCAGTTACCGCTAAACGGCCAAATATTCCTCCTAATTATTACCATACCACCGTAAATTTGCAATTTTCCAGTAAACTGTTGTCATGTTGGATCATATGTTCTCAACGTGGGCGATAACGCCCCCTTGCGGGCGCTTGAGACTTTCAGGGGGCAGTAGAAGACCCAGAAAAAAAATAGGGGGCGTTGGAAAAAATAGCCGGTCACTGAAACGGTCGATATCCTTTTTCGGTTACAGTTTTTTCTTTTCGTTTTTAAATTTCTACCGACTGGTACTTTTTTTTTGGCGAGGAACTTTTGTCGATTTGCTAGTACTTAGTGCACAAAAAACACCAGGAACCGGTTCCAAAAAGAACTGTATAAATAACCGGCTCCTCGGTGGTCACCGGTAGCTGAAACCGCGAACGCGACAGATGGTAAGTAAAAAAAAAATGGGAGGGGGGCTCTAGAAAATAAAATATTCTCCAAGTGGGCGGTGGGCAAAAGAAGGTTGTGAATGGTTGAACTATGTGTTAGATAAATGCAAGAACCATCTTACTAATAGTAAGGATTGCATAACCGATAAAACGGTTTACCTGTTGACAGATTCAATTTTATGGACAGCTGTCTAAAACACTATCAAAGTCAATATTTTTTTGTACACTCTTCTGTTGAAAGAAACTCCAGTTACATTTTATATGCAATTTCTACCAAACGTTGATATAATATAGCAACTCCGGGGCGTTGGTGTCCATGTACACCACTAACGTGTGTGTAAAGTCTGCTACTCATTCAATCAGTGAACTGGCAACTGTTTGTTGGCAACTAAACGTCAATGGTAATAACATAGTCTTTCACAAATTTGCACGATTGGTATTTCTAAGTATTGTATCAATAATTCCTTCGAGTATTGCATACAAATTGGTGCGTTAATACGTGAGATTGTTCTAGACACCGAATAGAAACTTCCTAGAAGTGTGATTTATACTCATTTGAAATAAAACTGAAGACACCAAATTACATAAGATTTTTCAACTCCTAGGCCCCAGATGAGCTCATGAAATATTTAACTGTAAAGAGGAAATTTCAAAATTTGAAAAAATTGGTCGATTTCATTCGATGTAAGGGAAATTCTTTTTCTTACTCTGGGCACACTAGACACGCCCACAACCCACTTTTAATGATTAATCTCTTCCGTGGTCTTAGAAAATATGATTAGCCGTGACGTAATGCCAGTGATGAAATACGGGTATCCGCAAGGACTTGAGTAGAAGCCTATTTAGCTTTTCATAGTTAGGTTTTTACCCATGGCTGTTTCCAACAGCGTTTATCTCGGGAATGCTGGGTATCTGCAGCCTTAGAGCTCGAGGAGGGATATAGCATTACTGCTTTTAGATCATAAACTCTTAAACGGTGTATTATTAATACCTGACATCCTAGCGGAAATTGGGTTCTACGTCCCTGATAATTTCACGCGAGGCCGCCAACACAGGCTTCTGTTTCTTCCCAGGTGCATAACTAACTTACCAACGGTGATGCCCCTAGGAAGACTTACTAGATTAACTAACTGCTTCTCAGGAAATGAGAATATTTTTCACATGAGCTACAACAAGTTTAAGCAAGAACTAACTATTCTTTTTTTTTAATATGAATACCGCACAAGAGTCTCAACTGCTCCCAACCGTCTAGAGCCAGTGAGACTATGGCATCCCGAAATAGGGTATGTTGTGAGGCTGAATGTAGTGGGGAGGGGAAGGAGATAGGAAGAGGAAGGTTGGGAAGTACCTGGCTATTCAGATCTGGTTACCAAACACGGCTAAAGCCATTTCAAGCAACGTTTCGATTCTGAATGGTGGTCTTTCACCAGGGCGATACTTAGAGTATCTACCACTCTGGAAGGTGCCGCAAATACACTTTATACAAATTTATTATTTTTGTATGAATTAAATGTGTTATGACACATATTAATTAAATAAAAGTTATTGGCGCACGCCGGTTTTGGACCCGCGACCTTTGGATTCGTAGTCGAGCGTCTTACCACTCGACCATGGAGGCCGTCAAATTCAGATTTTAACATTATGCTATTTTATAATTATGATCACAAAATAAAATGATTAAATAAAGACGTGAATCAATTAAGATTTGAAAACTTTCGTTTAGGTACCTATAAACGACTGTAATAAGTCAAATATATATTCGTGGGTACATCGGTTAGATGTAAAAGCAACAGCGCATATTTTTTAAACTTTTTATGGAAACAATATAACATTCCGATTAATTTCATGGTTAGAACGAATCATTCCAAAAATTGGAGGTTTGTTCGAGATTCAAATTTCAATTAATTCTGATGAATCTGTGACAAAAATATCAAACGTTTTCCAAGGATGCACTCGGGATTTAGTAATAATAAGTAATTTATATTTTAGATTGACAAAATTTGAGATATCATCAGCTGCAAGGGCCAGATTTTATTTTTCTATTCAATGAATTTGTTAATCCCCGAAAGAAAACATTAGATATTATAGTAATATATTCACTAGCGTTAATTTAAATGTACACCTCGGGCACATTAAACTTGTTTTTGATTATAGAATTTGGATCGCATCGATTAACGTACGACACACCATAAAAAAACAGACTCTATGTCCAAATAACTATTATGCAATTCTTAAAAATATTCCGTGACAAAAAACTTCGATAGTTGTTGAATGCACAGTGATGTGGCCAGCGCAATAGAAAAATAATTAAACACAAAACACCCTTCTAGGCCTGCTAAACTAGCATTATATCTTTCGTCTCGCCTTTCGAGTTACGTCGTTTTTGGTGCAGTCGCCGCCTGACGAGCATAACGTCATCGTTGATTGTTGATTTGTTTTGACGAATACTTGAAGGAATCTTATGTTTTTTTCAACTAACAATTGTTTTTTTTTTAAAATTTAAAAATAAAAAATATCCAAATAAGCGAAGCAAACATTTCACAATGGAGTGCTTATACCAATCCTGTTATATAGCAGTGAGGCATGGAACTGGCAGAGTAAGGATGAAAGTAGACTGAATGCTGTAGAAATGAGATCCCTGAGACGTATGTGCGGTAAAACCATGTATGACCGTGTTAAAAATGTGGATATCCGGAAATAATGCAAGGCTGATTGCTGTAAGCGTAGTGAATAGAATCAAGAAAAGGACACTTAGATGGTTTGGGCATGTAGAGCGAATGAACGAAGAAAGGGGTGTGAAAAGAATATACGACGCAAAAGTGAATGGAAGAAAAAGTCGGGGACGCCAGAGGAAGACATGGCACGATCAAATAAATCAGATAATTAAATAGGGCCATCTGAAGAGTCAGCAGCAGAGTATTTATGAGACGATTGGATGAATGAAATGAAGCAAGGAGTGTGTGCCAAGACAGAGCTGTATGGCGGTCCGTCCTCTCTGCCTACCCTTTCGGAGAAACCGCGTGATGGTTAATTAGTTTAGATAAAAGAACATGAACTAATGCAAATGAATTTGTTATATTTTTTAGTTTCCACCCATTTTTTTTTGGGAACACCCCTTATCATTTTATTTCTAGGGACTTTGTGGGGTATCGGTTTTGACAAAATAAAAAAAACCGAACTCACGGTAGGTTTTGTGATGAAATCGGTAAATTTGCAACCTCTACTACTTGCAAGTAGGAATATTTGTAGCAGGCGATCGATACGAGCTTATTGGATTCCCTGATTACGACACAAAAGTTACTACTGGCCGACACTCGTCTGTTCACTGTAAATCGTCTGTCGCTAATACTATATCCACAGGCAGGACAGCTTCGGACGACGCGTTGCTGAGGTGTCGCATTATGATTAGACAGCCCTGAACTATTATACTAAATTGCATTTCATGTTCCTGGCAGGACGGTTATAATGCAGTACCTGCCATACTATTGTAACAATTCTGCTTCAACCTCACAATATTACATCTGGGAAACAAATATACCGATGTTGTAGATAGATTCAGTGCGTCAATATCACAATATAAGTATACTTTAGTACAGTTGTTTTTATCTAGTAGAGCCAAATTAATGGTTGAAACTATTTATTCCTAGATGTACATATTGAATACTAATTTTTATTTTCGTTTACAATATTATTTGAACCGTTTACGAGCTTTTTTAAATTGTAATATTTGTGTAAAAAGCCTTTAACGGGCTTAGATGTATTAAATAATGTAGGATACGTTACTGAGGCAAAGCGCGTGAATGCACCAAACCGAGTCCGCGAGACATACCACACAAAAATTCGTTGTCAAGTTTCTTTCTGTCAAAAAATGGCCTGAGAAGTGTAAAAATCATTCGGGAGCAAAAAATATATGTCATAGAGTTTCTTTCCATTCAAAATTACCCACAAATCACTTTATATTTTAATTCAATAAATACAATCATTCACAAGGTTTTTAGGCACTCGAACGGTGTGAGATAGCGAAAACAGAAATACATAAGTGTGTGGAAGACAACCACGGCTAGTTGGGCGATATCCGATTATAACAGTAGGGTGGGACGTTCATGTAGCTATCTCATCCGTACACACATATTCTTTGAATGGCTATCCTTTTCAAACATACAAGGGTGAAACGTAAAACAAGACGGTACCAGTGGTGCCACATTTTTCGTAAGATTTGTATGAATATGACGTGTCTTGTATTTTATGCCTATGTTAACGGGCTTTAATAAATAAATTAATTAATCAAGTCATAATCCTACTAACTACAATGTTCGCCTGCCTTAGCGCCCGCTCACACGCCCAGCACCCAATGTAAACATTTGGTTGCGACCGAACTCAAGACCGAATGGATGTACCACTACGCCATCGATACCATGACAACAGGCGGTAACGCTTATCTTGCATAACGCAAATAGAACAGCAATATGTAGGAATATTTCTCTGTGAAATGATGCAACTCCGAAAAGACGGAAAAATATCTGTAAGGAAACCTAATGTCAAAACGAGTGGTTAACATTTTATATAATTCATACCTAACGGCCTCCGTGGTCTAGTCAACGAGACTATGGCATCCCCAATCGGGGTATGCTGTGAAGCTGAATGTCTTGAGGAGGGGAAGGAAATGGGGAAGAGTAAGGTTGGGAAGTACCTGGCTATTAAGATATAATCTTCAAACACGGCTAAAGCCATTTCAAGCAACATTTCGATTTTAAATGGTGGTCTTTCACCGGGGCGATGTTTACGAGTTTCTACCACTCCAAAACGTGTCGCAAATATACTACATATTATTTAATATGAGTTAAATGTGTGAAAACACATTGATTAAATAAAGGTTATTTGCGCACGCTGGGTTTGAACCCGCGACCTTTGGATTCGTAGTCGAGCGTCTTACCACTCGACCACGAAGGCAGTCCAGAGAAAGAAACTTATTATTTTAAATCCACAAAAATAAATACTTATGCCACTTTCATTCTGATCGTCTCCTGTTTTAACGTATGACCGGTCGCCGTGGGTTCAATTCCTCTGCTGGCTAAGTCTTCCATCATTGCACAAGCAACATTTTCCACTTATTATGATGGTAGTTAGAGTTTTTTTAAATATTGTCAGGTTATTCGTAACCAGACAATGTTTTTTCTTAAAAACAAAAAGATAAATAAAAAAATATATATATGTATATATAAACATAAATTAACATGCCACGAAATTCCAGTCATGTATATACAGGACAGTTATATTTTAGGTACTAAATATTGATTTATAATTTATATCCCAACGACATAGCCACACTTCCGTTATATTTCAATGATGTCCGCTAAACAGTTATTTTGCGAGGTCCGACCAACACGAATAACGGTCGCAAGTCACACTCGACTTGTGGGGACATTTAATATCTGGTTAAAACGAAGTGCATTGGACTACCGGTGTAGATTTCGTGTAACATCATAAATAGCTAACCGCCATGCTATTTCACTACCGGAGTATGCAAAGATGATGGAACGTCACATAACTCTGTCTTGACTAGGGATGGTCGATATCGGAAATTGGGGTTGGGTGCGCCCAGATGGATCATAGTTTCCACTCTACACGAAGACACAAACATTCTTCTGATAAAAAAGGAGTTAATTGTTACTCAATCTGAAAAAAATTATGCCAGCCTTGCCGGACATAAGAACCCCACCATAAATTCTCTCGCTAGATATAGCGAGAATGACAACTTTAAGTATAAAAAGCAAACAATAATCCTCCGCCTGGAGTGACACCCTGTCCAAGAGGCAGTTAAATTGTTATTATATGTATGTTTATTATTATCTTATGTTTATTTATCAAATTAGTTTATTTATCGAATTATGTCATGTTTTATTAATATTATCTTTTTAAATATGTTTGTCATACAACCCCTTATAAAATTAAACTCAAAGTAAAGTATCTTTTTGATCTCCCTATGAATATGTTAGAGTCAGTAAACTTATTGTTTAGGAACTCTGTGTGTAAAGAATATCCAAGTCCATGTCGGAAATTGGGTGTAGCTGCAGTTCCAGTTACCGGTGACCGGTGAGGAACCGGTTATTTATCCAGTTCTTTTTGTAACCGGTTCCTGGTACCAGAAAAGTTCCACGAAGGAGATTTTTATATTCAAATCGAAAAGTCCTAGCAAATCAACAAAAAATCCTCCCCGAAAAAAAACCACTAGTCGGTAGAGATTTCAAATTAAAAAGTACTAACAAATTGACAAAATTTCCTCCCCACAAAAAGTACTAGCAAATCAACAAAAAAATTGAACTGTGGAACCGGCTCCTCGTCAAAGAGCCTTTCGGCCAAAAACCTATTGTGCCCAAAAAAAAAACCGGCTCCTCGGACAAATGATATTGATTTTTACTAGCCAAAAAATGAAACCGGTTCCTCAGAGAAATTATATCGACGGCTCCAGTGACCGTCTTGGAACCGGTTCCTTTTAACCTGGACAAGAATATCGACCATCTCTAGTCTTGATACGCATTCCTTGCTCCATTTCCACGTATGACATGATTCGACTCAATTATTTGATTGTGCCATGTCTGCCTGTGGCGTCTCCGATTTCTTCTTTCATCAATATATTCTCCTGATCTCTGTCCATTCGTTCTACATGTCCTAATCATCTAAGGTTACCTTTGTTCATTTTTGAAATAACGCGTACATCGGTTTTGCATTCTTTCTGATATTTTTTTTCGTGATATGAGGTCGTACATAATTTTATTAAACATACTTATGCCTCAGGGATTTCATTTCTGCTGTATTCAGTCTGTATCTTTGTTCTTCCTCTGCTAGTTCAATGCCTAAGAGATTGGTATCACAACTCCATTGTGGACTGTTGGTCTAGCTTCCTTGGCCTAGCATCTATGGTATAAGTGCACAGGAACCAATCTGTACACTTTAAAACAAACATCAAAATAAACACAGTCGGTTTTGACGGCCTCCATAGTCGAGTGGTTAGACGCTCGACTACGAATCCAAAGATCGCAGGTTCAATCCCGGCGTGCGCCAATAACATTTTAAGTGCGTTGGAGCACTTTATTCCATTTTTAACGCAAAATTTAATACATATTCTTTGATCCATTTTTTTCAAAAGCAAAAACGTGACTAACCTTTCCAGTTGTCAAAAACAAATCACTAATCCGAAATGGCTGATAATGCTAACACATGATTAAACATATGTGTACCAACATAACAACAAAAAAAAATCGATAATCGAATGTACACAGCCCGCGAAAATTCAAAATTCACCTTTTCTTTTGAACAGGCTATGTATCATTAGTTTATTCATGTGTATGTATGTACTATTCCTCATTTGTCGTTTCTATTTTCTTCTCATTTCGTATGATGTATAAATAGACAAAAGTCCCTAAACAAATAAACATGGACACTTGAAAACCTCGGTTAAGGTTCGCCTAACGAGGTGATCACGAAATAACAAAAAAAATGCATCTACAGTAATTCATTCACACGTTTACCCAGCTCCGTAATAATGCACACCATTTAGTGTACTATGTATTGTAATGGTGTTATTATCGTTTAGATTATATTCACTGTTAATATAACAATAATCGTAATAAAAAAATAGTGCATTTATAAAGTGCAGTTTTATGGTGGTTCATCTCAAGTACGTATTACACTAAGTGACCTAACCTAATATAACAACGAGAAAATAATATATTACAGATACGTATGCAAATTAAAACTATCTAAAATCATGATCGTTATCATAAATCACTAAAGATTGTTCAGTTATGGGTATAACAGTGCATGTTCTAGAAGCTTAGGATGTAAGGCAAATGTAAACCATATCGTTGCTGGAAAGGCAAAAGGGCTTGAGCGACACTTTGGTCAAAAATGAGTTAAGTATGCAGTTTTGATCAGTTATTTTTTCTGCATCGAATACTCTGACTCTCGTTTGATTCTGAAGACTTGTGGCCCTTCAGTCATCTAAAATATATTTACAATTTGGGAGAAGGCTTGACTCAAGCGACACAAGTTTGGGACTTTTTTAGCTTTCTGTCGTTTCAGGTAACTCAGTGAGAGCATTGAGTTACCCGAGTCAACTTTTTTTTTCAAAATCCAACCAAGTACTTAGGACTTTAGAATTTTACTGAAAAAAAACTTTTTAAGTGCTCTGGTGTAAACTTGCCAAAATGGCGCTTAAGCCATCTTGCCTTTCCGGGGACGATATAACAGATATGTATACAAATTAAAACCATCTAAAATTATGATCTTTATCGTAAATCATCAAAGATTTGAAAGTGGATGTGTATATTAATAGATCAAAAACACAATTTACTAGAAACTAAAGATGTAAACCAAAACAAACAAAACAAAACAAAAAAAACAAAACAAAACAAAACAAAACAAAACAAAACAAAACAAAACACAATTAACAATCCGTCTTATTGCAGGTACCAAGTGGTGCGGCACAGGTGATATAGCCAGCACCTACCACGACCTGGGCACGGAGCGGCGCATGGACCGCTGCTGCCGCAACCACGACCTCTGCCCGGTCAAGGTGCGCGCCTTCTCCAAGAGGTACAACCTCACCAACAACTCCATCTACAGCAAGTCCCACTGCCTCTGCGACGACGTGCTGTTCTCTTGCTTGAAGGAGACGAATACCTCAGCTTCTCAGGTGATTATAAAACTAAAACAAATATGTGACACCGTTCAAGAGTCCTAAATGCATCCCGGTGAAGAGGTTAGTTCGAAAGTGCCTGGACCTTCTCCAAGAGGTACATCTCAGCAACAACTCTATATGTAGCAAATCTCACTGTTTCTATGATGATGTGCTGTTTCCTTGCTTGAAGGAGACGAATAATTCAGCTTCTCAGGTGATTATAAAACTAAAACAAATATGTGACATCGTTGAAGAGTCCTAAATGCATCCCGGTGAAGAGGTTGGTTCGAAAGTGCCTGGACCTTATCCAAGAGGTACATCTCAGCAACGACTCTATCTATAGCAAGCCTCATTGTCTCTGTAATGAAGTGCTGTTCTCTTGTTTGAAGGATACAAATACTTTTAGCTTCAATATAATCTTTGTTGAAAATATCACAAATTAAAAATAATAGCACTGCACATGGCAACATTACAGCCCTGCAAACGATTTAAAAACCATCAGTCTTGATGAGTTATTATGGCTTCGGGGACCGTTCATTTAATAAGCCTTGTATACTTTGGAGTATTCCTATTGAAATATAGATTTTTTTAGGTTAGGTTGGGTCAGGTAAGGTTGGAGTATTCCTATTAAAAATATGGATTTTTTTGGTTAGGTTGGGTTAGGTTAGGTTGGAGTATTCCTATTAAAAATGTTGGATTTTTTGGTTCGGTCAGATTAGAGTATTCTTTGGAAAATTTATTTTAATCATGTTATTATTAGGAGAGTGAAAGCAGTTTTTTTTACATCGCGATATTTTCAGAAAAAACTGCTGCTCCCATAAACCCCGTGCTTTGGACCTCACGAAAGATTACAATCGTCACTCTTATTTATTTATAAACTAACAGACTATTGTCCAACCACATAAAAAATACGAAATGGGGAAAAAGAGCAACAGAGAAATAATAGTACATACATAATATTATATTGAAACAATGACAATAATAGAACAAAAATGAAATTAAGAAAGAACATTTATTACTTGGAAGTAGAGATGGTCGATAGTAGAATTGGGTGTACCTGCGGTTCCAGTTACCGGTGACCGGCGAGAAACCGGTTATTTATCCAGTTCTTTTTAGAACCGGTTCCTGGTGCCAGAAAAGATCCACAAGGAGATTTTTTCGAAAAGTACTAGCAAATCGACAAAATTTCCTCGCCAAAAAAAGTACTAGTCGGTGGAGATTTGAAAACAAAAGAACTGGTTCCTCACCAAAAAAATATTTACGAGGGGGGGGGAGTTGCTAGCGATTACCAAAACAAATTGCGAAAATTTGGAACCGGTTCCTCTGAGAAATAATATCGACCGTTCCAGTGACAGGTTCCTTTTAACCGGGACAGGAATATCGACCATCTCTACTTGGAAGATCATTCTTATATCTGAACTAAAACAATAATTATCCAAATGAATTATTAAATTTATTACTTTTTACTTAATTGAGTGAATATTTCCATCGATTGAAAAATACCATCGTTAAGTCATTATCGCTTCCTGCATATTATGTTCACCCATACTTTCTTATATTAATAAGTTCCTATTATTTATTTTGTTACTTGTCAGGTAATATTGCCATACCTACTAATTGGAAACCAATTAAACGAGCACAAGTTTGTTTAGGCAACACGCTGTTTACTAGGTTGACGTATCCGCCCGGAAATATATAATTTAATCGCGAGTTCGAATCCCGGATTCAATAAAATAACAGAGGACTTGTCCAATATTCACATTTGAATTAATTTTGATAAATTTGTAAAAAACATATCAAATGTTTTCCGAGGACGCGCTAGGGATGTAAGTAATTTATATTAATAAAAACTGACCCTTTCCATTCACATTCTTACCGTAAAACATTTTCCCAAATTTCCAAATCGCCTTTCAGCAATAAAATTAGTAGCAAAGTCCACAATTTATTTTTCAATCCGATGAATAAGTTACGTCCCGAAAGATTACACTGAAAAAAAATGAGATAGTAATATTTTAATCAAAATATACACATCGGGTAGAACCTCTCGGGTAGAACACCTTTCTAGGTCTGCTACAGCAAACTCGACTCTATTCCCCTTCTGGCCGCGGTGTGATGTGCGAGAATCATTGTTTTTGTTATTCCACTTTTCAGGTTACGTGGTTTTCGTTCAGTCGCCGTCCGACAGTGAGCCAATACACACGTCGAATCTGTGTCTATCGTCAACGTGAATTGTTAATGAAATTTTGATAATCTGTAAAATAAAGGGTTATTGTATTTTACCGCAATTAAATAGAACAGGAACGAATGCGAATGAATTTATTTTATTTTCAATTCTCCACCTATTTTTTCGGGAACGATCCTCTCCGATTTATTTCTAGAGTAGTGTGTCCTCTTAAATGCTATCGTAAGAACATGTTTTCTAATTATATCTTAATATTTATACTTTTTTTAATCTATTTCCTTTCTAAAGCTTCAACGTCCGTCATACTTCGTGCAGATAATGAGTACTTACCTACTTATATTTGCGGAATAGTGCATGCACGTAATAAAAATAACCAATTTCCGCCAAACACAAACAAATAGGTACTCAATAGATTTCTAGTTGGTACTATCCTTAGAGTATATAGAGTGGTATCTATCCAAGGCAGTGTAGTCAGTTTTTGATGATTTTTACCGGACTCGGTGGACCTGGGCATGGCTAAGACCACGGCTAGGGTATGTATACATTAATTCATATCACATATCGACATAATGTTTTTGTTTATTCGTATAAACACTTTTTCACAGTATTGATATCAACAAAAATATAGCATCCAACATAAAAAAACCGTTTAGTGGCATAATAAAAAATGTGGACGGAGTCCCGCGGTGACCCACGACCCCAAGATCATTGTGACAATACATAGAAGCGGTGTATTATATTTGTTGTCTCTTTCTCTCTCATGGTGTACGACGTAAAAATCCGGAGAAAGTGATTTATCGCAAGTTTGTATAGGTTGGGTAAAAATAATTAGCTCTCTCTCCATACATTGTTTCTCCAAGTCCGATACAATGTTTATGCTTGCATTATTTAATCATTTATATTTTTTAGGTTATGGGTAACATTTACTTCAACCTCGTGAAGGTGGAATGCGTGGAAGGTCGCGGCCACGACTGGAACTTCAGGCAGGCCAAGGATGGCTTCTGATCCCCCCCCGCTCCAAGCAGGTACCTTCCTACGGCTTGGTCAGAGGCACTGATCATCATCGTGGAAGCCTGCTCCAACTTCCTCCTCGGATATGGATAGCACAGCCCGCACATCCCTAGGCTGACACGAAACAAAGAAAAATCATTTGAAAATGGAACGGTTTCGCATCGAACACAAGCGAGTGCGTTATAGAGATGAGACATTCGAATAAAATCGGCATTATGTTTTCGCATCGTTCGATTATTCCTATTTTAAAGTATGAATTAAAATGTTGAACAAATAGTTAAGTGACATGTTAAATGAGCTGTTCCGTTGAGTTGTTAGTCGATATGTTTAAAATGTGTGATAAATGAGCCTTGTGTAAAGAAGTAAGTGTGAATGTTGTGATATTATGAAAGATTTTTATTTTCACTTGATTTGTTAGCGTAGTTTTAAAGAATCCACTGTTCGCAAAGCCTTTATAAGTGAGATCAATTAAATAAACAACAAGATTATAATATTATTATGATAATATTTATTGCTAAGCAAATATAATAAGATGTTCATTTAATGTTTGGTTTAAAATGCTTCATATTTTGATAGAAGTTATGAACAAAAAATAAATTGATCCGAACCAATAGTAAAGCAATAAAAAATACTTCTAAAATAGATGTAGGTAATTAAAATAAATATTAACATATCGCTCTGCTGCGTTTTAAAACATGTAAATAATTATATTATGTGACGAATTAAATACAATAAATAAGTACTACGAGCCAATGGCACTTTTGGAAAATGTAATCTGTGACCAAATTTTGTTCTGAAAAATTGAGAATTTTCGTTGCTTTCTTATTTTTTATTTATTTTTAATCATGTATTGGATACATGCTTTTTCGTGGTGATATAATATAGTTATATATATTTAATTATAATTTTTAATATAAAAATATTCTAATATTACATAAATAAATAAACTTGTTTTGTTTGTTTAGTAGCTTTGAGCATTATGTAAAAGTATTGTGAGATGAAAATTCAGTGGAATATCATGACTTTTTTTAGGGTTTCGACAATTTTCAGAAAAAAGTTTAAGATCGACATAAATTCAAGCTTTTCGAATAGAAAATTAATTTTTTAATCGATATTTTTTTCCATACAGATAAAAATGGCTGCTTTTAACCTTTTTGGAAATCACGAAGAAGCCTCGGCTTAAATACTAATTATCTGTAAAAACTTGTATTATTTGATAGGTTTTTATCTCTCGAAGTGTATTTTGCGTAATACAAAATGTATCGAGAAACAAATGTAGACAAAATTCAGTCGTTTCCAGCTCTGAAGTCCGCTCAAAATTGCTCATAAATATTCCGTTAACATTCATGAACTGATTCAAAATTGTGTAATGGGGGACACATTTCTTTAGAAATATCTTGCTCAATTATTGGAAAATACCATTACACTAATCCACAATCAACTGAGATGGAAGTTGTGATAATAATACTATAATATTTTGGGCGCTTTATTTGCTGGCAGTTTATGGATCAATTTCGGTAAGGTTAAAGTGTCAAAGCCGTTAGAGAACAATGAAACATAAAATTATTGCTAGATATTATTATTAGCGCTATTCGTTATAATGGCTAATGAATTTTAATGAAATTTTCACCATTCTTCTTCGGACTTATGTTTAATTGTTTATTCCTTTATATTTTACTAAAAATAACCAATTATTATGTATCGTTAGATTTCAAAACTCTTTTCTCGAAATAATTTTTACTTTTTACATGTAAGAACCATGCATGGTGTATTATATTATTTATTTATTACAGTTGAATGGATATTTTAATAGCTACACAACTCATAATGTATATTATATAAAGTTGCAAGTTAAAACAAAATTTCGTTGATATAGAAATTCCAGACAGATAAAGTTGTGCAAATTTCACGAGGACAGAGCTCAATGTTCACGAGTTTTTAGTGATGCAAGTCAACAGATTTTCTGCTTTATAGAATTAATAGGAAACTCCATCCATTCTGGAATTCACTCGTGTTTCTAAGCTAATAACGATCAAGTAATGTAAATATTATAAATATTAACATTATTAACTATAAATAATTTCTTCTGTGAGTACGTACGCACACATGTACGTACAAGTGTGAAGTTTTCAAATTTGGAACTGACAGATGTGTTCAGAAAATTATCAAATTAAAAAACAATCTTTTCAAATCTCTACCTACCTAATAAAGTATCTACCGATAAAGTATTTTAGCAGACATTATTCCATATTCGAAATGGGTGGATTAAATCAACTAATATTTTTTCTTGGCAAATCAAGTTACATCCCGTAATTTTTCACGGGAAACAACTAGTTATATTCATTAAGAAGTTACCTATACATAAAAAAAATTCTTAGTACCTACTCACCTAGCCATTATCTTCAGACAGTATTTACGAATTTAAAGACTCTAAAATAAAATAGTATTGTTTTAAAATTAAGAACCGCCGTTCGCTAAAAATACATAAATCGTTTACATTAATTATTAATGATCTCTACAAACTTATATGTGCAGGCAGCCATAAGGGGAACTAAAGACGCCACGTTTTTTGTCGTTTAGCTGGTATTATTTTCAGTTAGGGTTATTTTAAAAAAAATGTTCAAATGATTTAACATTAAAATCGTTAAACAAAAGAAAAAATTTTATATAAAGGGTGATGGATGATTTTTTTTTAATTTCATTCAAATATATAATTATGTGAAATCAGTAATTTTACCATTGAATGTTTTTGTGTATTTTGAGATCACTGAACGACACAGGTAGTTTTAAATTGCAAGTTACTTTATTTTTCCAATAATTGAATACTTGAAAAACAGGATAAACCGAGGATAAAGCAGCCTTAAATTCAAAGGTGTCGCTTCCTCGGAGGTTCTGGTGCCAAAGACGGTTTAATTACCACTTTTTCAGTAATAAGCAAAAACAGATTCCGATGTCCAGCTTCATCTTGAGTATTGAATTAGAACTATTAATACAGATTCCGATGTTAGAGACATCTTTGATTATTATTATTAAGTTACAACTATTATTACAGATTCCGATGTTAGAGACATCTTTGATTATTATTATTAAGTTATAAAAAAATAAAAGTTTTTATTTGATAATTTTTATTTCCAAAATAAATTATGTTGTCCCGATAATAATGTATTGCTCCACAAAAAAGCCTCAGTTCAGGGATTTTTAAACTGATATACCCTAATATGTATGGTAGCGACGCCCCCGACTGCACAAATAGGTCTGTCGATCTGTAACTGTAAATTTGGACCATTCCTCGTTCCTGTCATTATATTTCAAACCAATCTTCTAAATCTCTTCATCTTTACGAGTATTAATAAACTATTTAAAAAAATTAGTACCTAACTAGAAAAACACACTTTGAGGTTATTATTGTGTAGTTACTTTTTTCATAACGTTTGTTTTTCTTAGTACTAAACTTGTCACCTTCATTTATATTGATCCAGTGAAAAATATAGCAATTTGTCAATTTTAGAAAGATATCTGTACATATTTATAAAAATTTCGTTGAATAAATTGCTCCCCGAGATAGGTAAAGATGGCAAAAAACTTATATTTTGTGTTCATGGTGTGGAAAATCTTTAAAAAAATATTACGAAAACTCTAAATCCATTATTACGAACTAGAAGCAATAAGACAATATTTAACCTTTCTAAAAATGCTGCAAAAATACACATTATCACTTTAAGTTAAATATTTATATGTTTACAAACTAACGTGTTGTATTTATTTACATATTGACCAAAGAAAATATAGGAAGAGTATTATATTACAGCAGAGGCATACTTACTTGAATTTTATTCCTTATTTTTTTAAATCGTTCATTTCAAAACAACATTTTTTTATGATTTGAATTTTTTTTACTGTCTCTATCCAGGGGTGCAAAATTTTTTCTTTGAATGTATATTTAATTAGTTATTTAATGTAAGAGTTTTCTGAAAGTGTAAGAAGAGTTTCATTTGTTGTTATTTATTTATATCAAATAAATTCCGTTTATTTATGGTTGTATTGATTATAATGAGAAGAAGGTCGTCTTTGCAAAAATGTTTATTATGGTTTGGCATTGATGTGCCTTGTCGCTTTAATCAAAATGTAGGATAAATATTGTTGACCATGAAAAGAAATTAATTAACAATGGGATGCCTGAGTATATGTAGACACCGGATTGTGTGCATTCGTAAAGTGCATTTTTGAGTATATTTGGTTGTTAAAGCATATTCTAGCCCGTTTTCGTAAATAATACATATTTCAGCCATTTTATTCCTTTTAGCGAGATTTTTCCAGTGTTTTAAAGACCTTAATAAAATTCTAAACACGTGATTGAGTAAATTCTGGAAACGCCCGGTATATTTTTTGGTGTACACCCCTTCCCCCCAGAAATGCGAAAAACTCCGGGTTTTTTCACACCCTTCCCCCCATAAAAATCAAATATGAAAAAAACTATCATTTCTTAACTTTTTCTATTCAAATATTATTTATTAGGCATATATTTTGGCATTGATAGTGCATAATTTGATATTTTTAGTGCATATTTCGGCATTTTTTGTGCGTATAATCCGATGTCTAATAATAAGTATTGAATTAGAAAGTTATATATTAGATGCAAGTATGTAATGAATTGTAGGAAATTTACGAATGCCAAAACGGCGAGTTGTGACAATTATTCAATAAAGTACCTATACATAAAATGCGTTAGTGAAAGCAATTGGTTAGTTAAAATAAAATAAAACTAACCATGGAATCTGCTCATATAATATGTTCTGTAAAGCCTTAAAGTATAATTTAAAAAAATGTATAATATATTTAATATTTTAAACTAGAGTTGGTTATTTTGATTGTAATAATAAGATGACAACAATGAATTCATCTAAAATGTAAGTATTCTCAGGTATTATGAATTATTGTTATTATTGAATTATTTTAGGAATCAAAGGCGGTTGGATCTAGAACTTAATCAGTTTCAAAAATCAATTCATCCGTTCAAGAAAAAAATAGGCAAACATAAAAAAATGTTTTAATAAAACCGCGAGTTCATTTCTTGTTGTGAAGTTAAAAGATAAATATAACTATATTTCGTATCCAACAATGAATCGGTGATATAAAATAATAAATTGACATGAAAGGGTATGAAACTGGTAAACAACGTATATTTATGTTCAGTATTATATAATTTCTGTAAAATTGAGTTTTCAACAAATAATCTTTCAATGCATATGCGGTTTATTCGATCTATCTCACACAACCCATATTTATATAGTATGTGCTCATCATACGAATAAGATTTTTAAAAAACACCTGTGATTGTGACACAAGAAATTACTACTATTTAATTTGTATTTATCTTTCCTCAAAAGTATGCCATCACTAATGCAATGTACTAAACCAAATTGCTGGCAAGTGCTACATTATTTATAAAAACATTAACTTTAGGTTTCCGGAAACCGTTAGAAACCCTCTGTATGGCAGCACCGCATATGTTCATACATTTTTTAACGAATGGTGGAAGTAGATAAACTTCTTTCTAAATGGCGTATATAAAGGGTTACTTATCTGTTATGGCCTAATCCCAATATAAAGGAATTAAGTGACTAAATAAAGTGGCCGATTTTGTGGAAACTCACCTCAGGGCCGCTGTACAAATATTAATACAGAACTTCGTTGTTTCAAGTTTGCACTAATATTTGTTTTGAAATCTGTCAGTAATGTTGTGTTTTTTTCTGTAAGATAATGTTTTAAAATAAATTATTTATAATAAATAAATGAGATATATTCATTCAATAAACATCCCTACTTTCCTAATCAAAATCAGCCATTTTTTAAATAACAACAAAAAGGTACGTCGGCGAATCGGTACATAATCCCGTGAAATTGTGTGGAAAACGTAGTAGAGGGAGACGCCCTCACCTCGTGACTTAAAAGCCTACGTGACTTATACAAGCGCAGCTCTACTGAGTTGTTCGGGGTTATAGCTTGCAGAGTGGAGATTGCCGATTTGATAATAGCCAACCTCCGTTAGACGAAGGAAAATAAAAATTCCCTGGCACCCTTCACAAACATAAAAAAGAGCTAAGAATTTGTATTTTTTCATTACCATGAACTACTAACAATTAAAATATATTAAAAGTATATCAACCTACTTTCAAGCGTAACATTTGCAAAGCTAGGGTTTGCAAAGAGAAATGTCAAAAAATATTTGGATAAAACCGTGGATCATTTTACATTTGTTTCACGATCTCTGCTCCTATTCGTGCGTTCAGAGACATCTATTGACAATGAAATGATATCCAGTCAATCTTGATAAAGCAAAACTCTGCTCTTTGCTCTACAATCTGCTCTATTGTCTGCTCTGTAGATAAAGAAGGAACCCCATCCCACATGACGTTTAGAGTGTGACTAACTTCATTTAATAAATACGGTAGGATCTTCTGCCAAGTAAATATTGTATTTATATTAACTATTCCTTACCGCACAATGATATTCGCATTCCGGGAAATAAAACCATCGAAAATGTGCGTTTCTTGATGTATAAATCACACCACCATCTTTTAGTGAGAAATTAGTTCAAATTCGAACGTCAAAATGGACAACCCTACCGATACAGTTAACAACTGCGACGAAGGAAGTGATAAAGGTAAATTGTTTGGCTTTTTTACCGCAGCAATTACGGCTTGCCTCGTTCCGCTATAATAGCTCGCTCACTTTCATTTCAGCTAAAAAGGCGACGTCGACATCGGGCGAGTCGCAGACCCAACATCTTAGAGACGAATTTAATTTACAAAGGGCAAAGATGAAAGATCTGTATTTACAAAAAGAAGGTATGTGGCCTCATTCTCATTATTTACAAACATCTTGTGTATACAACACAAACCTTGCATTACTAAAAGAAGGATAAACAAATAATATATTGTAGTCAGCATATTTCTGACATGATTCATACCATCTAGTTTGTTTTTCCTGATAATGAATTTGGTGTATTATCTTCGCAACTAAGCTCTTAATTCTTGCTTTCTCCTAGTTTATTTGTCTCCATTTCTGTTTTTCTTTGAACTTTGTTCCTGGTTTGGGTACAATATTGTACGTTCATGGTTCCACTACGCCTATTGATGATCAGAAAGTTTGTTGGACTTATAAACTTCATTTCAATAATGGCACACATTTTAATAATGGAAGAAATTTGAATCTTTCAAAGACATCAAAATGAATGTCAGTTATGAAAATTGTTAATATTGTTCATTCATTTAAATGCAATTCAGGAAAGGCAGGCCCTTCAATAACTTTTAAATGTCAAGATTTTATTGACAGGAAACTATTAGTGATGGTTTTAAATTGATCCTAATTTCAACTGAACTGAAAACTCAAGTCAGAGAGAATGTTTTCAATATCTGTTTATTATCACAGATTATTTTCGATTTCAACAAGCAACCCGAACATAAAAAAGCTAAATATATTGTTGTGGAGAGTTTTTCGGCTATTTTCTGACATCCATATAATAACTGTCTTTAGCGTTGAAAATGTCAACGGTCATGCAGCATTATTCACCTTATTTAAATGCTGACTAGAGTTGTTGATGCATAGAACACTGCATTAAAGGTTCAATTTGTAAAGTACCGATTAATTCATTTATGTAAAAGGTAGCATTGGTTTTCAAATCTTTCATAAATTTCAGCTGTGTTAGGTTAGGTTGAGCTATTACATTTATATAATTGCATATATCATTATGACAGTATTGATGGTTGAAAATGGATATTATGTCAGTGAATGAAAGATTAGAACTGTTTCCACGTAAGGATGCAATAATTTTAGTGTGATTGATAAGAGAATTATACTTTGTAAAATACCCTAGTTATTTAGGTGTGTTTGGATATTACACGCTGATTGGGCAGTGGAAATTCAGTATACATACTGTTAATTACTCCAACCGATTGCAACCAGTATTGTAGATTAAAAATAGATGTCTGTATAATGAATGAGTAACTACGAAGGTGGCGAAATACTAATTTGACGAATTTTATTTGCAGAGGAGGTTCGGCTGGTGAATCAGGAGAAACAGAAGCTACAGGCAGAGCTGGACCTAATGAGGACACAGCTGCAGCAATACAGCCTCGTCAGCGAGGAACAAAAGGGCGAGATAGAGTCGCTGCGGGTGCTGGTGCAAGGTGAGGCCCATACTGGTTCCTGATACTCTCACGTTCTTAATAAAAAGTAGGCTTGAGAGTGGGTCAGTTATTTGGAGTTCATCCTTTGGTGCGCTCGTCTATCAGAAGTTGGCCATCATCACCCTGTTGTTCCCCGAAACAACTCATCGGAATCAGCCACGGAGGTTTTAAAACCACGAGGTGCAGCGTCTTAAATCAATTTTCCCCTAAATTTTTATTTTTTATAGGGTTCCAGGTTTCTATTTCCAATAAATAAAAAAAACTGTTTTTGTCAAAACAATTAATTTTCTATACCCCGTTAATAAAAGGACTTTTGTCTCATTTTGATTATAATGCAATAAAATAAAATTGTCTTCCAGAAACCCTGGAAGCATCAAGTAATGAATCCAGCGTGGAGATGAGGAGGTTGCAGATCAAATGTACGGAACTAGAGCAGCAGGTCAACCTGTTAAATCGTCAGGCCACTTCTTCACCCGTTAGTATCTTCTTCCACATTACTGTTTCAAACATTCGGCCATGTTTAGTTTTTAATGTTTAGTTGATGGAAATTGTGCTTACCTAACAGTGCACTTCAATTTGTACTTTAAACAAAATGATTACCTTACAGCGCACTTCAATTTGTAGTTTAAAGAAATTGTGCTTGCCTCATGGTGCACTGCAATGTGTAATTCAAGGAAATTGTCCTTATCTTACGGTGCACTGCACAATGTGCAGCATACTAAAATTGATTACCGAAAAGTAAATAAATGCAATTTACATTAATTTATTCAGAACAAGCAATAAAATCAATAAATTTTACCAATCATATCATGGACAACCATCAAACTGCAAAAAATAGCCAAATATGCCAAATACATATATAGCTAAATACAAGTGTCTCACTCAATAGATAACACTGCAATATATTTTTTAATCAGTCTGCATAAAATTTACAAACTCCTCTGAACAATATGCTCAAATGTAGAAATTTTCTACATCTATAATTTTTTATTTCTTATTTCTAATTTTGAAACTGTTAATTCGTGGTGGAAATCCATTTTAATGATTTAATAAAACAAATTTGTAACTTTATTCCACTTTTATTATTTTGACTGGACCGGTTTCAGCCTATGACGGCCATCTTCAGACTAGTACAAGTATTTGTTAACTTACGGCTTATATACTATTTTTGGGGATGTTAGGGGTAGTAAACAATGATTTTACTTTAATTATATTCATCTCTTTACTTAATTATATTCAGATGAATATAATTAAAGTAAAATCATTGTTTACTACCCCTAACATCCCCAAAAATAGTATATAAGCCGTAAGTTAACAAACACTTGTACTAGTCTGAAGATGGCCGTCATAGGCTGGAACCGGTCCAGTCAAAATAAAAAAAGCGTTTTAAAGTTACAAATTTGTTTTATTAAATCATTTTTATTTCTTATCTACATGCATAAATATGGGTTTGACAACTGAAAAGCCGGTTAGTAGCTGGGTGGACAAATGTGTCAGGTTCCCACCCAGGCATCGTGGGTTCAATTCCTCTGCTAGCAAGTCCTCCATCATTGCATAAGCAACATCTGCCGCTAAAGTATTAGAATGAGAGTTTTTCAAATAACGTCAGGTTATTCGTAATTTAATTAAAAAATGTCACAAATGAAACACGCATGGAAGAAAGGTTATGTGAATATGTATATACATTTGGTGTATTTTTATATCTCCAACATATTATTTATATTTTTATATCTTTCCCCAACATATTATCAACATATTCCTCACACTAGTGTTTATGTGATAAGCGACGTATGAGGCTCAACATGTCAAGTATGCAAATGTTTGAACAGTAAAAGGCTTCTGTTCAAACAATTTGATCACTGTCCAATTGACAAAACATTATTTTGCAGAGCAAAATATTATGTGATAAAATTATCAACCATAACTATAAAGCATATAAATCTCTTGAATAATGAACTCTGGCATCCGGAAATGTAAAATTTGCACAAATATTTGTCTTGTTCAATGCAGCTATTTTCAGCTTGCAATGTCATTTTTATCACGGAGCTTTGAAATATCGATTTAACAATCAAAATATTAGACCAAATGCCATATTATTTATAAACAACTCAACATCATAAACTAGGTGAGGTTAGGATACTTTTTTGTTAGCTAAACGACATATTGGCCACCTACTTTTTGCCTTTGAAAAAATGCTGCGTTTTATCCTGAATTGGTAGATATAAAATTGATCATTAAAAATTTTCAAAGTTGTACGCCTTCACCTTTTTTTTGTCACTAACACATTTTTTACAGGCGTTTTTCGCCAATTCTCACCAAAGAGGAGTGATTTTTTAAAATTAGCGTTCGAAATTACATTTCACGTGAAATAACTTCAATTTCATCATTCGTACAATTCTCAGCGTCACTATTGCAAGAATAATTTGACAAATTGCTTGTACACAATTCTCCATCAATCTCATTTCTACTGTAGTCTATTTTTTCTTGGATATTTATTATAAAAATATCAATTTATTATAAAAATATCAATTTATTATAGAAATAATATAAAAATAACCTTTCAGAAAACAGTTAAATAAGAACAGTGATCTATCACCAATATACAATGATAGTTAGATATTTTGTATGAAATTAGCAAAATATATTTAAAAGCATTGTTGCGACAATACTGAAGAAATGTAAGGAAAGACAAAACAAAATTTACCGCAACTTTTTTTTAATGACTTTGGGGTCTCCCTTCCGATCCTAATTCGACGAATCGTCAGGTACCTACATAGTACAACGTAGATAAGTACAACAATAGATGGTGCGTAATTTTTCTTTGCAGAATGCCCATTTTTACACATTTGCTGTACGCGACTGCTAGTTTGTAACAATCGTGTTTTGTCGGCTCCCACTCTCTAGTGATAGTATACAAAATACGCGTTTACTCATTTCCCGCAAATAATGTGTTAATCCTTTTTTTCTTATCTACTATTCTTTTTTCTATATTCTCGAAAATAAATACATGTTTTTATTTATTTTAATTCATTCAGATATACATCACGGAAATTCAAACAATACGTATCTATAATTGAATATTTTTCAGGACATTTCCCTGGCCCCATCGGCGCTGGTTCAAGCGGTAACGAAGAGGATAGCCCGAAGACTCGGAGCAGATCCCAATAACCAGGAGTCGCTGGAAGACTCCATGAAGAAGGTAAAACCATATGTCAGTATCCTGTCTCCATGGAACGTAAGGCTTTTGGCAGTAGAGAGTTGCGTGAACCCTTCCTGAAAGGACTATCTAACAAACTACCGTAATTCTTGCTTGCGTAATATAACTTAATAGTAGAATAGAGTTTTATTTACTAATAAAATTAGAATATTGTAGGTTTTTTGTCCATTTTTATTCAGTAGACTAAATAATAATAAAAATTGAACAACTAAAAATTCTTCAATATCATATTATAATGTTAAGGAGGTTAGTTATCTAAATTATGCGTGTAGGTGTGCAAAATTAAAAATAATAATATTTGGATGATTTGTATAGCGCCGTTTTTGTGAAAAATCACCTCAAGGGCGCTGTACAGATCTTATTTTCTAGTTGATAATAATTCCTAGTTTAAAGAGAAAATATACAGGAACATACTTAGGTGGCAGGTCTCATCAGATAGACACACTTATTAACTTAAAATTAAAATGCATATTTTTTTTAAGAAGTGAGGTGCCATTCCTGCAAGGCTCTAGAATATAGCTTGACATGGATAACTTTGCAGCAAACCGGCCTTTATTACATACTTAGGTGGCAGGTCTCATCAGATAGACACACTTATTAACTTGACATTAAAATACATATTTTTTAAGAAGTGAGGTGCCATTCCTGCAAGGCTCTGGAATATAGCTTGACATGGATAACTTTGCAGCAAACCGGCCTTTATTAGAAATTTGGAAAATTAAACATTGTTTTTTTTGTGTTAATTTCTGTTTTGCAATTGGGTTTTATTACATTGGCCGTAATTTTATTGTGCAAGTTTAAATCAGAATACATGTGTCAAAATATGTCGGCGTCAGATGACACGGCGGTTAATTTGGTGCTGTAAAACTTATCAAAAGGAAAATAATTTTCTTGAGAAGGCCGAAAATTATAGCATGATGCTAAACATCGTCAAAACTACACCAGCCTGTCTGTAGCCCGCACTAACAATTCAGCATGAGTATCAATTAACAGTGTGGTACCTCTGCAGGCCCAGGAAGACGCCGACGTGTTGAGGTCCCTCGTGGTCCCTCTGGAGGAGGAAATCTCCGTCCTCAAGGATAAGCTGCGCGAGACCGACACCCAGCTGCAGCTAGCTACCCAGGTCAGTCGTAAAGTTCGCTATGAGCGGCTGATAGATGCCTTGTTACGTCTCCCTCTTTCTCACAAACGGTGCATGTAACAGAAAGAAGGGTTACAACGGCGATCTCAGTTTTTTTAATCGATTGAGTATCTTTTATAGTAAAGCTATGAAAATTAAACCTTTCCATATCTATTTGAATATGTAAGTGCTAATGCTGTGCAATTGATTGCATGAACCAACCTAACGTAAGCTAGTCTTGTTCAACCTAACCTAACATTGTTCTATGTAAAGTAGTCTACGCAAATTTGTTACTTTACAGGAGCAAACATGGAAAGTTTATCTTTCGTTTTTGGATATCTCAACTATAAAGCCATAAATCTGTGTGCTGAAGCAGCAAAAACTCTTCAATGACTTTTTCTGTCTGAATTTTCTAGGTCAACCCTACTTGGCGCACTTGAATATAAGTTCACTGTTTTTATTATTATTATTCAGCTTTAATTTTTCTCTCTCAATTTATTCAGTAGAATCTAAAACTTTACATGAGGCATTATCCTATTCTTAATTCTTACCTGGATATAGTGTAATCACTCTAAATACGGTTATGAATGGAATGTTTTCTTTGAGTACAACAAAACAAGTTTCATTTCGCTCTTTCCTATAGAAAAAAATATAGAAGACTCACGTGTGTCAAATTTGTGTCAAATAAGCGTGTTGGTAATCATTATTTCATGTATGTTGTATTTTTAAAGTTTCCCTTATGTTTAATATCATAACTAATAAATAAAGGTTTGATTTTATGTCATGTTTTGTGTTGATTCTAAATTAATATCCCAAAACTTAAGAACCCTCAACTTAATCTCTTGAGAACCATAAACATTTAATTTTTTTTGTATTTGTATTTTCTTTATTGTTAGGGTGTAACACTGTAGTGTCTCCCAGGCCACAACATGGAAAAAGCATATTGTTTAAAACAAATACATAAATCAATACTATATAAGTATTAAACATTATAAATAAAATGAAAATTGTTTACTTACAATGAATTTGTTTAAATTTGATAATTTGTAGAAAAAAAAATACGATCTGCCTGAAAAATAGGATTACATATTAACCTCTAGTGAGCTGGGAGGTCTTATAGGACCCAAATCTTCATATTTCAGAGAAAAAAACAATTCTCCGAATATAAGTAACCATTCCAGAAAAACCACTTATGCCATTGACATACAATTTGAAAAAACAAATAAACACATTATTTGAGAAGATAGCGTAATTGACAAAACATAATTTTGTAAAACACAAGTGAGTTATTACGAAATTACAGTCAGCAAGTTACGACGGAAGTTGTACCTTGCGGGAATCCGGCATTCTAGAGGTTATTACATATGAATCCTATAATTTATTTTTGCTTTACATTTTTTTATCAATAATCGTTTTTTCCAGACAAATGAAAGCAGACTTCACACTTCCAGGACGTCAGATTCCATGAAAGCTTCCAGTAAAGGTAAAATATCATACATAAATATTAACTGCAGTACCTGTTTTCTTTTTTAAATACATATTGGCACACTTGCAAATTCTCAGCTATCATTTTTTATTTAGTTTGTAGTCATGAAATAGAAGTGTCAATATTTACACAGCTTTGTCCTAACTCCAATAACTAGACTTGCAACCCTAAAAGTAATTAGGTGTTGCGTTTGAGATTGGAGGAGAATAAATACGGGTGACATAAATGTATTTTTTGAAGAGTTTTACAAAAATACAAATACACATTCGTAACAAACCTTTGAATTAATTATCTTTACATTTATTGTAATACACTTTGTATGAATCACTCATTTATGTATCAATATATTTGTGGTGAGTTCAGGTGTGAAATTTGCATCTTTTTTTGTCTGAAATTTCTAGATCAATGCAACTATTTCCAGTTTGAGATTTCCGTCATGAGCTTTGAAATATTCATTTAACTGTTAAAAATAAGATGAGACACTATTTCGTTTGTTCCATATTTTTCAATTGTTCAATCAGAAAAAATAGTGTTGAAATCTTAGGTAAAGGCGAGTAGTAAAACTAGTACATAATCAATAACAATAGGTGGTTGATAGCCCGGTGGGTAGGACGCTCGACTAGCATTCCTACAGATCGAATTCAATTCTCACGGCGGGTAACCGATTCCCTTTCAACACAAGTTATTCCTTGCCATAGACTTAGAAACAATGATTAGCTGTTCCCCAATCATCACTCTACTAAGTATGAGTACCATTCTCCACTGTCCAGAATGTCGAGACTTGTTAACTAAAGCCATGGTCTTGAAATTTTTGGTAACAGTCTAAATGATTTTTGTCATTCTTTACGACTCTACCAAAACCTTGACTTGACCTTGACTTTGACTTGAATGTTCTTACTAATCGTATATTTTTGTCATTGCTTCATTAAATATAATGTTTGGGCTGTTCTTTCTCTGTTACTCTTTTTTCCCATTTCGTATAATGTTTTTTTTTTTTTAATTGGACGTTAGTATATAAATAATTAAATAAGTTGTCAGAACCCTCTATCAAATTTGAAATTGTCACAAACAACAATCATACAGGGCCCTTGAGGTGATTACAGCGCCTCTAAGGTGATTTTTCACAAAAAGGTGCTATACAAATTATGTATCCAAATATTATTATTATAGAAACTATACATTTTTTTCCAGTTGCCTCTTCAAATAATGATCTCTGTTAACCGCCGATTCTCGACCCGCGTCCGCATTTGATCAGCCGTCAAGCATAACAGCATGACTGAAAAAAATTGTTGTTACAAAGTGATTGTTTTATTTTATATGAATCATTCCTTTCTGTACCTTAACTGTCTACTATGATCGCGCTTTTGGTGTATCTGGTCCAGTCATCTGGAATAAGCTTCCCACAAAACTTGCCAAAATACAGAACCTAGCAGAGTTCAAACGGGTCTTAAAAACTAAATTGTTTAAAAATCCCACACACAAAACGTAACTTATTAAAATTTAATTTCTTTAAAAACGTCCCTAATTTGCTTTGTTTCGGTTTTCTCTTAACTTCTATTATTATAACTCAATGTCCTTACTATCTACTGAAAACCATATACTCATTGTCATAAAATATTTATTTTTCTTTTGTTATTTGTTATATTTACACTGTTTGCATTTTTAGAATCGTTTACTTATAATGCACTTGAAAATTAATGTTTTAAGTACCAACATATTAACTGTCCTCAATCTAATTTCTTTTTTTCTTTTGATTTGACAAATATGTTAATATGAATTCATACGTTTCATCTGAATTTTTATACCCTTAGCTTCTGGTAAATTGTTTTTTTAATCTGTTGATGTACACATGCACTGTTATACCTGTTATATCTGAACCTTTTTCTCTCATGATTTATGATAACGATCATGATTTTAGATAGATTTAATTTGTATACATATCATGTATTATTTTCTCCTTGTTAGTTAATCTTATTAGCATAATTAATTTAGTATGAAGAGCAGTTGAGGTGAAATATCACAAAACTGCGCTATATAAGTTCACTGTTATTATTATTATTTCTACGATAATATTATTATATATCTTAACACTTGAAAAGATCTGATGTGGTATGCTTTGAATATGATTTTAGAAGACTTGGAAGAGGCGGCTTGTGACATGTGTGCCAACTACGAGGCTCAACTGGTGTCAGAGCAGGCCAAGTCCAAGGGCCATTTGGACAAGGCTAACAAACTGGAAGTTTCACTCAAACGGGTGAGCTTTTTGGACCAATTCTAGAGATGTTTCATATATATTTGTTCGTTATTAGACTTAGGCTAGAATGTATGATGTCCCGCTACGGTTGGCGATAGATGAAACCTGCAGATAGCCCAACCTGCTGTATTATACCACGCTGAATTGAAGAGAATATTGTTAATTTTCTTTATGCTATGCACTGTATTCATTGGGGTTCGAGGTGGAATATTTATCGACTTCTTTACAAATAGATGTAAAATCGCTAAGAAGTTTTTTAATGCATAAAATTCAAATGATCGTAATACTGAAAGGAGGCATGTTTAAAGGCGTATTCCAATCAATTGTCTCAGAGCATAAAAGGTGGTCACTTTGAGTAAACAGTCAGTCCACAATTTACAGTCATCAGATACAAGCTCAAACATAGAAATATGTGTGCGAAAAGGAAAGAAACCGAATGAATAAAATAAAAACATGTTTTGTGAGTTAAGTATGCAGAATGGTTACTTAGATACATATCACGCAAGGAAATTCTTAAATTTTGTTTTGGCTCTCCTGAATACCTGCATTTATTGACTCATTCTGTTATTCTTTGCACATACTGAAATATTCCACCTAAAACCTTCAGAAACCAAAACAAGAAAAGGAAATAAACAACAGAGTTGGGTTTTGAAGAAAATAAAGTGTTTTTTTTTTTGCATTCCATCCGTTCTAGCACCATAAGAGTAGAACAGTAGCCATCATTTCACTGGATTGCTATTGTAGCTAGCCACATTCTAGGCACTTATAAAACATTAAAATAATATTTATTTACGCCCGTTATAGGCTTTTATACAAAAGGTTAACATTTTTTTTTTTTAAACAACCTCATTAGTGCAAAAAAAGATTGTAAAATAAAAATAAAAAAGAGTATTGAATAGCAGATACAAAATATTGTAGATGAAAATAACTGAAAATATTCAATAAATAACACGTTCAAAAATATTGTAAAAGAAAAAATAAAAATATATATATTAAATAACAGGTCCAACTATTAGTTTAGCTCTGCCAGATGTCAACAACTGTACTAAATTAGACTTATAGTTTGATATTGACGTGTTAAATATATCAGTGACATCCGGAGTATGTGTTTCCCAGCTGTTGCATTCGTCGCATAGGCGTATTGAATTGCGAGGTTGAAGCAGAATTACTACAATAGTACAGTAGGTTAAAAATAATAATAAAGTGATATCTAAAAAATTTCATGTCCCCAGGCGGTAGAAGAGCTAGAACGCGAAGCTTTACTTCGCCGTGACACTCTGACGGAATGGCGAGGCGCCCGCGATGTGGCGCGCTCCCAGACCGTAGAGCTGACGCAGCGGGTGGACAAGGCGGATGCCCTGCTCCGAGCCACGTCGGACGCCATGCGCCACGCCAACTCCAAGCTGCTAGACGACCTCACGCGGCTGACGGTGTAGCGGGAAACGCTCCAAGAGCGGTTGGACAGGTAATTTATAGCCAAATAATTAAATTTCTTAAAGCACTACCTTTTTATTCGTCCCGAATGCCTGGAGCCAGTAGGACTGTCGCATTCTCAATTGGGGTATGTTGTGAGGCTGAATGGAGGGGGGAGATAGGGAAGAGGAGGTTTTTAGTTACAACTGTACTACAATTGAGGAGATCTGAATACAAGGGAAGAGATAGGAAGAAGAGGTTTGAGTTACAACTGTACTACAATTGAGGAGATCTGAATACAAGGGAGAGAGATAGGAAGAAGAGGTTTGAGTTACAACTGTACTACAATTGAGGAAATCTGAATACAAGGGAGAGAGATAGGAAGAAGAGGTTTGAGTTACAACTGTACTACAATTGAGGAGATCTGAAAAGGATGCAGGTCCAATGTAAGTGTGATGAACAAGATCAAAAAAGGGACACTTTGATGGTTTGAAAAGGTGTAGTAGATGAAAGGATAGAAGGAGAAGTAGTCATGGTCATCTTGGGAAAACAAGACCAAGAGAATTGAGTATTTAAAAAAAAATAATTATAGTTTTTTTAGTTTTATTTATTTTATATCAGTTACTTTGTACATTCAAGTTTACAAGTAGCTAATTATTTCGTTTTCTTTTTGACTTATATACTACTTATTATTTTGATTTATATGCATTTTAAATAGTTCTTACAGGCTATTTTGAATTTATTGATTGGCATAATTTTGATGCTTTCCGGCAGCGCATAATAACATTTCATCCCTTTATATAGTAAGCTATTTTGTGTGTTGGCTTTATTCTTTTCTGGTAGTCTAATTTCTTTGCATGTCCTTGTATTATATTTGTGAATATTAACATTGTAGATAATTTTGTCAGAAAAATATTTTGGTAACAAGTTGTTCTTCATTTTATGTATAAACATCAATGTGTTTAATAGTGAATAACTCACAACAGTCTCAACTACTCCCAACCGTCTAGAGCCAGTGAGACTATGGCATCCCAATAGGGCAGCGGTCGGGAAACTTTTTTAACCATTACCCCAAAATATTTTTGCGTAAGTCGATATTACCCCTCCCCCATTTTGTTGTCTCTTACTTCTCACGCACACACCTGAATTGATTAAGTTTGTAAAAATACTAACACGTTTATGAAATAGCAACCTAGAAAAATTTCCTTATTACCCCATTGAAAAAACATTTTTACCCCATTTGGGGTAATTTACCCCGGTTCCCCGACCGCTGCAATAGGGGTATGTTGTGAGGCTAAAGGTAGTGTGGTGGAGAAGGAGATGGGGAAGAGGAAGAGAAAGGTTGGGAAGCACCTGGCTATTCAGATCTGGTCACATTTGAGTGAATAACAGAATATTATGTATGAACGTTAATAGCTAAGAAAGAGTTGCGTTGCGTTTCATCCTTTTTGCCTACGGATGCGGAGGGATGGTTAGAATATAATTTGGCGTAACTTTCACATTTTTCAACAGGAAAAAGGGTTTGTTTAAAAGAAATATCGACTCTCATGCAAAGCAGGGTAGTAACTGACTGAATAATTCAATCAAAAAAATAATCACTAGTGAGAAGCGTGAAGATGATATTATTGTGTGTTGACTTGCAGATTAAAGTAAGCATAGTGTTTGTATTGATTTTGTTGTTACAGCTTGCAGTCGGAGAATGAGAGGCTGCTGGGCAGGCACTCGGCGTGTGCAAAGGATCTGCAGGTGGCCAACATTGATCTTCCAGACACTCTGGCAGTAAGCGATCATTCACTAACCAATAATTACTTCATATCAATATTCATTTACTTCTTTTAAAATTTTGTTTTGCTGCATTAATTCCCCGGCGGAATTGATAAGGTCTACAGCGTCTGAGGCTCTAGACTGGCTCACAGACTAACTATTTTTATAGTGAATACCGCATAAGAGTCCCAATTGCTCTTAACCGTCTGGAGCCTATGGCATCCTCAATCGGGGTATCTTGTGTGGCTGAATGTAGTGAGGAGGGGAAGGATATGGGGAATAGAATGGTTGGAAAGTACCTGGCTATTCAGATCTGGTCGCCAAACACGGCTAAAGCCATTTCAAGCAGCGTTTATATTCTGAATGGTGGTTTTACCTGCGCAATACTTAAGAGTATCTACCACTCCAGAACGTACCGGAAATATGATATACATTATTAATTATATGTGAAATAACACATTTTAATTAAATAAAATTGATTTGCGCACGCCGGGATTTGAACCCGCAACCTCTGGTTTCGTAGTCGAGTGTCTTAATCACTCGACCACAGCGGCCGTAAAATGTTGTCGTTGATCTTCACCTTTGACCCCCCCTGTATGAAAGAACATATTAAACAAAATATATGTATTCTTGATGCACAATTCTCTTAACTTGCAGGAGCTCCAGGAGTACACTCTGCGTCTCCGCGAGGAGCTGATCATCGCCGTGATGGGACGAGAGCGGGCGCAACTATCGGAGCAGACCCTCATCCTGCTGCAGCGCCACGCCGAAGAGATGGAGAGGGAGAATGATGACCTAAAAATGGTCAACAGAACTTTGAGGTAGGAGTCATCAGAGTTTCCTGAAAACAGCATGGCCGTGTTGAAAGTAGTTGACTTTGAATTCAATTTAAGTGATTATGTACAAATTTTTATTACAGAGGAGAGTTGAACACATTCGCCGAGGAAAGAGATGAAATCAAAAACATCGGAGACCAGCTGCGCAGTACGCACCAGAAACTCCAGGAGGCGCTAGAGAATAAGGTACATTTTTTTAAACATGGATCTTAGCCCGCTCAGATTTTCAAGTCGGCATTGTATTTTTGATGATTTATTATTATTTCTGTTACTTTCAGAGCCTCCTGGAGAAAAAAGTTGGCGAGCTTCGCAGCCGATTGTACACCCTCCAGCAAGATTTAGATACCAGCGAAATGGTTCAACAAGACTTTGTTAAACTCTCACAATCATTACAGGTTAGTTCTTACTTCTACTTTTAATGCACAAATTAAAGATTCAGACGTTAAGTTAAATTAACTATTTATTTTTTTTGTAAAACGACCAGATATAAAAAGAAGAATGATGTCTTAGTTACATCATGAGGAGTGACTATAAGATTATTCAATTGATAATCCAGGGGAAGATGTAATAGAGGAAGATGTTGCACGTCGCGGCTTTGAAACTTATTTGACTGGTGTAAGTGCGGTTGGGAGTGCTGCAGCCCACAGAGTGAAGATTGTCTGTATTTTCTTACATCTGAATGGAATTTGAATATTTTCTGTTGGTTTCAGGTGCAATTGGAGCGAATACGAGGATCTGATGTGGAAGTGAGATGGCAACATGAAGACGATGTGGACGAGTGCTCCTCGTGTCATTCAAACTTCACCACCTCCAAAAGAAAAGTATGTTTTTACAGCCTATAGCTTTATTTTAGAGACCCATCGACCTTGAAATTGGGCAGGTCATTCTAAAGATATGACGCTTATGCTATAATCCACACTTTCCAGGCCAAGAACAAACCCTGTGAATAATGTTTTTCGAGTTGTCTTCCCGTTCTCCACGACCACAATTGTAATTTTACTGATTTGAATTTCTAGCAACACTGCTGGCACTGCGGACGCATATTCTGCGCCGCGTGTCTAGTCCACCCGGTCACGTCGGGGCCGAGGGGTCGCGCTGCGCACGTGTGCGACGTGTGCCACACACTCTTGGTGCGCAACACCGCGCCCTACTTCAGCACCGAGGTGCCGCACACTCCCGACTAGCTCCTGCACTCCCAATCGGCTCTTCTACTTTGTTTGGACCGGTTTTATTATGTATAGACTCTTTTTTCTCTAGTGCTAGCTACAATCTCACTTCTCTAGGTAATTCTCTTAGGTTGGGTGCTTGTCAGCTGATCACAATTTGTTCAAAAGCTGAAACAGGCTGCGAATCGGCGTTTAACAGAGACCGTTCAAATGTTGAATATTCAAAATGGCGCTGATCGCCGATTATTGATATGGTCGGTACTGTGATGGCAATAGGTTATATCGGCCATCGGCGCAATTTTACGGAAGAGCAAAAACAATGTTTTGAAATTGTTAAATCGTGGGCAAGGTAATTTGTAATATTTTATATCAAAAGAAGCATATTTGTTGGCATCCCAATGCAATCTGATTTCAAGTTTTCTCCATTAAATCAAGGTTTTTTGCTGTTGTTACATTATGACATTCTAAGATGTTACAATTGTGTTTATACACAATTTTTAATAAATTTTTGATCAGGATTGCTCGGAGGTGAACTCCAGTTCATCAAACCTCTCCTTGCTTAGTTAGGCAAAGTTAACCCTGCTAAATGGATTGCTTGACTTATGTGTACTACCCTTTTTTAAATCGCCAGTTACATATTCAGTTATTTCTGGACAGCGCTATAGCAACTTTATCTAGAATTTAACAGTGTTGATTATAGCATTCATGATTATGTTCCATGTACAGACAAACACTAAAATATGCTAAATAAATTTGTTTAAAGGTTAAGATATCATATATCCACTCTTGATATTTTTACTTATTTGTTAATTTCATATATTCAACTCACTGTCAGATTAATTTACTGAATATGTACAAATTTTCGAACCTCCGCCATGCTTTTTTTATCTAAGGTTATATACTAAAAGCTATTTTACTATGTTGTATGTGATGATGCTCTCAGTCTTGAAGAGACCCATGTTCTAGGAAGGAGGAAACACAAAAGCTGGCTGGCTTTCTTGCTTTTTTACTGTAATTATTTTTCTGCAAATCTACTAAAGAGCATTGCGTTGCTGACAAATGTAATATGTATTGTGTCATTATCATCAAAATTATATAGAGAGTTTGTTGGGTTTTTTTTTTTTTCGACGATTGTGCTATCATTTGGTGCATGAATATAAAATTTATTAAAGTTAATTTAATTCTAGTTGGACAACTTGTTCAATATTAAAAACTCTAAATTCAGCCATTATTTTTAACCTTACGTTTTTTGGATGTTGTTGATAGACTTTTTATTTGACTGTGAATAATAAATAGGGGTGAAATTTCATTATTATTGTGGGATGAAAGGACAGTTGAAACAATGGAAAGTGATAACCTGTGACAATTGTGGATTAGATTTTTTTAATAAACTAAATAAAATTGAAGTGATAAATAAAAGTTCAATACATGTAACCATATCTTTGCAGCTTTGAACTCCATATTGCAACGTTAGGACCACACTAATACTTGAGTATAGTGCGGGTAGTTGAATCAGCTGATAATATGATAGTTATGTTTCTGTCGCAGGGTAAATTATTATACAATTATAAAAAGGACAAACCAAATACTTCTAACAAAAAAATATATTTTGTGAACAATATAATTTTTTTAAGCGCTGCTTTATATAATTGTTTGGATTGTATTTGTCTTTCGGATCCAGATAATAAATTATGTTGAGTAATTTGTGCAATATTGTAAAAAAGGATATCTTGATTTTACTAGGCACACTTTTACTGGTATACAAACTATTGCACCCTGCTAAAATTGTCCCGTTTCCCTCACCCTTATTACTATTCATAAGCCACTGTGTGTGCATAGTATGTGGCAGCTTGATTTGTTAATCAATAACTTTATCCAGTTCCCAGCTAACGAATACATATTTTAGCAGTCAAAAGGATAAAATAAAGTGTATGAAACCAATTATGAGTTTAATAATATATTCAAGCTTTTCCATTAATGTTCAAGATTGATACTTGTTTGCACTTGTATAGCTTATGCGTCGCACGCTGTGCGGTGTCTAGACGATGCTAATTATGCTGAACAGTGACCATTAATAAATCAAACACTTTTATTCTACACATTAAAAAGTATGATTGAGAAAGAATGTAATTAAATTTCTATTGGTATTTTGGTTGGAAACATTCTACATTCTCGTACATATTTGTTGTCTTTTTCGTTCTCATGCAAGACATGTGAAGAAGTGAGAAGGAGGATAATTGTGGAAGAATTTAGCATCATGAACATTCTTTGTCGATGACTCAGGACACCCCTTTGCTGGAGTAGATTATAACATATTTTGTTAATGATAATATAAATCCCATCTAGAATACAGACTTGTAAATGTTAATTTCATGATTTTCAGTGAATAAAGGTTTCTTTGTTGAATTTCGTCAGGAACCTATTGGTATAATTGGTATAAATACATATTATGAATAGTCCCAATATTGTTTGAAACCCCAACTAAGGAGATTGCTCGAGTCAAGGTTTTGACTGTAACAGTGATTAACTGTTGTGTGTCAGAGTGGTACCGCGAAACTTCAAAAGGTGACATTCACAATATTCTAAGAAAAAAATCCTTGAGTTTCCAGTTTCTGACTGTTCTAACATATTATCTATTTATCAAACTTTTTAAATAATGTTTCATCAGTTAAATATAAGATCGAAGTACTACTAGCTCATCACCATTTGGGTATGATTTCTTTAACTATTTAGCATGCCCAAATTAATATGGATAGTTTATTTTGATTATTTATACAATCACAATGCGGGTTCTTGTTGTAATTATTATTTTAGTAATTTCAATCGTGTACAAAATTAAACAAATTCTAATTGATAGCTAGTTTTAACGAGAACCATTTTTGCCTGACTGTTGAACGTTGAATAATATGATAAACTAATGAATATTTGAGTTTCGTAATAAACATTAATCATGTTTCTCTAACATATTACGTAGCAATAAAGTAATATTTCCTATGCATCACTGCGAGTCAAATATAAGTTAGAGCCTGTACATAATCTTTGTTTTTAATACATAGTTGCTTGTCGAGTTGAGAATTTATTTTATATTAACTGTATTTAAAAAATAATGTCATTAAGGTAATTAAATATGTACAATGTGTTGACAGAATGTAAATAATTAAATCAATTTTGTGCATTACTACTTATGAATTCTTTCAAAGTATCTGCAGATCGACTCACTTAAATTTTCTAAAAAATTTGTGGATTAAAAAAATGTTTGTTGGTTCCCTCTTTGGCCACTTGCAAAGTTAAGTGTGTCAAGCTGTAATATTTTCATCCCATTCTTTTGTTTTATTCCCCCACCTTTCCCGACCTTTTTGAACTTGGCACCTCATTTCGCTAAATTGTGCTTGTCATATTTAAAATGAAGAATTTTTATCAAATTTGTTGAAACGTTAAATTAATTGTATGGCCCCTGTCCAGGACAGATTTCTGCAATCAATACAACTTCAAAAGGTTGCGCAATTCCATTGCCAAGGCATTGGCCATCTGTTACCCTGTAAGTTGCCACGAGCATCTATGGGTGATTCAGAATTCTTAACCGTTGTTGCCACGAGCGATACACACTTTTAAATTCGCTATATTCCAATAGATTCCTAGTAAGCTTCACAGCTTACGCAAAGTTAATTAATTGTGATTGATATAAAAGTACATTATTTTTAATAGTAAATATTTATAGTTGAATAAAAAAATAAAACTATTTAAATTCTGCCATTTAGTTATTTTTACGTGTGACAACTGTTTCACCCCCCGAAGACATTGCGCAATGAAAAACAACTAAATATCAGAACTTCATAAAAAATCCTTTTAATTAAAAATAATTTAATAGTTAACAAGAAACAAATTCGTTAATCAAATAAATCGTTCGGACACTATCTGCTTTGAGAGAGTAATAGCCACGGTTAAGGAACACACTTTTACGTTTGCGAGAGAAAAGCGAAAGGAACGATAATTATTGTGGGCAGAAGTCCTATAAAAAATCGTTTACTCAAGTAACTCAATAATATTATGCATTTGTAACTTTTTTATTGTGTTTTTGTTTATCATACAGGCTTAATGCAGTCAATTTATTATTTTAGTCCAAAGTGTGGACATAGTGTATTCACACTTGTCATTATTTTTAAATCTTCGTTGAAATAATTTTATTTGTTTTTTTGGTTTATTATAAAAATTTAATCCTACATTAGACCCTTTAAGCTCTAAAGCTGATGCTTATAAGTTTATTTTACATCTGTCCTGAAGTCATTTCCCTTTACCCTCTTTTATGACAGTGATTTAAAAGTTTTGTAAAATTTACCTGTGTACTTTTCTTGGTGGTTCTTATATATTCATAAGTTGACTTATAAAAAATCATATAAATGTAAAAGCACACCTAAGTGATGAAGAATAAATAAATAAATTTACCAACCAACAGCTGGGGTTTGTGAAAATTCTGCAAAAATAGATACATTCTCCTGAAAATTGTAAACATTCAGAGGATAAAAAAACTCTTAAAACCCATGCATCGTACAATATTCAAAGAAAAACTCACTACTTGAAGTCCTCCACCTGCAAGAGTCCGGTCCTTTTTGGACCTACCTAAGAAGACCTACGAAGATAGTTGAAGGAACGTCTCGATGCCATTCCGGGATGGTATATTATATCAATACCACCACGCCTCAGTGAACTCACATTTTGTACACTAGTAATCCACTATCACACACATAAAATATTTTTAATGTAGATATTTTTTAAAACTCACTTGTATAATCACTACACAATTGTTTGCGGAAAAACTGTAGTCTATGTTAATAATTCATACTGAATGAGCATGGAAACAATGAAACGTTTTTACCAACTTTTTCCGATTATAATGAAAAACACGCGAGCAGCTGTCACGCGCCCGACCGCTGTCGGTAATGAAAAACGGAAACTAAATAAAATGTCTCGTTTGTCGGTAGAGGGCGTCTTATGACAGTAAAAGCTAAAGTAAAGTGCCATCTATGATTTTACCGTTTGCTTTCACCGTCATAAAACGCCATCTACCGGCAAAAGAGAAATATTCTTCAGTTTACGTTTTTCATTACCGACGTGTGACAGCTGCTCGCGTTTTTTTCTTTACAATCGGTAAAAGTTGGTAAAAACTAAAAACGCTTCTTTGTTTTCATGTTCATTCAGTATGAATGATTAAGGGTCAGCACCAAAAAATATACACTTTTTGGCTTTCTAGTACAAGCAATACTACGAATGATGTATCTGTTAATTCTATACGGGTAGTTAGAAAAATGTCTAAGGTTTCCAGTGAATACAATTCTTGAACAGTAATCTTTTAATTTCTTTATGAAATGAATACTTGAATTTTAGGTAAATCGTTAAAAATTGCCATTGCTGGTTTTTAAAATGCACCTTTTACTGACACTTAAGTATGTTTTTCATAGAATTTAAAGGATTACGGTGAAAAAAATGTATTTACTGAAGACCTCAGACATTTTTCTAACTACTCACAGAAAATTTACAGATAAATCATTTGTAGTGTTGTATTAGAAAGCCAAGAAGTGATGTTTAGCGTCATTTTTGAGTGCTGAGGCTTAACATAGACTACAGTTTTTCCGTAAACAATTGTGTAGTGATTATACAAGTGAGTTTAAAAAAAATTCTACATTAAAAATATTTTGTGTGTGTGATAGTGGATTAATAGTGTACTAAGTGTGTTTTAAAAAAATCGGACATTTAAAATATTTTTTGTGTGTGATAGTGGATTAATGGTGTAGCAAATTTGAGTGAGCTCTTATGAATATATTGACATAACCAACAAGAAGAACCAACAAGGTAAAAGGTAAAAGTTAAAAACTTTTAAATCACTTTCGTAAAATAGGGTA
>JAGWCC010000778.1:0-163939 GCA_022651775.1 Drusus annulatus | reverse complement strand
CGTCCCCAGGAGCATCCGGACCACTCGCTGGCTAAACGGTTGAGAGATTGCGCTGGCTAAAGCTGACTCGCTGGCCAAGCGGCTGGATTGCCGTCCCCAGGAGTATCCGGCCCACCTTCTGACCGACTCGCTGGTTAAACGGCTGAGAGATTGCCGCCCCCAGGAGCATCCGGACCACCAGAAGCTGACTCGCTGGCCAAGCGGCTGAGAGATTGCCGTCCCCAGGAGTATCCGGCCGACCTTCTGACCGACTCGCTGGCTAAACGGCTGAGAGATTGCCGTCCCCAGGAGCATCGGACCACCAGAAGCTGACTCACTGGCAAGCGGCTGAGAGATTGCCGCCCCCCAGGAGGTATTCGGCCGACCAGGAGCCGACTCACTGACTGACGGCTGAGAGATCGCCGCCCCAGGAGCATTCGACCCCCAGGAGTCACTCGCGGCAAACACCCCGCGACCCAGAGACCGGCCGCCAGGGACACCGCCGTACGTGAACGCAGTACGCCTCCCGAAGGGGAATGTAGCGAAGCTCCATGAGGGGAGTGTGTCGGACGTACATGGTCCACGATAAATGTGTAGCATTAAGATTATTGTATATTATTTAGAAATGTTAATCATTGTAATGTATATTTCTCCCGGCTTGATAAGCCCGAATGACGTGAAGGAATCAGCCCTTTGGGCTCGGTCGGCCAGACTGAGGCAGCAACCAGCGGGATGACGGGCGCGTAGCGCCGCCGATCCCAGCCGACCTAACGATTCTTGCGCGAGCGGGTCCCGGAGAAAAATTAATCTGTATAACCCTTTCACGGGGGCCAGGTTAATCACCCGGCCAAATAAAATATACCGGGGTGATAAGGTTATTAAGAGTTTTAGCCCCAAAAAACGGGCACCTTTTTTATACTTGTGTTTAAAAATGTATTTCTTAACTTAATAAAAATGATGGAAGAGTGTGGAGAAGTTGAGGTTAAAGGTGATGCTTAGGAGAAGGGGGATAGATTAATTAAATCTATCCCACAAAATTACCAACGACCCGGAAAGAGCGAGAAAGGGGAAACAAAATTCCCCCATACAAATCTCCCAAATCCGTGGTCGCGCCCTGGAGCGCAATATAAATTGCGCAAAAAAACCAGAAGGAAGGCAGATCACCAGCATCCTCCGCCAGCATCATCTACCTACCTTGACTTCAAGTCAACCCTAGTCGACTCCCTTACAACGAGACGACCCCTTGGAGCACTTCGCAGATCGGGACCGCCCCCCCTATTACAGTTTACTTGTGTACCTGATTACGTCGGGTACAATTATTATTGTTTCACAGCTTTTTCAATAATTTACTTATTTTTTAGGAACATAGACAAATTTTTTACAGAAACATATTCAAAAGTATTATCTTAATGCAAAATAATTTGTTCACACCATATGTAATATTATATTTGAAAAGTACAATACAGAAGCGTTGCACTACGTAAAACACTGTGTCTAGATAAATTGTTAATACCTGATGCAGACAACAATAATAACACGGTAGACAAACAAATAAATGAAATTACCAAAGACAATGTTGCAGACGAATGAAACTAGATAGATTTAGTATTTTTTTTTTTTAGTTGACCAATTTTATTTTGCCTATTATATTTTTGTAAAAAAGTCGAAATCAAATAAAGTTTTAAAAAATTGTGATAAAGTCATATTTGAAGAAGTCATTATTTCACAGTTGTATTTTATTTTATTTGGGAGACCAACAGCTTACATATAAATTAGATAGAATATTACATGGGTAGGATGAATATGACCATTTATAGGTTTCCACTCGGGTAGTTATAAATAAGTAAGTGAATTTAATTTTTAAAATCAAACAAGATATTAAAGTAAAATTTAAAAGAAATACTAATCAAATTGAAAAAAAAAAGATAGAGATACAAAAAAAAAATAATAAGATGCTTAAATATCAAAGTTTCATAACAGTATGTTTCAAGTGTTGAGGAAAAGAAAGGACATGAGGGGGGATCGATCAAGAATATCTAGATGAAATAAATATCCAGCGCCTTTGAGGTGATTTTTTCACAAAAACGGCGCTATACAAATTATCCAAATATTATTATTAATAATAAATAATAATAATGATATTTGGATGATTTTTATAGCGCCGTTTTTGTGAAAAATCACCCCAAGGGCGCTGTAAAGATCTTATTTTCTATTATTACATATTAATTTCTGGTTTAAATAAGAAAATATACAGGAACATACTTACCCGACAGGTCCCATCAGATAGACACAATTATTAACTTAAAATTATGATTATGATTTTTTTTTCGGTTTTAGGGCATGGGAGCGAAATTACAAAATGAACTTTGTGAATGTCATACAGTACAGTATTTGGTTAAAATTTGTATGTCTAAAGGTGGTTCGTCGAGAGACAGATTATGTTGAGAATCTTTTAATGAATTTAAAGATATGAGAGTCTGAAAAGGTAAAATTTCAGTTTGGACCGAAATTCTGTTGGACTCGTTATACATCTTAGTTCCGGTAATATATATGATAATATGTGTGATTTCATATTAATACAAGTTATTTGTTTTTGTTTTTATATACACCACGAGAAAGAAGGAGATAGCATTTTTTGCCAAATTATCACACCGCTTTAAGGTACTGTGAGGATGTTCTTCGTGTCCCGCGTCCGTTGACTCCGCCCACACGTTTTCACATGCGACATAAATGGACATAAGTTAACGGTTTTTTAAGCTTTATGATATATTTTTCTTAACAACAATTCTGCGAAAAAGTGGTTATACGAATAAACAAAAACATTGTGTCGACATGTGCTATGAATAGATATATAAATACCCTAGTCCTAGTCCTAGTCCTAGTCACGCCCAGGTTTAGCCGAGTCCGGCAAAATTGACTACAGCAGCGCTCTCTCTTGTTATTGCTCTGAGGGTAAGACACTCGACTACGAATCCAAATGTATAAATATATATATATATTTACATATATACTCGTATGGTAATAATAACAATAACAATAAAGTTTTATTCCAGAAGGTATGCAGGAGTAGTGCAATGCAATACCTTCTATAATTGATAATAATACATAGTAATAATAATAATAACTTAAAAGTTGTAATTCACACAATAATAATAATAAAGAAAAATAAACATAAATTCAAAAGAAAAAAAATGAAATTAAAATATTAATGGAGGATATTAGGTCTAACTTCTGCAAAACGCCATCAAGAGGGAGTCCATCCTGACAGCGTTAAGATTGATGTATACGAGGCCTGTTCAAAAGAAAAGGTAAATTTGGAATTTTCGCGGACTGTGTACATTCGATTATCGATTTTTGTTTGTTTGTTATGTTGGTACACATATGTTTATCATATGTTAGCATTATCAGCCATTTTGGATTAGTGGTTTGTTTTTGACAACTGGAAAGGTTAGTCACGTTTTTGTGTGTTCTTCGATTTTTTACTTTGAAAAAAATGGATCAAAGAATTTGTATTAAATTTGCGTTAAAAATGGAATAAAGTGCTCCAATGCAATTAAAATGTTGACTGTGGCATTCGGCGAGACTACAAGCGTTTTACAGAAGGCCGAGAAGATGTTAATGACGATGAGCGTCCCGGAGTTGTGGCAAAACAAATCGTGAATTTTATTCTATATTGCAGGTACTACCTACATAATTATATGTCACGCTATTGTTATTAATGCCTTCCGTTTCTCGAAAAAACTGAAATTCTGTATAAAGGTAGTTAGATGTTACAACATTATTTAAACGAAAATCTTCCACCCGAGAAAAGATGCTCCGCAGAAAACAATGATCATTTTTTACGATTATTATCGCACAAGAGTCCTAACTGATCCCAACCATCTAGAGTCAGTGAGACTATGGCATCCCTTCTTGGAGTATGTTGTGAGGCTGAACGTAGAGGGAAGGGGAAGGAGATGAGGAAGAAAAAAGTTGGGAAGTACCTGGCTATTCAGATCTGGTCACCAAACACGGGTAATTCCATTTCAAGCAACGTTTCAATTCTGATGGTGGTCTTTCACTAGGGCGATATATTATTAGTATCTACCACTCGGGAACGTGCCGCAAATATACTGTAAATTATTTTATTTGAATTAAATGTGTTATGACACAGGTTAATTATATACAACTTATTATAGCACGCCGGGTTTCAACTCGCGACCTTTGGATTCATAGTCGAGCGTCTTACCCTCAGCGCAATAATATACAAGAGAGGGCGCTGCTGTAGTCAATTTTGATGAGTTTTGCCGGACTCGGCTAGACCTGGGCGTGGAAGGACGAGGGCTAGGGTATTTATACATCTATTCATAGCACATGTCGACATAATGTTTTTATTTATTCGCATAACCAATTTTTCACAGTATTGTTATAAACAAAAATATATCATATAACCTAAAAAACGATTGACTTATGTCCATTTATGTCGCATATGAAAATGTGTGTGCGGAGTCAACGGAGACGTGGGACACGAAGAACATCCTTATAGTACTTTAAAGCGGTGTGATAATTTGGCAAAAATTGCTGTCTCTTTCTTTCTCATGGTGTACGACGTAAAAACCCGGAGAAAGTGGTTTATCTCAAATTTGTATAGGTTTGGTAAAAAGAATTAGCTGTCTCTCCATATATTGTTACCCCAAGGTCTTACAACTCAACCATGGAGGCCGTCAACTTTTTATTGCAGAATAATAGGTATATTTCATATTACCTACATTTTAAGAATCTGTGGTTGTACACTGGGACTTACGTATTGACCCTCGGAGTATTTGCTGTAGGAGTAGATGCATACGTACGTACGGTGATGTGCTTTTTTTTGAAATTATCTTTTAAGCCTCACGAATTCCTGCTACCGTTTTCGCTCCCGTGTACGAGCAAATGACCAGGTAGATATTACAGGTTTCGGCTTAAGTGTTTTCAATTTGTCCGCTACCCGTTAACTGTGCATGCGGGAGCGGTCCGCTTAAACCCAATCTCCGCGCCGCAAGGGGAGATAACCCCCACGGAATTATATCAAAAAGACCTCTTAGTTAGATTGGTTTCCAAACGTGGTTTGATTAACGGCCGGGCCCGTTTTATAAGCCCTCCGTTACTGGATGGATTTTTAATGCGGTTGCATCCAAGTTACATGAATGCATTCATCTTGAGATAACAGGACCGCTTGCAACGTCAGATGGTCGCTTTGGGTACTTGTAGATACGAGCCACTCTACTAATCTGAATGTATTCCTTCTTTAGCATTTCTCATTAATTTACCCTCACTGTTGAATGTTGTAACCTTGGAGTAAGAACATATATAGTAGAGAGAAAGCCAAATATTTTTACCCAACCCATACAAATATACGATAAATCACTTTCTGCGGGCTTTTAAGTCGTAAACCGTGAGAGAGAAAGAGACAAGGCAGGTTGTCACATAATGTCGCACCACTTTTTACGTATAAACATCCAGCCACTACGTTTTGTTATGCGACATAGCTCAACGGTTTTTAAGGTTGTATCCTATATTTTTGTTGATAACAATACTGTGAAAAAGTGGTTATACAAATAAACAAAACATCATGTCGGCATGTGCTATAAATGGACGTAAAATGGTGTGTCCATAAAAATCGTAGCCAAGTCCGGGAGAGGAAAAAATCAACCTGACTATACTGTTTTGCAAAGCTATTCCTCCTGGTATATTATTGCCCTGAGGTTGTACCATTTAGATGAAAGAAATAAAATTGCTGCAAACTATACTTTTATGTAACGATGCACAAGACTAGCATCGAAGACTAAATAATATCAGAGAGAAACGTATAAAGCTAGAATCAGGCAGTGGGAAGGGAACAAAGGGAGGATTTAACACTGCACATTGGCACTGTAAATAAATTAACTTTTGAAGAACTTGTATTATGACACTGAATCAGTTCCGCTGAACAGGGCATGTAGCAAGAATCAAAGATAGCCGACAACAAAAAAGGATTATTTTTTTTACTCCCTCAAAATAAAGGAGTGTTTCTGGGTAGTGCTTAGGTGAATGGAGGGAGACAGCAGGAGACCAGCAGAATTGAAAACGTTTTCTATGGATGTTCAGAACTCTTCAAAAGTATTTAAATTCACTAAAATATTGATATTTTTATCGACTTCACCAACGAGCAAGTGTGAGAAAGCACTTGGGTTTAAATAATGCTCACACCGTCGTATGTCGTTATCATTTAGATTAAACTCCGCAGTTGGAATGCATTAAGACAGGTGAATAAAATAAATTAAAGGTAGATGTGTAAGTTTCGACTGAAGTGGAAACTGTACTTTACTAAGTAGGTTTTGTCATCTGGAGAGTGCCAACATTGTAACACGAAAGGATCAAGACCAAACTTTTTTATAAAGTTAAGATTTTTTACTATCTAATAATGATTGAAAAAATCATTAATTTCCCCAGAAACAAGATGGGGGGCAGCTAGAACTTGATCCCGGATTTTTTGTTATCTGATCAACTACTCCGCAAATTTAGCTAATCTGCAAATATGCTGTCGCGTCACATCAATTAAATTATGTTAATTCATACACTACTCAATATCAATATTCCTCTTCCAGGGGTTCATTCTTTTGATGTAATGAGACACTATCCACGATCTAATAAAAATGTGTATTATAAACGAATAGATATAATATCAGCGTTGAGTATTTCATTTTTAACATTGTGTTAAAAAACAATTGACAGTCGAAAAACAGAAGAGTTGGATGAAAAATGTGTTGCTAGTTTGTTTTTTTGATTATTCGTCGGTTTGTTATTTTGATCTTCAAATAATATAAAATTAAGTTGTTCGTTCATTGATGTCTCGTTTGGTCGTCGTTTAGTTGTTTGTTCTTTAAGAGAAATTGAGTTCAGTGCAGTGATTCGTTGTGTAAGAAGAATCAAGAGCTTAAACATCAACTTTATCGGTGAATGAATTGGTTTTCCTTACTTCCTCCACTTCTCTTTCAAAATTAGACACTTCCATCAAGTAGTTAAAGTAAATAACACATTCGGTGTTTTGTTGCAGCTTCGGATACAACAGCGTGCGTTATATGATTTATGATTTTCATGTAGACCACATTTGAAAGATAATATTCTTAGCATTTTTTTTTTAACAGATTCAACCATTCAATAATATCTCAATGTTGGGAACGCCATACTTTATAAATACAAAGGTGACGCGTAAATAGCCTGATCTGTATAGAAAGATTTTTTAATGTTCCCACGAACTTATGTACTATAGTTCAGACGCGCTCTGAACGTGCTTCGAGCGTGCTTCGAATATGCTCCGAACGTGCTTGGACGGTGTGGTCTGTGAGGCCGTGGCCCTTTGTCGCCGCATCCCGCCGCGGACAGGTCGCGTATTCACCCGCCAATCACGCTACCCGCGGCGCTGCCGCGGCGGTCGGTGTGCTGCGCCCGAGTCGCGTCTTTGGGCGTCCCGCGCCGCTCCGAGGACGTTCCGTACAAATTGACTTTCGCCGGAACTGTCCGAATGTGAATCGCGCCACGGTTTGAGAAATATGCGAGAACGGCTATCGCGGTAGTCAAAATAACTCACTGTGCTCTAAATTACAAAGCCACACTCTTTATAATTGGATATTAATTTAAGCAAAAACTTTCAGGCATTTACGAAAGACTCAACTATACTAGTTAGGTACCTACTTAAAATTGCTGAAAATTTTCACTTTGTGATTCAGTTTACTTAAAAAGAGTGCAAGTTTTTATTAAAATTTTCTATTTCTTCTTCTATCTTATGGGAGGTTGGCTATCATCATAAAAATATCCTCATCTTGCAGGCTGCAGTAAGAAATAACCTATTTTTATCACTTTTGTTTATTTAACGGCCTCCGTGATCGATCAAATAACGTTTGTTTAAATAATGTGTGTCGTAAACACAGTTAATTCATAGAAATAATATAAAGTATATATGCGGCACGTTCCAAAGTAGTAGATACTCTAAGTATTGCCCTGGCGAAAGACTACCATTCAGAATAAAAAATTGCTTAAAATGGCTTTAGCCGTTTTTGGTGACCAGATCTGAATAGCCAGGTACTTTCCAACCTCCCTCTTACCCATTTACTTCCCCTCCCCACTCCTTACAGCCTCACAATATACCCCGAATGGGGATGCCATAGTTCTCACTAGCTCTAGGCGGTTGGGAGCAGTTGGGACTCTTGTGCGGTATTATCAATAGAAAAATAAAATAAAAACTTTGTGTTCAGTTTATTTAAAAAGCACAAGCTTTTGTTAATCTTAGCTATCGTTAGAATAATCTTCGTCCTGCAGACTGCAGACAAGAACAACTTTTATTTCAACCACTTCTGTTTGTTTATTTTTATTCATTCAATAATGAAAAAAAAACTGTTTACTTGTCTGCCTTAAGCTCGCAGATTGTTTTTTTCCTGGAATTTCGATCAACGCATGTATTTTGAGGAAATTTTCATCACGGTTTTGAAATATCCAAATAAGTAACCTTAGATGAATTAAATAATGTAGATACGTTACTGAGACAACGCGCCTGATTGCACTAAACCAAGTCAACGAGACATGCATTCGAAACACGCTTCATATAGCTATCTCTTCCGCACACACACATTCTTTGAATGGCTATCCTTCGCAAACGCGGGTGAAACATTTAGTGGCGCAACATTAGTGGTGCTACATTTTTCGTAAGATTTGTATGAATATGACGTGTCTTGTATTTTATGTCTATGTATGTAAAAAGACAAAAGTTTGTTTCTTCCATAGTTATGACAATTCATTAAATGAGTGTTGAATTTTAAACGAAGCCGGGTAGCTACTAGTAGAAAAGCAAAACTGATTTGTGCTACACAAAATATCTTGAAATTTATTAGTCTGGTTAATACAACATCAGTCACTCGGCTAAAAAATTATAATTTCGACGTCAATATATTGTTACGTAAAATAGATTAATCGTGCACTGGGTGGTCCAATCGAGTTTGCTCCCCGCCAATGGCAGACATGAACCTGTTGGTTGTCGGTTTAGCGAGGAAGTGGTCGCCACACTGGCTACACTGGCGGGATTGAGAGGAATGAGGTTAATACGGAGTGATGTTTCAATGAAAGTATTTAAATAACTATATGGCAACACAGGCGCACTTTTTTTTGACAAATTGGAGCTGATACCATCGATTCTCTTGCGTGTGATCTTTGCAAAGGTAAACCGATTTCTTTTTTGGACTTTCTGTACTGTAAATGCATACCTTGACATTAAAAATATGAACCATCTAATTTACAATGATTTCATCACAACGTTAGGAAGTGAGGAAAGAATTTACTGTGCTGTACTTTTCGCCCTTGAAAAATGTCCTCCACAACACAGGTGAACTCTTAGCAAGGAGGACAATGTACATTATTTTGTAATTTAAAAAAATGTCGAGTAAATAAAAAAATGCCACACGTATCATTCCAGAGCACACTCTTTGAACTCCTCTATTTTTTATTCTCAGTAAAAATTACTTAACTAAAGTAATTGATTAACTTGATCGTAGCATGTTTGTCATTTTCAACTTATGAATCCATGGTCACAATGTATGGGTTATAAATGATCCATACATTTTTATTTAGTTATCAACGCCTTGTTGGGATTTAACATATAAATTAACAGAGAAAGTGCACGTGTGAAGAGAATAATAACATAAAATAAATACATTAAATAAGTACAGGAAAAAATGATAAAAAAAAAATTGTAATGTGGGTAACAAACTAAAATAAAATAATAATTACAAAAAGGTGTTTGCTGCATTAGTGACAAATAAATATATCAAATTAGAATTAACTTCAAAGCTTTTATTCATATTATTTTTAAATTAATAATTGAAATAATATCAATAATCTTCTACGTAAATAACTATATTTTTCTGTTTCATATTTACGTTGAAAATTATTGATATTTTTTAAATTATTTAAAAAATATATCATTTACGTGTCTCATAATTTTTGGCAAATTCACCTGAAAATTTTCAATATTTGATGTATACTCTTTTTCAAGTGTATGTAGGCGAAAAATCGGTACATACATATCATCGCTGGAAAAGCGAAAAGGCTTAAGCGACACTGACACAAATGAGTTAAACATGCAGTTTAGATCAGTCTCTCTTTTTGCGTCGAATGCGTTGACTCTCCTTTGACGTGAAGACTTTTGTGGCCCTTCTGCCATTTAAAAACATATTGGGAGAGGGCTTGGACTCAAGCGACACAAGCTTGGGTCATATTTTAGCCAACTAATTTTTCAAAATTCAACCAGGTACTGAAGACTTAACTTTAAAGTGCTCTGGTGTAGAGTTTCCAAAATGGCGCTTCAGCCCTTTCGCCTTTACGGCGACGATATAGTAGTTGGTTTAGAAGGTATTGTTGCAGGATAATAGATTTTGCCGTATGTTGCATTAAACCAGTCATTCCCAAAGTGGTCTATATCGACCCCCAGGGGTCGATTCCAACCTGCAAAGGGTCCACGCCAATGAAAAAAAAAATTGGGGGTGCATGAGACGTAAATGGAGGTCCACGAGAGTGGATTCCATTTAAGCAGGCCGTCACCAAAATATTTGTTAATTTTTTGGGTAGGATATTTTGTCGATTTGCTAGTACTTTTCGATTTCAAATCTCTACCGACTGGTGCTTTTTTTGGGAGAGGATTTTTAGTTGATTCGCTAGCACTTTTCAATTTGAGATCTCTACCGACTAGTACTATTTTTTGGCGAGTTCAACTTCAATTGAAGTGTTCACCGCGAAGGATTCATTTCCAACTAGCAGTTCCTGAAGCGTTTACAAAACATTGAAGTTTTTCCCAACGCTAAAAAAAATCAATGTTAGGAAAGCAAGGGGTCCATACAAAACAGAAAAAAGTGGTCTACGGGACAAAAAAGTTTAGGTACCTCTGCATTAAAGCATTGGAAAACTCAGCATTTATCTCAAAAGATCACCCGTACAGTGAAAATTCTGTGAATCCAAAAATCTATGCATTTAAAAAATGTTAAGTTAATTTGTTAGTTCCTCTCCTGACCGTATGAAAAGTTATCCGCGTCAAGCTGTGACGACTTATTTTTCAGCGCAAGTGCAATATACGGTGTTCATTCACGAAGCAAGTGGGATGATTCGATTTCGTTTTTTTTCATATCTGAGAAAGTCTAGTCTAGAACAAATATGTTGATAAAAATAAAGCTGTTATCTGAAGTGTTACTTGTGCCATACCTTGTATCACCATACAGAAAAAGTGCTAAAAATTCTCGTAATCGACCTACTCGCTAGAATCAGAATAATTTAAAATGCAACAAAGAAAGAATTGGAAAATTGCATAAGTCGTCGCCAAGCAATTCTAACTCAACGCTTGTGCCCGTTATTCCGACGCTGAGCTTTCGAGAAAAGCTCGATCAATCCCGATAAAACCTTATTGTTTGAACTATTCGAAGCCTATTTTTCTTATTTTAATGACTATTTTTACCGCATCTACTATCCAACACCTCAAAGCGAACAATTTTTGGTTAAATAATAACTTCACTTGGGGTTTTTTATCCAGTTAAGACCTTTTCCCTAAGAATTCACTAATGTAAACTTAAATTCAGTCAATTAAATATAACCATCAGATGGTGATAGTAATAAGGCCTAATGAGCCGGAGTACTAGTTAGATAGACATTACGAGGGATATTTGAATAAGCTCTGGATAGTTAGCAGAGGATTACGAAAGAATCCATAAAATAAAAAAATAAAAAATAATAACTTCACTTTAAAATAATGAGAATATTTATCGAGTTTTGTGCTTGTCCAAGAGTTGGTGTTTTAGTTGTTTTAATAAAACTTCCATTGTATTGTATTATTGTAATTTGTTGTTCCCTTTTTATACTTCAATATTATAATTTCGTTCAGCAAACTGTTATATTTGAATGTTCTTGGAAATTGCCATGGATTTTGATGTAAAAATATTAAATATTGAATAAAGAACTCATTATTAAAACAATCTTTGGGTCTGTGCAATGTGGCTTCATTTTATGGAAACAAACAATAAAACAAAGTCCGTTGTCCATTTTCCCAAAAATAATAAATTCAATTAACGTCGCACAGCTTACCATAAAATTAGAATTTTTATTAGTGGTTCTTGCGAGAACGGTATCAAAGGACAGCCATTGTGCACAAGTGATCATTTTTTCTTCATGTGTTATGTATGTGTTTATTTATGTAAAAGGTACCTACTGGGTAAAACGTTTTGTGGTTCAATTGAAAAATCTTTAAAGTTTATCATTCATGTGAAAAAAAAAGTTTTTGTGAAATTGAATAATTGATTCTTTAATTGAAAAGTATGTATTTACGTAGTTGTTACCATTCGCATGGTAAAATGTCATACATGAGATGACATCCTGCTGCAACAAAGATCTAACGATTAGAAGATCACCCGATCAAAGGTAGGCTTACTATTATTGAACTGCACCTCTGGCTCCCTAATATAAAGCACATCAATAAAGGTTTTATCGACAATGTCGCTAATTTGTTATCATTACCGAGCATGACTGTAATTCACCAACAAACAAAAAACAGTTCACTTCAACTAAAAATGTCTAATTTAGACACTTCGTAACGTAAATGTTCTACTGTAGCGTTAAAGACTTGCTACATTTTTTATAGAGAGTGATACATTCTGCCATTGAACAATTGGACTCCATGGTCGAGTAGTAAGACACTCGACTACGAGTCCAGAGGTCGCGAGTTCAAGCCCGACGTACGCAAATAACTTTTATTTAATTCATATAAAATAATAAATAGTATATTTGCGGCACGTTCCAGAGTGGTAGTTACTCATAGTTTCGTACTGGTGAAATACCACCATTTAGAATCTAAAAGTTGCTGGAAATTGCTTTATCCGTATTTGGTGACCAGATCTGAATAGCCAGGTACTTCTTAACCTTCCTATTCCCAATCTTCTTCCCCTTCCACTACCTTCACACCCCAATCGGGGGTGCCATAGTCTCACTGGCTCTAGACGGCTGGTAGAAGATGGGACTCTTGCGCGGTATTAACTAAAAAAAAGTGACTGCAGATCACCAACGAACTTTTTTTTTCACGTCAGCTAAATATACTTAATTTAGTCGACACTTGGTAACGTAATTGTTCTACTGTAACGTCAAAAAATTGATCATTTTTTATAGAGAGTGATACATTCTGATATAGCCATTGAACAGATACAGCCTTGATGCGAAATTGGACTGATGTTTATGTTAAAAAGTGTTGATACCGCTTCAAACCCATTGTGTCCATAGTTGGGGTCGGGCCCACGTTACCCGGCGACCCACTTGGCTTTGACACTTGCTAGCGGTAGGAACTCGTGCGGTCATTTCATATTCCACGATGACAGACGAGGTATAATCGCGTTATTTATTGTTTTAAAACGTCTAAATGCGATGGTTTGTGTTTTGTTATTATGATAAATAGTAGCCATTAATTTTTTTTTGAAGCGCTGTAAAAAAAGAGAGGATTTTTTAATAACAATATTATGAGATCGCGTGAATTATGGTTCCACTAGTTTAGACGCTGTCGAACATTGATGTACAATATGCTAGGTAAGGTCTTACCGAGTATCTTAAAATGTTGGCACACGTAAAAATTATATCTCTAAAAAAAATGATAAGCATGAATATTTATTTATAAACTAATGGATTATTGTCCAATTACAAAAAAATTACATAACACGAAATGGGAAAAAAAGCAACAGAGAAAGAACAGCACATACATAATGTTATAAATTTATAGCAAAGCAATGACAAAAATAGGACAAAATAAATACTACAAAAAACATCCAAGTCAAAGCCAAGGTCAAGTCAAAGTTTTGGTAGAGTCGTAAAGAATGAGAAAAATTATTTAGACTGGTATCAAACATTTCAAGGCCATGGCTTGAGTTAATAAGTCTCGACATATGCCCAAATATATATTTATGTGTACTCGTATATACTAGCGGAAAATTCACTGATTAGTGCAACGTAGTGATCATTGTATTTATTTAAAAAAAAATAACACAACTGTATGTTTATCCATAATTTTTTTTTTTTTTACATGAATACCGCACAAGAGTCTCAACTGCTCCCAACCGTCTAGAGCCAGTGAGACTATGGCATCCCCAAATTGGGTATGTTGCGAGGCTGAAGGTAGTGGGGAGGGGAAGGAGATCGGGAAGAGGAAGGTTGGGAAGTACCTGGCTTTTCAGATCTGGTCATCAAACACGGCTTAAGCCATTTCAAGCAACGTTTCGATTCTGAATGGTGGTCTTTCACCAGGGCGATACTTAGAGTATCTACCACTCTGGAACGTGCCGCAAATATACTTGTTATTATTTTAATATGAATTAAATGTGTTATGACACATATTAATTAAATAAAAGTTATTGGCGCACGCCGGGTTTGAACCCGCGACCTTTGGATTCGTAGTCGAGCGTCTTACCACTCGACCATGGAGGCCGCAATATTATTTTTTTTATTTTTATATATGCCTTCGCTAAAGCTCAATTCTATTTTTTTTTCTTCATTTAAACGCTCTAAAGCACTAAATGGAGATAACATTGCAAGCTGAACATAGTTTTGTTGATCTGGACTTTAATAAATGTAAAAAATATATGAAACAAGAACTCACTTTTTAAAATTTCCACTTCATAGACACATATATTCTCTACCTTAGACTTAGAAAAAAACTACAATTTGATGGAATATGAATTTGGAACACTTGAATTTTGGCAAAAATATTATTGTTTTTTTTTTTTTTTTATATTTTTATTATGGATTGAATGTGTACGTTTGATGTTATAATCATAACCGTAGGTATTGTTGAGTGCAAAACCATTACTGAAATCCAACTGGTGACACATTTTATTCAACAAAGAAAAATCTTGTCTAATGTATTACGATGGTTTCGTATTTATTTACAAAGTGTTTTGACATACAACATTCATTAGATGCTTTATGCGAAAACAATTTGAAGATATTTAGCTTTAAAAAAAACGCACATTATGGACACGTATTTATCATGTCAAAAATCGCCCAATAGGTATTTGAGAGGCCAACGTTTTGACATGTTCATTGGAAATATTTTTAACTCATGGCACTGATTAAATTTATTCAAATACCATAGTGTAAGCCTAGAGCTGAATGTTTGAAGCTAAGGGTTAAATAATGCAAAACATGTCGGTATTGGAAATTTATGTCCAAGAGATATTTTTACGGATCACTGTGAAAGTGGGTATTTAGTAATTTATTATAATAAATACTTTTTTGATGTGTAAACATCTAAGTCCCCTACTTTTTTTTACGTAAACGAGTTATAAAAAAATCTGGACCATTTTTTTAGCTATGGTATATATTTTATGAATTAATAACTATCCGTCTTACTTATTAGATTTTTACGCACCGGCTTAGCGTTGGTTTAGATACACCGGACGTAGGCTATTATTAGACGCATAAAGGCTGATATACACCAACGTCCGGATCCGCTCAGTGACGATATTGTTCCGCATGAGAGCTTATTGATATGGTATGAATATCAATCAAAGAGTATGTGCCAAGACAAAGTTGTGTGGCAGTATATCCTTCTGCCCACCCTTGTGATATTTAACTACTTAGTTAGTTAAATAATACTTACATCGTAGATTATTTTTTTTAAAACCATTTTTTTAATCACGAAATAATATTTTTAATAATTAATAATTAATAAAACTATTATTTAGTGATAAAAAAATGGTTTTAAATAAAAAAAAAATCTGTGATGTAAGTATTTTTACAATTAAAAATAATTATTTAACTAACTAAGTAGTTAAATATCACAAGAGTGGGCAGAAGGATATACTGCCATACAACTTTGTGTCGGCACATACTCCTTGGTTGATATTCACACCATATCAATAAGCTCTCATGCGGAACAATATCGTCACTGAGCGGATCCGGACGTTGGTGTGAATTTACCATAGGCCGTGGTTATAAGACAAGTTTATCTTTATTCCGACCTTATACCACACGTAACATTTACAACTCGTTTATAAGTAAGGCGGTGTGATTATATTTTATTAAAAAAGTACACATCAGTAAAAAATTCTCTTTTAATTTTAAATGATTTATTACAATCGAAGGTATTTTTTTTCAAATTGAGTCCGGATAGCAAATCTAAAAAAGCTTTACGGTAGCTTAAATACAAAATTGCAATAATATATATACACTATGTAACAGGGAGTTACCGGATAGTTGAAGAATGTAAAAAAATAAGAGCCTTTGCGTGGAAAAAATCAATAAAAAAACATTGAAGAACGGTTTTGAGGATTGACAAGCTTATTTGTCTACCTACCTCGCTTGTTTACGCAGTGCTTCTTTACAATAATATGAATTCGTTAAAAAAACATTTTTTTAACCGTTAATTTGTTGTGAATATTCAATGATAGATCGTTTCGTTGCCTGAGAACTGTAGTGCAACATCTAAAAAAAAACGGTTTTTGGTTATCTGTTTATGAAATTCGTTATTTTTAATGGTACAGATTTTCGATCTTATTTAAAAAAATATGTTTTAACACAATAAAAAATCCTTTTCTTTTATTTATTTCAGTCATTAAAAATGTTGCCAAATGCCTTTGATTTTCCCCTAAATATTTTCCTTCATAAATATGATACGTGAGATGATTAACATGTATTTATTTTACAGTGAATTAAAAAAAAACAAAAAATATTAAAACCTCAATATATTAGAACTGTGTTTTGTGAGATGTTCCCAGATGGTTGATGTGCCCACTACAGTTCTCAGGCGACGTATTCTCCTTCATATTTTTTTTTATCACGTGATTTGCTTTAATTTTTTGCATCTTTGAGTAAATATGTACACTTCACGCAAAATAGGTCGAAAAGTAATACAATGTGGGATAAAAAAGATGAATGCCAAAACATTCAGTAACGCCTACGAGGGACAGGACTTAAGGCCACCTCAAAGTCCGTTAGATCGACGAAATAATCAAGTATGCCGAAAACAAGTAGACAATCATATAGCTAAAAAAGAGGTTTCATAGATGCTCGGAAGATTCCTTAAAACATGTAGTTTTTAATCTCGTTGGAAGTTAGAGCTGAATTAGCGAATTGACATATTTTTAATCCCTGAGAACTATCACACTGAAACCATTTTGTCAAATAATAAAAGAGTGGCGTGGCGATATTCTGGGCGACTTGGTCATTCTGGACATGGACAGTCACGTCTCGAAGAGATTAACAATGCATCTTTAAAAATCCACATGAGACCATTTATCATGTTGCAAACCACAAAATCTCGTATGCGGCGAAAACTAATTAATTATGAAACTATTGATTCAATAGTTCGAATGATATTTTTAAATTTCCGTACCTGAAGCTAAAAATCAAACGTACGGTCTTAAAGGGGTGACGTAGTTACCCCAATCGATTTTTTTTTATTAAAGCGTTTTTATGACACAATCTTAGGTTATTTATTTTTGGTAATACTTAAGAGAGATGGTTATTAATAATATTTCAGTAATCTTTATCTCAGATATCACAAAACTCTCGTTCGGGGTGGTATTGGAACCCCTCTTTGGAATGGGAGTGTTAAAAATTGTACTACGAAATTAAATGTGCCTATTTTGTATGATTTACTTTGAAAATCATTTTCATGATAATTTACTTATTTTTATATTAACAGACCATTGACCAATTACAAAAAATAAATAACAAAAAAAGAGCAACAGAGAAATAACAAAAAACATATAATATTTTAATGAAGCCTTTCCTTCATTTGTCGTTACAAAAATAAGACAAAATTATAAATTTGACAGAATATTCAAGTCAAAGCCTAAACAAGGTTTTGGTAGAGTCAATGATGTCACACATAATACATTGTGTTCTTCGGAGATTATTATTGTAAAAAAATAACTAAAATCATTTAGACTGGTACCAAAAATTTCAAGACCATGGCTTGAGTTAACAAGTCTCGACATTCGGGACAGTGGAGAATGATACCCATAATTAGTAGAGTGATGATTGACGAACAACAATTCATTGTTTCTAAGTCTACAGCAAAGAATGCTGAACTATATGTGTCGCAACAAAGAAGGTTAGTCAATAACACAATTAATAATTTTGAAAATGCAAGTTGGATCAAAATCTTTCCTACATGATAAAAATGAAAAAACCAAAAAAAATATTACTAAGCCGCTTCGGTTTCTTATCGTAGTCATGTACAAAAAAAAGTTTGTCAATGAATTTGTGACAATAGCTAGAAATACAAAAATAGCATTAATAAACATTTTCGTTAACAATACCATTTTTTTAAATTATCATTTATGCAATAAATTAAGTAATTTGTGCTTATTTGTCTTGACGAGGTGTAGCTTGGGTCTAAGCTTGAAGTAACAATACATGGAGAGAGAGCTAATTATTTTTCCCAACTTATACAGATTTGGGATAAATCACTTTTTCCGGGTTTTTACGTCGTATACCATGAGAAAGAAAGAGACAACAATTTTTTCCGAATTATCACACCGCTTTAATGTTTTGTTAGAATGTTCTACGAGTCCCACGTCTCCTTTGACTCCACCCACACGTTATGAAACGTGAAATAAATTGACATAAATCAACAATTTATAAGGTTACATGTTATTTTTTTTTAACAATACTGTGAAAAATTGGTTATACGAATAAACAAAAACATTACGTCGACATGCGCTATGAATGGATGAATAAATATCCTATCCCCAGTCCTATCCTATTCTAGCCAAGTCCGGCAAACCTCATAAAAACTGACTACAGCTCTCTCTACAGCGCTCTCTCTTGTATATTATTGCTCTGAGAATATAGGGGATACTAGCGTTGCCCAGGGGTCGGGAGTGTGTAGCTGCGCCACTGCAATAAATGCACGGAGTTCACAGGTAGAGGGAGATCTCGGCCCGATACGTGTAATAGTATGCACGGCGGGAGATAAAGAAAGCACCCCCGGTGGCCGCAGATGATCCCGATAGCCTCTCCTCTTCAGCTGTGCTTGGAACAATACGCCTCACTCTGCAACCTACCCGCCACACTGCGCCGCGCTGCAGCACAGCAAACTACACTTCTCACTGCGACGCAGACGGCTGTTGAATAAATGCATTAATTGCCGCAGGAACACTTTGCTATTTACTACTCGTTTTTTCTGCGTCACAATCGCGAGTAATCACACAAAATAGCTTACTATATAAAGGGATAAAATCTCATAATGCGCTGCCGGAAACTATCAAAATTATGCCAATCGATAAATTCAAAATAGTCTGTAAAAATGATCTAAAATGCAAATAAATTAAAATAATAAGTAGTATATAAATTAAAATATTATAAAGTCAAAAAGAAAATTAAATAGTTAGATACTTATAAACTTGAATGTACAAAGTAACTTATATAAAATAAATAAAACTTAGGAATTGGACTAAGAAAAAAGGCAAGGATAGATAAAAAGGTAAAAGAGAAAAAGAGAAACATTGGAAAGTTTCAAACTTTTCAGGTTCTTTATAAAGCATGGCTGACTTTTTTATTTTATTTTTATATTGAATACGGCACAAGAGTCCCAACTGCTCCCGACAGTCTAGAGCCAGTAAGACTATGGCTTCCCCAATTAAGGTGTGTTGTGAGGCTGAAAGTAGTGGGGAGGGGAAGGAGATGGGGAAGAAGAAGATTGAGAAGTACCCGGCTATTCAGGTCTGGTCATCAAACACGGCTTAAAGCCATTTTAAGCAACGTTTCGATTCTGAATGGTGGTCTTTCACCAGGGTGATACTTAGAGTATCTACCACTTCGGAACGTGCTGCAAACATACTTTTTATTATTTTATATGAATGAAATGTGTTATGATACATATTAATTAAATATAAGTTATTGGCGCACGCCGGGTTTGAATCTGCTACCTTTGGATTCGTAGTCGAGCGTCTTACCACTCGACTATGGAGGCGGTGACTGTAGTTACTGGATTTTCTTAAAGACGAAAATACAGTATTTTTGTTACCTAAGTTACTGAAATAAGTAAACCGATTTAACTGATGGATAAAGTCATTTGATCTGTTAGTAGCTGAGTGGACAAACGCATTGGATACCCACCCGGGCGTTGTGGGTTTAATTCCTCTGCTAGCTAAGTCCTCCATCATTGCACAAGCAACATCTTCCGCTAATTATGATGATAGGAGGAGTTTATCAAATATTGTCAGGTTATTCGTAGCAAGGGAATGTTTGCCTTTATTTAATAAGTAAAATAAATAAGTAACGATTCAATTCTGAAAATCGTACGTCATCAATGAGTTGCTGAGAGTAACATCCGCCCTGGAATTAGTAAAAAAAAATTTTTGTGAAAAACATATATTTTATTGAAGATCTTTTCCAAAATGTATTTTTGAGATTAAACATTATTAAAAAAGAATGATATGTTTTCAACATAAATATGCATTGGAATTTTGAGACAACTTTTATTTGTGCTTTGCTAGTTTTTTAACATGTGCCACTTTGGCTAGAACCAAAGGACTAGTTTTAAAAATATATTTTTTAAAAGAAAGACAGACATTCCCGCGTTACGCATAACCTGACAATATTTGAAAAACTCCTACTGCCATCATAAAAAGCGAAAGATGTCGCTTGTACAATTATGGAGGACTTAGCTAGCAAATGAATTGAACTTACGATGTCCGAGTGGGAATCCGACGCATTTTCCCACTCAGTTACTATCCGGTCTGACCATCTAGCTGATCTATTTTAAAGCTTCGTCTCAATATAAAACCGAAAGTCAAGATATATCCGGCCACAGATAGTTTAACTTTATGGTACTGCAGTTTTGGACCCAAGTCCAACTCCAGGTTGTGCCACCCAGACTTTCTACCATTCGAAAGAAGAGTAAGAACTTATATTTATCGCTAATCTCTACGACAATGTGTATAATTTGCCTTTTAATTCACCCACGTGAATATCAACAGGTGCATCGAATTACGACACGTGTTGACAGCGCTAAGCAAGTCACATTATTCACAGGCGTGTCAAATGCATTTCTCGGTGCTCGAAGTTTCTCTAATAACAATATGCATACGATTATTAATTACTAATATTAGCCTTAGGCTTAAAATCTTTGCGATTTGCATTTTGATCCAAGTGACGCATAGCAAATTATTTAATGCTAACCAGAATAGAATGATTAAAAATAAATTAAATTAAGCACCAAAAATCAAATTTGACGAGTTGCATTCTAAAAACAGTTTCAGTTTTAAATTTGTCGTGGTTAGTTATTTTTTATTTTGATTTATTCGAAACAAATAATTTTAAATTTGATACGAAAGTCCAATACCGACACGTTTACGTACAGTTTCCACTGAGCCTAGCTATATATATCAGAGGTGGCCAAATCGTCGACCGCATAATATGTATTCCTAGTCGCCCGCCTATCTGAAGCCGCGTACAGAAATATTGTTTTATTTTTAAACTCTTTTTATATTTGTGTGGAGAAATCATGAATGTCTGTTATAAAAACAACTGGATATTGAATAGGAATTCGGTAATATCTTTGTCTATTTAAAATTTATAGTTATTTTTGGCGTTAAATTACCACTTTTCTTAGGATCACTTAACACACACGATGTTAGTAAACCGCCGCCAATAATTTTAAAAGCAGGTCCCCCGTAGTGATCAAAAGTTTGGCCACTCCTGCTAAATATCGTCGCTGAAAAGGCAAAAAGGCTTAAGCGACACTTTGGTGAAAAATGGGTTAAATATTCAGTTCTAATCAGTTTTTTTTCTGCATCGAAAGCTCTGACTCTCACTTGATTCTGAAGACTTTTGCGGCCCTTCAGCCATCCAAAATATATTTACTATTTGGGAAAAGGCTTGACTCAAGCGATCCAGGTTTGGGACTTTTTTTTAGATTTTCGCTACTTCAGGTAAATCAGTGAGAGCATTAAGCTAACAAAAAAAATCCAACCAGGTACTGAAGACTTAACTTTAAAGTGCTCTGGTGTAAACTTACCAAAATAGCGCTTTAGACCTTTTTGCCTTTCCAGCGAGGTTATTTAATTACTTGCATTAAATTCTGCTAAGCATTGAACTGTCAAGCGACTTCGGCGTAGTTTTTGACAGGTTGGTCGTGCTGGCAACGGTGTCAAAAAAGTGCTATAAAAAGTTGTATATTTTATTCGTTTAATTACATACGAAAAAAATAAATTGAAATGAATTTCCGTGGTTAATCTAAACAATAATTATTTATATCGTTTGAATATGACATTTGTCTATTAAAAGCTAATTGGTTTATAATATTACATTTTATTAAAATTAAAGTGAAATTAATTAAACATTAAGTGCTTGGTAAGACGTTAATTATTACAAGGCAAAATCTGTCTTGCAGTATTGTCGTAACGATTATAGTTTGATGGGTTGTTTCCTGTCGTTTTGTCAGTTTGAAAGGTTGGATTAATTAATATAATTGATTACAATATAAATTAAGTTTTAAAATCATTTCGATATACGCGTGCATTTGACACAGTTTGCACTATTAGCTTTGTTCGTATTAATAATTTAAAGGGCATTATTTGTGATTTACGTTTTGGCAAAACCGTTTTCATCACAATCAGTTATGGGGGCATGTATATCTCCTCAAGTGCCTGTTTTAGGCCGTGAAACTCATTTGGGTACGACAAAAGTTCTCGTATGACAACGGCTTATGTATGTAAAGTAGTGGGTTCGGACTACGACATGTTCAAAACAAACGGCTATAAAGTAGAATGTTTTAAGCATTATTACACACGCACAAGCACATAGACACCGGGCTCTGTAGCCGGTAACGTTATGCAGATTACCATAAGGTTCCTGCAAAGAACTCGTATTCAATTTGAATTGATTATTTTCAATAATTTCAAAAGCGTAGGCAATGAACAACCAGAGCCACGGCGCGAGCTAGAAGCGCAATAAAACAATAAATTTAAATGGTAAAACACTCATCAAAAAGTATAATTTAATTCCACTACTATAAATAAGCGTTGTAGTAACATTTTGATCAATTTACAAGCGGACTGAATTTATCAATCCAACGTATTTTTTATTCTTTAAAGGGGTGTAGTATCACGAAACCTTTGTTGGATGTGTTTTGTAAATGGTTTTATTTTTTGAAGAGTTGACTTCGTATTGCTTGCTGGTACGGCCTCGCTGGTAGAAGTGGGTTGTGTTTTGGACAGGGAGGTGCAGGTAGCAGCATTGCATTGTGAGATTTCCATATATTAGCATCGGTTGTGATCAGTGCTATTGATAGCTCTCAAACGGGGGCTGATAGACTAAATATATCCCTTTATTCCCTCAGGGTGGCTCGTGAAAAACACATCAAAAGTGTTTTTAGAAAATTCATGATATTTGAAAAAATCGCTAGTTAATAACAATAAACATAAGAACAAAACACAATCTTCGAGAGTTGGTATAATCTTTAATATATTTTCAGTTTTTTTGTCGTTGACATATTATTGCACTGTAATATAATAATACTGTTAAATTAAAAAAAAACGATCTTATTAGAAAACAAACACATCAAAAATTAATATTGTTCAATTTCAGACTGACGATTCGTGCGTGTGGCTCAAATACGAAAGCAATTGTTAAAAGTGGGCCAAAGTTTATACAAAAAAAAAGCCAAAACTGTACAATTTATTTGACATCATTAGTGGTAAAATGAGAAACCTTCGTGAGATTATTTATGTCCGTCTATGCCATGTATCGTCCGTGAATATTTCAATAGTGGCCCAGAGCAAAAAGCGGAGGAGTATGACAAATGATCCCATGCACTTATGAATGCAGCCTTACTTGAGAATGCGTTAACACAGATTCTGCCTTGATAGTGCCTTATAACAGATGCACTAAGGTCAACATTCATCCTCTGACTTGAATTATTTACATATTACATATAAAGCATTATTAATGAATGCCGATCAGATAGGCTTTGTATAATGAGCAGAGGCATGATCAAAAAATAAAAACACTACGAATAGATATACTCGTATTTATGATTCGGAGCTTAAAGCTGATCAGATAGTTCTAGATAAATAAATGAATAAAATTAGTGTAACAGTTTTAAGCAATTCAATAAAACGCAGATTTATGAGCTTCGTACTTTTTTAATAAATTATGCGATGAATCCGAGTAAAAAAATACATGAAACAATTTAATTTTAACACCATTAAATATAGTCTATTATTATTATATATTTTTTAATTTTTTTTTTAAGAAAGACAAACATTCCCGGGTTACGAATAACCTGCCGATATTTAAAAAAAACTCCTACTGCCATCATAAGAAGCGGAAGATGTTGCTTTTGCAATGATGGAGGACTTAGCCAGCGCACGACGCCCGGGTGAGAATCCGACGCGTTTGTCCACTCAGCTACCTACCGGTCGAATATTATCAATATTTATATCTGCTAGAAAAAGAGATTTAGCTTTACAGCAATATATTCCGATGTGTCTTTGGTAGCAACGTTTTTTGAAATGGTTAGTAATGGTTAGTGACCAGGTCTGATTATCCAGATACTTCTCAACCTAACTCTTCCCAATTTCCTTTCCCCCACTCCCTTTAGCCTCACAACACACTCCGGTTGAGGATGTCATATTTCTCCTTACTTGTATCCTTGTATCTCTATGTCCTTACTGTCCCCTGAAAATCCTATACTCATTGTCGTAACATATTTTCTTGTTTTTTTGTCACTTGTTATATTAACATTGCTATATTCATATTTCCTTTCCTTTGATTTGACACACACACATATATATATATATTTAAAATATATTTCATATTTCCTTTTCTTTGATTTGACAGATGTGTTAATGTGAATTCATATGTTTCATCTGAATTTTTATACCCTTAGCTCCTGGTAAATTGTTATTTAATCTGTTGATGTACACATGCACTGTTATACCCATATTCGAACCTTTTCTCTCGTATTTATGATAACGATCATGATTTTAGATAGTTTTAATTTGTATACATATAATGTATTATTTTCTCCTTGTTAGTTTAACTTATTAGCATAATTAATTTAGCATGAAGCGCACTTGAGGTGAAATATCACAAAACTGCGCTATATAAGTTCACTGTTATTATTATTATTGCGTTCATTTTCTGGAATCGTAATAAAACTATAATACTTGGATATTGATGTTTTTAAGTACTAACACGTTAACTGTCTTCAATATTGTTATATTTAATTTGCTCAAATCTATTCATATTTATACACATTTTCCATTTGGATGTTTAGACTCTTAGCTTCTAGTAAATTGATTTTCAATCTGTTGATGTATACATGCACTGTTATACTCATATTTAAACTATTTTCTCACGATTCATGATAAAGATCATGATTTTAGATAGTAAACATATCACAAATTATTTTCTTCTCGCTATACAAGTATTAGATTAGGTAATTTAATGTGAAACGCACTTGAGGTGAACTATCACAAAACTGCGCTATATTAATTCAGTGTTATTATTATAGCCTTACTGGCTTTGAGCAGTTGAAATTCTTCAGCGGTATTCGTATAAAAAAAACGATATCTGAGAAATTATAAACACGTTCACGAGTACATTGGTTATGAAGTCCAATTTCTGCAGACTGACATTTTCTATTTGGCTTAAAAAGAGTGTTTTATGATCTGTCACCCACAAATAAAACGCTGTCTATTAATAATAGCACACTGATTGAAAACTTTGCTATTGGACCATTCACTGTGACGCAAACAACACGTCCGATGCAATGATTAGTCAATGCACTTTTTTTCAAAGGCATGAACTAGTCGTCCGTCCAGTAGTAACCAGTCATTCGTCTCAGTGGGATATTCATTGGGTAGGAGAACAACACAAGTCACTAAATCTTTAGATTGATTATCTCCGTGGGTTACTTAAATACTCAATCCTGTTGTATGCATTGCCAAAATAATATTAAATATACTACATATTTAAAACGGTGATGAATGTAAGTAAGTCCAAAGTCATGGTTTTTGAAAGAGAGAGTACGAGAACAGCGTGCAACATAGTTGTGAATGATGAATACTTGGAGCAAGTGGATTAGTTTGTGTATTTAGGAAGTGTTTTGCGGAAAGGCTGATAAGGATATTGAAAGAAGGGTGAATGCAGGAAACTGTATTAATGGAGGACTGAATGCTGTTGGCGCAAATGAGAAATTGTCAAAAAAGCAAAGCTAGCAGTCCACAATTGAGTGCTTATACCAAACCTGATGTATGGCAGTGAGGCATGGAACTGGCGAGGGAAAGATGAAAGTAGACTGAATGCTGTGGAAATGAGATCACTGAGACGTATGTGCGTAAAACCATGTATGACCGTATTAAAAATGTGGATATCCGGAAATAATGCAAGGCTGATGTGAGCGTAGTGAATAGGATCAAGAAAGGGAGGCTTAAACGATTTGAGCATGTAGAGCGAACGAGCAAAGAAAGGAGTGTGAAAATAATATATGATGCGAAAGTGAATGGAAGAAAAGGTCGAGGATGCCCGAGAAAGACGTGGCACGATCAAGTAAATCAAATACTTGAATCGGGTCATGTGAAGAGTCAGAATAACAGAAGAGTATGTATGAATGTGAATGAAGCAAGGAGTGTGTACCAAGCCAGGTGGTCCGTCCTTTCTGCCTACCCTTACGGGGAAACGGCGTAATGGTTAGTTAGTTACTTACTTCTAAAAGTGACTTTTGTATTAATTAATTATATAAATAATATCAATAATCTTCAACGTAAATATGAAACAGAAAAAGCCAGAAACTAAAAAAAATAACGGTTGCGACTGAGATTCAAACTCGGAACCTCTATTCTGTCTTTTTGTACATTGTTAAAAGTAAGAATAAAGTACATTTGTGTTATTTGATCTACGCATCGCTTAAAATATGATGTAGTAGAATTAAACTTTAGTTGATAAGTTTGTTAGCAAGTCCCCAGGACCCATAGTCCTTTAGTATGATGTTTATTGGTTGTTAGGACTTTCGTTGTTGGGAGGTTATGCCAGGAAAGGTTACGAAAACCTTATTTGGCAGACCTTATTCCTTCGGGATGCAGTTGTTTTAACCTCTTTAAATGGGGCAGTTAATTTAAAATACAGTGTATAAAAATATCTTGAACAGAAATCTGCAGGAGGCTAAAGTTTACACCATTGTTATATTCGCACTATTTGAATTTATAATGTAAGGGTCGTTACTTAATAATACTTTAATATCAATGTTTTATACCTTCAGTAAAAGCAACGGTACTCATATTCTCCATAAGAAAGGTTATGGTAACAGATTAAATAATTTAGAAGTACTAGAAATAAAGAATACCATTAAAATTAATGGTCATATTCTTTATTATCAGTTAAATTTATCCACTAGTCCAATATTAGGTATATTTCCCGTAAACTCATAAAATTTCTCACTATATTTTTGTCACCTTCTCAGTTGACGTTGACGTTCCTTTCTCATTTTCATTAGATATTTCTTTCTGTGCCTTTGTTATAGTAAAAATGTTTTTCCTTTATTTTCTTACTGTTCTCTTATTACATAACTCTTAGACATAACTCAACGGTTTTTTAGGTAATGTCCTATATTTTTGTTTGTAACAATACTGTGAAAAAGTGGTTACACAAAAAAATTATGTTGACAAGTGCAATGAATGGATGTATAAATAACCTAGCCACGCCCAAGTCAGGAAAAAAAAACAATCCTTACACTAGCGCTCCCTCCTGGTACATTATTGCTCTGAGATTGTGGGTACCATATTTGCATTTAAGAAAAACTAGTTTAATCTTGATACACATGTCAAAAGGGACATGGTGAGTAAATCGCGAAATAGCGTAATTGGAATAAAATTTCCAACTTTTTTACGTTTGAGCGAAAATTACCAGTATTGTTTTTGCAGAAATTAGCGTCCTGCGCAGCGATCTAACGAATCGTCTACAGAAGACGGTTTAGCGTATTAATACTATCAGATGGAGAGTACCTACCCACTTTTTGATTTATAATAAAAAAATGCATTTACAAATTTACGATTTTACAAAATATCGTCGAACATAAATAAATTAAAGAATAATAGTGATTTAATAGTAGCAGGTATTATCAACTAATGGCCCGGTCTGAACGTGTAGACTCTTGGCGTGAATTGAACCCGATACATGACTTCCCGGGGGTGAACACTTCTCGCTTGTCTCCTTCTGGACCGGGACCACACCGATAGCTCTGGCACAAAGTACAGAGGCGGCTCAATATTTAAAAAAAACTTAACAATTACAGAGGAGTAACTAACAATTCATTTGTCCTAGAAGAAGACTTTTACATTGCTTGTCCAAATATTTTTTTACCAAGTTAGTGGACTTTTTTGTTTAATCAATTAATTTTAATACTTTTAAGCATAGGATGCGATTATACTATTTGACTTTATCAGAGGCAGAGTGAATTTTTTTAAACCAGAAAGCAGGTTTATTATAGTTGGTAATATTCTCGCTTGAAGCAATCCAACGATTTTATTTCATTTGCTTTCAATGTTTCTATTACGAAAACAGAAAATCAATAGGGCTTTGTGAAGGACTAAGAAAAATTTCTATAAACAAAAAAAACACCATACTTATTATATGTTTCTAGATATTTATTATTGATTCCGCAAATATATTTGAAATCGGCTTATAAGCTTGCGATTCATAATTATGCAAGAGATTAAAATGTTGTGTTAAATATTAATTTAATTTTAACTCACCCGACGATGTCATGAATCAATGTGATAAAACTATAATGCAACAAAAAACTTTATGAAACAAAGTTATTAATAATCAATAATTAATATTTTTAAAATTTTGTAATTTTCTTTGTAATAAAGTACGTACTTACGTATATTCGCACTAAGGTTATTTAAAAAAAATTGGATCCGATAGATGTGTTCAGAAAATTATCAATTTAAAAACTAATCTTTACCAATCCCTATCTACCTAATAAAGTACTTACTTATAATATGTTTTAGCAAACATTATTTTATATTCTAAATGTGTGGATTAAAGCAACTCAACTTTTTAGCAATTCAAGTTACATACCGCGAATTTTATATTAAAAAATAAAAATAATGTGCATTTGTTTTTCACTAAATTGCTCAAAAAATGTAGAAATTACCCCGTTTAACCAATGACGTTACAAATATAAAAATACGCTGTAGCGTTCTCAAACGGCAAGCAAAAACCACGCTAGTTGGTGTGCTCGGTGTTTAAGCCGACTTAATACTAAACTGTCGCGCGTCGCTTGAGATCGTTTACTACATCTAATCAAATCACAAAAATAAGTTCCAATATTCCCTCGTGTGTGACGAGAAAGTGTTTCCATTACACTGCAAAGACTACTGAAAGCCAAGAAATATCTCTTCATTTCTAAGTACGCGCAAATTATTGCAGATTACTTATTACTTTAGACAGCACAACTATCTTCATTGTTGACCAACATAATGACGTCTTCGCATAAGCCAGTAAACGAAGTGATATCTCATTCTTACCAGAGCATTCCGATCCTATATCTGTTTTGTTCATACACACATATTTAATGAATGTCTATCTTTTTCGTACTTGATGACACATTACCGATATTTGAATGATGAATTTACTAGGAACGTAAGTGTAATTGTTACTTGCCACATTTTGTGTTAATATTCTAAGGGTATAACGTGTCTATATATGTGTAACGTCATTGCGTTTAGCAGATTAAAATGAGAGGCGAGCTACTCGTACTCGCCCATGGTATGGTCCTAGGCAGGTAATTACTTGCCCATGGTGTCTTCATAAAATTCAGTGGATAATTTAAACAGAGGTCTAGCAAGATGGCCTTCCATAACACGACCTGAATGTAGTGTGAATGCATCATCTGTCAAAAACGTCATTCCAATTGAAAGAGCAGATCGAATCTTGACACACCAATCTGAATACACTTTCCTTTATATTATTCTTTTGAATGCGTGTTGATATCTCCAATTATCTGTAGTATAAATAGAAGCCACGAGCCCACCCTCGCGAGCGCGGGCGGGAGCTGCTCGGCGTTATTAATGGCGTCATTGTCCCGGGCCGCGGGGCGCCGGGCCGAGGGGGGCTTCCCCACTTGCTCCTCTACTCAGGCTATATTCCACTCTCCTGGAATATTCTGCCCTCCTGGTAAATCCTGATTTCCTGGTATATTCTGCTCTCTCGGTATATTCAATTCTTCTGCCCTCCTGAAAGATTCTGTCCAGGAGGTAGATCCTTCTATTCTGGCGGTGCGCCCCCCGCTCTAAGAGCCTTATTAGCTGGCCGATTGTTCTAGTTCTAGCAATACTCTAGTTCCACTCTACACTCTTATGCACACGGGTGTAAGTTGATTGTCTACTTATGCCTAGTGGATTGTTAAGGTTTCCAAATTAAATAGTGAATCAATATTTAGTAGTGTAATTATTAGTGTATGGTAAATAACAAAGCTTTGATTTTTACGGAACCCAAAGGGAAAAATAAGCTAAAAAGGAAAGCTTATTCAAAAAGAAACATAACATCTACTACAAAGTAAAAACGTTTTTCGAAAACACCAAATTTCCAATTACATTTACTCAATTTTTGTTGTTGTTGTAGAAAGCAACCACTTTGTGGTTTGACATATTTTAAGACCACAGATTTAATCGTAATTTTTATGACCGACCGGTTTCGTTTAGCCTAAGCATCATCAGAGTACAAAATTAAACTGAATAATTTGAATCAGTTTAATTTTGTAAAAGTTTAAATAAAATCTGTGGTGTTATACAAAGTTATTATTTAATTTCCATTTAAATATTTTATTTTCAAATTTGCTTCAATCTAAATTATTAAAAAAAAACTTCTAAAGTGAAAATTATTCCATACATTTTTTTAATTATTAGTAGGTTTATTTTAATTAAGATGTAAAAAAAACAATGAAATCTTCTCTAAACTCATTTAAGTAAGTTACATTTTATGTAACAAATATTTTACATTGTTTCCTTATGCATTCAATAATTTTCCGATCTCTTCCGATGATGACTATCGTGACATGTATATTTCCATTTCACTTTGTGATACTTTCAGATAAAGACTTATTTTCCATTATTTAATCGTGTTCCGCATCCGCATTACGTTAGTATGGGGGAGGCGGGGCTAGTTATTACGGGGGCAAATTTATACATCACCCATAAATCATGCACCGGTTTGAATTTTAACAGGTTCATTAGTGAATATGATTGAAATTACCAGCGTAGCTTAGAAATGGATGTGCCGTAAAAAAATAACTTTTTGAATTATATTATCACCCACTTTTAGTTAAATAGAAGCGAGTTAATTTGTTTTTTTTTTATATTTTATACTCGTAGCTACTCCTTACTTATGAGTACTAATTTTTTCGTAAAAATTGAAAATTTCAGCTTAACGTTATTACGCATTTAATGTAAAATGAGGCTAAGGGTCAGGTAGTTACAGTTTTTCAGGCGTACTTTGTTATACGTCAACTGTTAACCAACAGAACTAAACATTTAGACGTTTTTTGTTTTATTTGCATTTAAAATTGGTTAGAAACTATAAGAAATAAACAAATGAAGAGAAAGTTTCTCAAAAAACGTAAACAAAAGCACCCGAGGAAGTACAAGCAAGAGGATTGTCTCTTAGAATACCTGCCCTGGAATACAGGTCAATTTAATGACTTTGCAGAGGTATATTAAACGAAAGAGCACGGGTCAGGTTACTTCCAAATGTGTGGGATATGTAAAACCGAGACAAATATACTCTGTCGTCCAAGAAAACGAACTTACCGCGTGTACAACAAAATGTAGTATCATTTTTACGCCTGAATACGACTCATGCATACTGAGTACTGAACGTGTTTCTACAAATAAAATAGCATATCCTAATAACTAGGACAGACAGTTAAAAGTGATATAGAAATCTATTTTTTTTTTTGCTGCTCTGCTTGTACCACCTAGTTTACGTGTATTTTTTTAAACAGATGATCGACCTTCAATAAGTGGCACGGGACAGAACACACCACACCGCAAAACAACCGAAAAACAAAGAGCATTTCCGAATGCTGCACCAATGGAGGGAGTTTAATCCAGAAGTAAAATCATCAATTTTATGGACTAAATGCAATGCTTGGGGTCGAAAATTAGATACCCTTTTAACAGGCTCTATGAGACGTTGGGGTGGGAAATTAGATGTCATTTTCTCAGGCTCTATGAGACTGAATAAAGTAAATCTTTAAAATTCTGTTCAGAATGATAGATTAAAGACGATTAAATAAATAAAATCTTCTAAAAGTAGAATTGGTCAAAAAAATATCACTTTGCGGGCAAAATGCGAACCTTGGGGTCGGAAATTAGAAGTCGTTTTCTTAAGCTCTATGAGACTGAATGAAGTAAATCTTTGAAGTTCTGTTTAGAATGATGGAATAAAGACGATTAAATAAAATAAAAACACCCAAAAGTAACATTTGTCAAAAAAATATTACTTTGCGTACAAAATGCGAGCCTTGGGGTTGGAAATTAAATGTCGTTTCCTTAGGCTTTGCGAGACTGAATGAAGTGAATCTTTGAAATTCTCTTGAGAATGATAGACTAGTGACGATTAAATAAAAACATATCAAGAAGTAACATTTGTCAAAAAATACTACTTTGCGGGCAAAATGAGAGCCTTGGGGTTGGAAATAAGCCGTTTTCTCAAGCTCTATATGATCGAATTACGTGAACCTTTGGAAGATTGTTAAAAATGTTGAACTTAAGACGATTCAGTGGAAAAATCTTCCGAAGGCAACATATTACCCAACAATAATATCAGTATGCAATAATAACATTTACGCTACTAAATATACTTCAAAATGATGTGCATTTACATTGTGAAAAAAAAAACTTTTAAAATAGTTGTATTAATGAAAAAATGCGACAGCACTATAAGTTCGTATAAGGCTTTCTCATTCTTTCACTTAACTAAAATTGCGAGTATTTAATAATTGCAATAAATTATTTCATTTGTTATATAATTTTGACGATTTTTAACAGCTAGTGTGAATTTTACGATCGAACAGAAAATAGATACCAACTCGTATCAATTATTAAACCAGTGCCCATTCCCTACCGGGCTGCAGAATTGCGGATTTGATTTCAATGCAATAGCAATCAGTGACAACTGTTGGTACCTATCTTCATTGTCAATTAATCCGCTGTTTTTTCTATTGCCAACCTGTTCAAAATGTCTGTGCACGCCGCTGCCTAGTGAAGCATTAATTAACAAACTGTTATTTATCTACAAAGTAGTAAGTAACTGTTGAAGACTTTCCCCAAGTGTTCAAAAGCACTCCTTCCTAGAAACTATAAATGAAATATGTTTTCAGGTCTCGTGTTCAAATGTCCACAGACTGGATACAAAAATACCTTTCTACGTTACCAAGAAGACACATAGTAATGGAATGAGCAGCGGTTAACAAATACTTATGGAAATTTCGTATCACTTAACATTAATCTGAAAGCATTTATTTTTGAGATGATTGCTATTAAAATGCAAAGATGTTTTTTCTACGCCATATAAAAAAGTAGTTGGTCATATTATAATAAATCACCTGTTTCGCAGCACTTGTGTTCGGCGTATGGAGTGGGTGTAGTTTAATAATATATTTTAGAAGGCATGTTTGCCCCGGCCTTTTAAGGTGCAGTGATTAAAATTTAACGATTTTTTAATACGTGGATCCGTAATACTCGCTCTCGTAATTAGTTGCATATTTCAAATGTTTTGTTTTATGATACTATTATTCTAAAATTTACAAGGTTGAAATTTTGCAATAAACTCGATGAAAGCGAATGGTCCAAAATAATATTTTTCACTAAAAAGCGTATGAAGAGTATAAAACAGTAAAAACTCTTCGTCATACTCAATCCAAAATTCTGTTTATTCCTAACAATGATATGAGGATTAAGTCTTTCAGACACTCGCTTGTATCTAAATTGCACGTAGTTGGTAATACGTACGCATAGGTGACTGATGTACGAGTATTTAACTGCACGTAATATATACACAAGAAGGCTATAATATCATATATCTTCAATCAATATTAATTTAATGTAATGAAACACTATTCTTTACTATTTTCCATCTATTCTTAATTTTGTTTGAGCAAATAATTTTCTTTTTTTTTTCACTGTTTAATGTCAACCTTTATATGTAAAAGCCCACTCGGGCGTATAAAATATAAAAAAAATAAGCTATTAAGAATAATATCCATTTGGCTGTCAAAAAATTGACAAGATACTACGTTGTTTGTTTCATATTTATTAGTTCTTTATTGCGACAGTCATGTTCAGCCATGTGTTGACTGAAACTGGGAATGAAATGGCTTTAGCGAGGTATAGTAACCCGATCTAAATGGCAAGGTGTTTTTCATTCTACTTTTTCACTATTTGATTTTTCTTTTCGTTTCTTTCCTATTCACTATATCCCCCAATGACAGTGGAACTCTCAGATCTTTGCAAATAAAAGATTCTCAATTTACATAATAATAATAAAAACAGTGAATTTATATAGAATGTTTTTGTGATAGTTCACCTCGAGTGCGCTTTACGCTAAGTCACCTAACCTAATATGTAACAATGAGAAAATCACGTCATATTTAGGTACCTGTAGAATTTATTTGATAAAGCGAGAATATTGCTAACTGCATGATGTAATGGCGTTTCACCATAAGCGAATGAAAGATATACTAGGTACGACGCAGAAGGAAATTTATTTAATAAATTATCCCATCGCTCGCGCACCAACATCATTAAAACAGTTGTCGCCATTACTTTCGCCTATTGTATTGAGCGAGACAGGTTTCCTCTTGCAAATCGAAGATTAGTAGCAATCTGGAGGTAACACAACAATGGCGCGGGAGCCTCCCCCCAAACGGACCGATCGGTATAAATCGTCCTGTGGGAATAATATAAGCGGGTGATAATGATCTGAGGCCGCTTATCTAGCCGCATCGACCGGCGGTGACTTCTGCGCGCCGACGGACGCTATTTATCACCGCGGCGATATCATATATTCACCGTAATAGGCAATTCAATGGGCCCCACGGAATTATTATGAGATTGCGTAAATGTGAAGTGCGGCCACTCGCAGCAGCTTTGTGGGGACCGCTATGATTTATCCCCCGCGGCGTGTGATGCGTCGAAAGGTTAGCCGGCGTGGAATAGTGTCCTCGCGCACTGCACCGAGGCTGCTTATCGCGCCGCTTGCCGCTGCACCGCCAGAGTCTGCGCTCGCGCCCATGTCCGCTTTTGATCAAATGATAATCACCCCGCGATGAAGATTTATTGCACGCTTGTGCTGGCTAGGAAAAGGGTTGAATGTGAAGTTGTTGAGCTGTGCATCTTTTTCGTTTGAGGCCATCCATGCTGGAGTCGATGGAACCATTTCGAAAATATCTCAGTTAGGTTCTGAGTCGCATTATGCATTTCCAGAGTGGTAGATAAACCAAGTAGGTGACCAGATATAAACAACCAGCCACTTCCTAACCTTTTTCTTCCCAATTTTCTCCCCCTCCCTACTGCTTTCAGCCTCGCAACATACCCCAAACGGGGATGTTATAGTCTTACTGGTTTTAGACGCTTGAGAGCAGTTAGGACTCTTGTACGGTTTTCACTATAAATAACAATAAAATAAAAGCTAAATTCATGAAAAAACAACATTATTCGTTTTTTCATAAAAACTTTTGTACGTAGTAATATTATGTATAATACCTTTTCGCTCACTTAATATCTATTTCTTTAAAATGTTATCTATTGATGATTGATTATACTTCAACTTTGAATTGAAAACTGTAATTCTCGATAAAGGCTATGCTTAAATTAAGTGACATAATATATTAGGACATTTGCTCACTTGTTGAGCACTTGATAAATTTTAAACATAAGGGTGCCGCCGTTCCACTGGTTTCGAGCTGTGCGCTCTTGTGCGGTATATTTGTATATCAATTCAAACCTCACGTTGAGTACAAGTAAAAGTAAAGTAAAACTGTTTATTATTACGATTCAATTGATAAACGTACCCTCGTACTAAAGAGTAGTAAGTTAAGGCTGCATTTTAGACCACCCCGATCAAATGTGTTCACAGCCTCCCTACTGGTATTGGTTTCTGGCTGCTGGCACAAGTGGATACCATGCTCTATGCAGGAAGACAAGTTCTATTGAAGAAGTGCACAGTATTAACATCGGGCCAAAACTGGTAATTTGCCCTGCATTTCGTATTAACGAAATTCCTAAAACGTGTTTTAGGGGTGCAATGCTAAATTGCACTGCCTAGCAGTAAATGTCTATTTATGGGTGACAATAATATTTTTTTAAATGTAATTATGGTTGTATGCAATATTTTTAAGTTTTACAATATTATAATGGCACAATCAGATCTGTAAATTGCTTAAGAAATATATATTTGAATATAAATATATTTAGTGATTTTTCGCAAAACCGTTTTTTTTTAATACAAAGTATTAACGATTTTTCTTGATTTAATTTTTGGTTTAATCAGTTTTTTTTTGAGTTTAAGGTATTAGGGCTTTTTAATTACATTTAGTAATTTTTCACAAGCATGTTTAAGTTTTTTTAAATTTCACAAAAAAATTTAAAGTTTTTCTTACAAAAAGATATAACATAATTGTTACATTTGCAGTGTATTATAAAATAAATACTTTGACTGTTTCACACCAGAAAAAAACAAGGTTCTTGTGTTTAGTGGGGGAATTTCGCTCAGATAAGAAAATTATATTTAAAGAATTATTAAAAATTATCCTCAAGCTACCCCTAATTGCAAGTTCTAACTCAATTTATCACATAATGAAAGTCTTTGACGTTCGACAAATATATGTAAAATCAATTCTCACCCATCTTTTTACAAACAAACATAAATATTATGAAAAAAGACCACACACTCGATTTACTCGTAACAATAACAAAGATTTACTCCAATATCCTGTTATCTCTACCACATTTGGTCAACGAAGTTTTAGGTACATTGCGACAAGAATCTTCAATATTCTTCCAGAAAATTTAAAACAAAGTCAAACATTAAATAATTTCAAACATAACATAAAATTTTGGATTAATAGCAAAGACAGAGCATTTACCGGTGCACTCACCCTAATTCGAAATCATTGAATAAACCAATCACAGAACAAATAATAACTTATTCATATATGTACAATTTTATGGTATTATTTCTATATTAATATTTAATTCACACTTTCAAATAACATTAACCATAGATTAATTTAATTTGAAGTAACCAAAACAATCGGCAAAAATGGCTGCCTCAACACAGGCTTGCCTAGTGTATGCAAATATACGAAAACTAAGTTTATTTGTATTTAAATCTATTGATCATTTTACACCTTTGTACAGCATTATATGTTATGAGTTATTATTGCAAACTGTATTAAAATAAAGATTATTATTATTATTATTAAAGAAATGAAAAAAATAACCTTTTATAAGACTAACAATATTATATTATTTTTATGACCAGTCATTCATTTCTCTAAATATGTCAAACTACAAAGTGATTACTTTCTGCGAAAATTAAAAGAGTTTAGTTTTTAAAATACAGCAGAGAAAAATACGAAGTATTTGTGTAAAATTACTAAGTCACACTAGACATTTTATGTTATATGTGACACTTGAATGAATTATCGCTTAACTTAGAATGATGTCGAAGTGTACAGTTGGTATACGAAACAAATTAAAAAAATTTGATGATTTTCTGAAAAAAAAAAAAAAACATTCATTCTGTGCTGTTAGTGACTTATATCCACGAAATAAATTGATTTAGGGATTTTAAACGCATTCATCGATGTAGCAGTAGATGCGGAGTTTAAAATTATGTGTTTAGACGTAGCACACTCATTTTTACCAAAAATGTTAGTTGGCGACTTTTAGCTCGTCGGCGACGATATTTTTATGAAGTGCTGATGACGACAGACGGGGGCGTTTAGAAATTTCGAACACCAGCATCGTTAAAAAAAGAGTAGAGTTTCGAAGTGAGAACTGAGAGAGTGAACTATCCGGAGACTCAAACGGTTTGGAAAATTGGCAAACCTTTGCCCCTTTAAATTACAAACTCATTGACCTCAGATATCAGCCCTCAAGGAGAAGTTTGTAATTGGAAAAAACAAAATTAAAATATCGGTAATTTTAACATGCTTAAGCTCCGTACAGCGATAATCTGAGGAATGCTTTACTAGATTGTAAGTATTATGGATATATATATATATATATATATATATATATATATATATATATATATATATATATATATATATATATATATATATATATATATATATATATATTAATATGAATAACGCACAAGAGTCTCAATTGCTCCCAACAGTTAGCGTCAATAATATGTGTATGTTGTGAGGATGATGGTAGTGGGGAAGGGAAGGTTGGAAAGTACCTAACTATTTAGATCTGGTCACCAAACACGGTTAAAGCCATTTTAAGTGACGTTTCGATTCTGAATGGTGGTCTTTCATCAGGGCGATACTCAGAGTATCTACCACTCTGGAACGTGCCTCAAATATACTTTTTATTATTTTTATATGAATTAAATGTGTTATGAAACATATTAATTTAACAAAAGTTATTGGCGCACGCCGGGTTTGAACCCGCGACCTTTTTCAATTTAATATACTCGTATATCCATCAGTGACTTTAATAACTAACGTGTGTTAACATTTCTTTAGGTACATTAAACCTACTTCCGTGAAAAATCTATTTACTTCACGGAAAATGATAAATTTAATTAAAACACATCGTTATGTAGGGAGGTAAATAACTGTTGCAGTATAATAATTTGACACACGAGTGCCTCCACTAATAGATAGTTTACAAGTACTTACTAAGGGAGGTATTTATCATTAACTAGAAACTAGACATTGTATGTAAACTGAATTAATATTATATCTACTGTTATTATTAAATAAAAATGTTTAATTTTGTACAATTGATTAATTAAGTTAGAAGTTATTTTCTGTGAAGTTTGGTCAGAACAATTGATGATAATCATTATTTAAAAAAATGACGAAAATTGACTTGTCCACGAACCCGAAAACGACGAAAATCTTTAAAATATCTGGAAATCAGGATAACAGAAGTTTATTTTGCGTATAATATAGGCATTTGAAGTACACTATACAAAAGATTTAAAAATCTATTTAATGAAAACTTTTGAAGTTCAATTGAGCAAGCTTTTAAAGCAATTTTTTGTTTTGACAAATTTTTCAATATTTTCTATATGGCGATGGAATGCCATTATGGCCATTATGCACGAATACATTTGAATCTAAAAATGATACATCTGTAAGGTTCAAACATTCTTAAATAAATTTAGTTTTTTGTGCTTGTAAATAGGTAAGTTTGCTTTTAATGTATGTTTCTTTTGTATGATTAAACCACTCATTCAAATATACAGCGGCATTTATTACCCATAACAATGCGCGAGCGCCGGTTTGTCAAAGAATGTCTTGTTCAGGCATCTCTTTGTGGATGATATGTTAATTTGATTCAATTTGGATAAAAATTGCATTCTTGTCGTATTCAGCATGGTTTCGTTTATAGATCCACCTTAACATAAAACATATTTGTTTTTTCAATGTCCAAATGTTGGAATGTATTATTTTCGTTTGACATTTAATAAAATCTTTTCAACCAATGCGAGATATCAATTTAATAAGAATAAGTCCAGCTTTTTCTTATTTTTTATAGTGAATACCGCACAAGAGTCGCATCTGTTCCCAACCGTCTAGAGCCAGTGAAACTATGGCATACCCAATTGGGGTATGTTGTGACACTGAAGGTAGTGGGGAGGAGAAGGAGATGGGGAAGAGGAAGGTTGGGAAGTACCTGGTTACTCAGATCTGGTCACCAAACGTGGCTTAGGCCATTTCAAGCAACTTTTCGATTTTGAATGGTGGTCTTTCACTAGGGCGATACTTAGAGTATCTACCACTCTAGAACTGCCGCAAATAAAATTAGTTAAATGTGTTATGAGTTATGAGACATATTAATTTTATAAAGTTATTTGAACCCGCGACCTTTTGGATTCGTAGTCAATCGTCTTACCACTCGACCACGGAGGCCGACAATCCATATCAATCCATGTCAATTCATATCCGGTTCTGTATTTCACCTTAAAATAGCTGGCTTTGAGACAGTAGATGGGGGGCTTAGGATCACAGGGGCCTATCTCTGCGGGTCTTGCTGCAAATATACTTTTTATTATTTTATAGGAATTAAATGAGTTATCACACATATTAATTAAATAAAATTTATTGGCGCACGCTGGGTTTGTACCCGCGACCTTTGGATTCGTAGTCGAGCGTCTTACCACTCGACTATGGAGGCTTTCAAAGCGTCAGCTGGTTTCAGAGTAGTATATTTAAAAAAATGGGTTATTTTAAAGCCAATTACTTGTTTGTGATCTTACCAAGACGCAAGTTAAACACGTAATTTAAATCCTTTGAGAGGAATTGAACACAATTGAAAGTGAAAGTGTTGTAGGAAGGTTTATTTTGAGAAAGAACGTTATTAATTTCGATGCGTTTCAGCTCACGTCTTCACGCCGTACACACGTGAAGCTGCCCACTGTTTTTGGTTGTATAAAGACTTGATAAATGTCTCCCGTCAGACTTGTGAGTGGACTTCTGACAGCTTTCAAATAATCGGAAATGCCGGCGATATATTGCTGGGATTTTGTAATACTTGAACAGGTTAATATAACCGTATGCATTGTAATTTTGTAATTCGTTAAAAACCTTGCAACTTGTTATCGATGCCCGCTTTCGATTCGACGTGGGCGAACCCTTTGTTTCTTTTAAACGTTTACCAAACGATTGCATTGAAGAATAGTTAAAGTAAATGCATAATTTAGTCAATGATTTGGATAATGATTGCAGTAAGAGAAATGCTCAAGTTCTAGCCACACATATATTTAGTTGATAAATTGATGACCTTGTCAATTTCTGGATTCACAGGTCTCTGCTTAATAAATCAGCAAAAATATTTTATCTGATGAAAATGAAATAATAACATTGTACATATTTATTTTAATTTTTATGACCAACCGGTTTTGCATAGCATCATCAGGGTACAAAATTAAAATAAACAAAACATTGTGTGATTATATTTACACGTACAAACAAAAGAACACAATATAAAATAAAATAAGAGAACAGTAAGAAAAAAAAAAAAATAAAGAAAAAAATTACAACAAAGAAACAGAGAGAAAGGGACAGATAATATGAAATGAAAGAAGCAAAACGTCAACTGAGAACTTGAGAAAAGAATAATGAGATTTTTTTTGAGGACTACCTAATATTAAATTTTATCTCATTGTAAAGGATTTTTTCATGGATATAAACGAAAAACAAATACAAAATGATGTGCACTTCAACCTGAATGGAAAAACACTCTTAAGATAGGCAGACACAAAAGCTTAAACTTTTTGTTGTTTCTAAAAGGCCTATCAAGAGACATTGCCAAAATTGGTTCACACGCTTTGAGATAGACATAACGAAAAAATACAACCATGTTCCTTAAAGTAACACAAAAAAGAAAAAAAAGTGATTTGTAAGGTATGCGTGGGATCTTTGGACAAATACACGAATGAATGAACGAGTGCTTATATAACTTGTGGCTTACGAAACGAACGTGACAAAAAATTGTACAAATCTGAGAAGAGACCTCCACTCTCTAAAATCAATCATATCTCGTGTGGATTTATTTCTTTCTACGCATAAACGTAAGATATTCACGATACAGATTTTGCACTCGTCCATACATGCTTTTTAAAATTACTAAAGCAATTTGTCAGAGTGAATTTACCTGTGCAAGTGATGAACGTCATTATTCTCTGTCGAAAAACAAATAATATTGCGGTTTTCTTCAGAAGTAAAGTTGAAAATTCATAAAATTAAACAGTAACCAAAAAATGTTCGATAGTTTAATTTATTTTACAATTAATAACATTTTTTTTTAATGGTGGTTTTTTTATGTAATGACCTCACAATGGTGGCACAATTGGCCTCTTTGGGATTGGAGAGATGAAATAAATGAGGGGGAAAACATTTATATGAGAGAATTTACATTTTCAGATCCGATGAGAAAAATAAGCATTTTATTACAAAACCTTTTTGAACAATATTCCGTTTTATAGTGGTTATTCATGAAAATTAAATTTATGTGTATTGTTTTTAACATATGTTTATTCGCATTTTTACCGTTTTTCTCCTTCATATTTTTCGTGGGAACCTCCCCAAAGCATGTTATTTCGTAATCAAAATCACGACTTTATTTAAATATTTAAAAATTTCAATAATCAACAACACAAATGTGAAACAGAAAAGCTAGAAAATAAAAAAGAAAATGGTTTCAACCGAGACTCGAATTCGGATCCTATACTCTATCCGGGAGAAAAAAATAATTTCAATAATCTTCAGTTAAAAGTATGAAATCGATTAAAAATGACGGATTCTAATAAGGTTCTAATGGCTGAATTGGTTGAAGCTTTACTCCCAGACAGAGTAGAGGATCCGAGTTCGAGTCTCGGTTGTGACCGTTGTCTTTTTATTTTCTGTTTTTTTCTGTTTCATAATTTTGTGGTAGATTATTGATATTATTTTTAAAAAATCACAAATACTTTAAAACAAATTCTAATTTCAAGAACAAATATTTTTTCATGAAATAGTTTACTATATTAGTTATTCAATAGAAATTGTAAAATAAAATATTTTTTCATAATAGGTTCTACGCTACTGATTTTCGACTAGAAATTTACTGTTTACGTCACTTAGTTAAAAATGTCATGAAATTGACTTAAGTAATCATTTGCTCAGAATTCTAATACATATGTAGTATTTACATAACTCGTGAATAATTTCTGAATACGGCCGACAATCCTAAAGGCTTAATTTAATTAAAAATTAAACCGTTTCCCAAATCTCTAAGAAATTCAGAAAATTTGAGTGAATACGTTGTTTCAGTATGGTTTAAATATGCGATAATATTCCCCAGTGCTTGTTTGTACAAAAAAAAAACATCGATTTATTAATATTTCTTCGTAATGTGTGAGGCAAGTTGGCAATAGAATCACCAAAGGCGAGGCCGCCATTACTTCACTAGACTTGTACCAATGGAATGATTAATGGTGAGCTTAAAGCCCTATTAAAGTTATTGATTGAATGCCATTTCCCATAACGCCTCATGCACAAAAATATGATGCCATTACACCTGGTGCTTACTGTACTCTGCCAGTGATTAATATCGATGAAAAATCAACATCACCTTTCTCAACTTGTCAGATGTAATACAAAACCTAACTTATTAGTTTATTTTTTTTACATATCGACACAGTTAATCATATGTAAATACTAACAATGCATAGTAAATTTCGCTCTTACTTGCGCAAGTTATTTGTGTAAGAATTAGAACATTTGAAAAATTGAAGTTGATCAATCCTTATCTGACTTAACTTCTTAACTTAGCATAAAACGTGTATAAATATAACGATTTTTAGTAAATACGCTGTGATGAATAAATTGTTTTTGACTTTTTTTAAATCTCACCGTTGTCTCAGGTTGAGGAAGAGTTCAAACTACCAAGAATGAACAAAAATTGAAACAAATTATCTAACTTTATACGTGCGAAGAATTACATTGTTATCAGCCATCAAAAATGTGATATCTTGACTATAATATTTTTCTGCAACGCTAAGTACAAATTGTACAAGTCGAATGTCATTATTTCAATCTCCGGGATATTGTTTTGACACTTATGTGCTGTCAAGATAAAAAAATTCAGAATTATGTGTTTTTTCATATCGTCGCCGGAAAGGCAAAAGGTCTGAAGCGACACTTTGGACAAAAATAAGTTAAATATGCAGTTTCGATCAGATTTATTTTCTGCATCGAATGCTATGATTAGTTTGATTCTGGAGACTTTCGTAGCACTTCAGCCATCTAAAATATGTAAATGTATACATTTGGGAAAAGGCTTGATTGCGACGCAAGTTCGGGAAATTTATAGCTTTTTGTCGCTTCAGGTAAACTCAGTGAGAGCATTAAGTTACTTGAGTACTTTTTTTTTTCAAAATCCAACCAGATACTGAAGACTTATGAATACTAATTTAAAAAAAGAAAATTAAGTTCTCTAGTGTAAACTTCTCAGAATGGAGCTTCAGCCCTTTGCCTTTCTGGCGATGATATAATAATCTGAATTTAAAAATGGTGTACCTAACTGTAGTGCTTACTTTGAATAAAAGTGCCTTAAAGACCAGTACGAAAGATTTTTTCAAGTCTGCTGATCAAATGTCTTAATATTTAGTCTGTCAATACTAATCATTTCTATATTAAAAAAAAAAAAACACTTTAACATATGATTGTCAATCGTATCTGACCTTGCGTGAGCGCAGAGGAGAGATATAATATTTTCGATCGATATTTCAAAACAAATAATGGTATAAATCTCGCCGACCGCAGCGGGGTGACACTTGATACAAGTGGATGCGATGGCAGTGTTAACAAGGTGCCGGATCAAACAATACAATCGGAATCCATCCAACAAGTGAACTGATCCTGCGTACTGTGAGGTGCTCGTGGCAGGTGGGCCGCATTCCTGCTAGTATCCAGGGCCGTATTTAGGCCTGGCCAACCCGGGGAGCTGCCTAGAGCGGCAAGTTTTAGAGGGGTGACATTTTACAAAAAATGTAAGCAATGTGCCTTCGCCGGAAAGGCACGAGGGCTACAACGCCATTTTGGGAAGTTTACACTAGACCACATCAAAGTTTTTGTTTTTTCTCAATAAGATTAAAAGTCTTCAGTACCTGGTTGGACTTTGAAAAAAAAGTTAGCTGCATGAAAAAAAGAGTCAAACCTTCTCCCAAATGGTAAATGTATTATAGATGGCTGAAGGGCCACAAAAGTCTTCGGAATCAAACGAGTTAAAGAATTCGAAAGCAGAAAAAAAACTGATCAAAACTGCATGTTCAACTCATTTTTGAAAAAAAGTGTCGCTTAGGCCTTTTTGCCCTTTTAGCGACGATGTAGTTTTCATATTTTACACAGAAACGATACAAATCAAATCAAATAATTTAAGGAAGTTTATTCAATTTTTTGGATACATTCTAAACATAAAGCAATAAAAAGTGGGAAAGTATTTAGGTTAGGTTAGGTTAGGTTAGGTTAGGTTAGGTTAGGTTATGTTAGGTTAGGTTAGGTTAGGTTTAGTTAGGTTATGTTGGGTGAGGTTAGGTTAGGTTAGGGTTAGGTATTTAGGTCTTCAAGCAAGGATTTCAATGTTCATGTGAAATATGTTACATGTTCTGCCCACTCGCTAAATTTTAGCTTTTTTAGGCATAGAATTTTATTGCCTGGGGCGGCTCGAAAACTTAATACGGCCCTGGTCGTGTTCGGTGTTCATTTGGTCTATCGTACCCGGTAAAGCGTGTACCGTCAAACATCCAACTTACTTCATAACACCGTGCGTTCATCTATCTTTGAACTGTAAAATCGTAGCTTTGAAATAGAATAAAGTTGATACACGATACGCCGCTGCGATGCGACGCGTGGTGGCTTGCGCCCGTAAACTGGCACCGCTGTCAAAAGCCCTCGTGCGTTGAAACGAACTTGTAATTTTAACTTTTGATACTAACTTACTAACGAACCGTCACGCCATTTCTCCGCAGGGGTAGGCAGAGGGGATGGACCGCCATACAACTCTGTCTTGGCACACACTCCTAGCGTAATGAATGACTTTAAATATCTATAAGTGTATTATTTTTAGAAATGCGTTATTTTTGCATTTATTTATAAAGTACTGGATCGCCCCAAGGCTCGTACAATATTGGTTTAATTTGTTAAAGCTTCTCGGAATTGGATACACAGTTTTTTTTAGATAGGATTGTTTCTACTGTGTGTTTTTTTTAAATTACAAAGGGTATTTATTTTTTGTTTGTGTTTTGGGCCCGAGTCAATCCATTATGATATTTTTATTCTGAATTCAATGTTGACGGTCTCCATGTTCGAGTGGTAAGATGCTCGACTACGAATCCAAAGGTTGCGGGTTCAAAATCGGCGTGCGCAAATAACTTTTATGTAATTATTATGTATCATAACACATTTAATTCAAATAAAATAATATAAAATTATTATGTATCATAACACATTTAATTCAAATAAAATAATATAAAATTATTATGTATCATAACACACTTAATTCAAATAAAATAATATTAAGTATTTTTTTATATAATTTTAAAATAATATTAAGTATTTTTTTTATATATTTAAGTAACTATCCATATTGTGTAACATTGATATAATTTCTATATATATGTAAACTTTTTTTTTCTTATTTTGTAAAAAAAAAAAAATATTTGCGGCACGTTCCAGAGTGGTAGATACTTTAAGTATCGCCCTGGTGAAAGACCACCATTCAGAATCGAAAAGTTGCTTGATTGAAATGGCTTTAGTCGTTTGTGACCAGATTTGAATTGCCAGGTACTTCCTAACCTTCCTCTTCTTAATTTCCTTCTCTTCCCCACTACCTTCAGGCTCACAATATGCCCTAATGGGGGATGCCATAGTCTCACTGACTCTAGACGATTGGGAGCAGTTGGGACTCTTATGCGGTATTCACCGTAAAAAAATATTTAAAAAATAGTAAGTGTTAAAGGTTCCAATTCTAAGGTAGAAATTATTATGTTGATGACTTTATGACTTTACTTAAAAAATGACGATATATCTGTTTTTAAACTAACATTTATTTATATAATCGAGAAGAAGAGGTTGTGAAGTCTTGGGATATTTTTTCTTTATAGTAAAAAAATTATGTTTTTATCTATTTTCATTGTTTACTGAAATAATTAAATAGTTGTCAAATTTCAACGGAAGGCAACTTGAGACAATGCTTTGTTCAACGAGAATGGATCATATTTGAAACTATCTTAAACTATTTAAAACTTAAGGCCAAAATAGTTTAAGATAGTTTAAGATAGTATATTATATATTTTTTTAAGATAGTATACGGCTAATACCGATTTTTGATTGCATTATACTTAGTCGTAAGATTAATTTTAGTGTCCATCTTTCAGTGGCGATTTTATCTGAAATGTAAAATATAGTAATCTTGTAATTCTTTTTACTCTAGTTTTTTATTCTAGAAAAATAATCATTAATTTATTTTATTATATACGCCTTTATAGGCTTTTACATAACTGTGCAATAGATAATATAATGCAATAGAGGTATGTTATTATAGATTTCTTGTAACTAGATTCAGTGCAGTTAAATATATCTACTATTTTTGCGAATGAATTACCCACTGTATGCAATCTAGGTACAAGCGAGTATTTAAATGACTCAGTCCTGATATTGTTGTTACATTTAAAAAGAAATTTGGATTGAGTGGTTCTGTTAGGTACATAGAAGGTAATTAAGCTAAGTAAATCAGAGTTGTCTATAATACCATTAACAATTTTGACAATAAAAGTCAAATCGGAAATAAGTCTCCTGTCCGAGAGTGTTAATAATTTTGTTTCTTTCATTAAATAATTGTAATTTATGGTTTCTATAGGTAGAACGAGTTCAACATATCAACTATTTTTGCAAAGGCATTACTCACTTCATGTAATCTAGGTACAAGCGAGTATCTAAATGACCTATTCCTGATTCAAGGCACTACGCATAAACGAGTACATGGCCTGTTCAAGAGAAAAGGTGAATTTTGAATTTTCGCGGGCTGTGTACATTCGATTATCGATTTTTTTTATGTTGGTACACATTTGTTTATCATATGTTAGCATTATCAGCCATTTTGGATAATTGGTTTGTTTTTGACAACTGGAAAGGTTAGTCACATTTTAGTGTGTTCTTCGATTTTTTTACTTTTGAATAAAATGGATCAAATAATAAAATCCATGGTTTGTTTTTCCACAACTCCAGGACGCTCATCGTCATTAACATCTTCTCGGCCTTTGGTAAAGCGCTTGTACCATTTATAAACATTTTTTTGAGACAAAGTAGATTCGCCGAATGCCACAGTCAACATTTTAAGTGCGTTGGAGCACTTTATTCCATTTTTAACGCAACATTTAATACATATTCTTTGATACATTTTTTTCAAAAGTAAAAAATCGAAGAACACACAAAAACGTGACTAACCTTTCCAGTTGTCAAAAACAAATCACCAATCCAAAATGGCTGATAATGCTAACATATGATAAACATACGTGTGCCAACATGACAAAAAAAAATATCGATAACCGAATGTATACAGCCCGCGAAAATTCAAAATTCACCTTTTCTTTTGAACAGGCTCGTATACTGATTTTTAAAAAAGTAATTCCAATGCAATATAAACTACAGGTTTTAACGCGTTGATATATAATGAAGCGGGCGTAGAAAAGGCGTCGCGTTGGTAACGATGGATGCATTATATTGTTATAAATAAAAGTTGAACCCACTCTTTCTAGACTACTTCATTTGAACACCTTTTTTTAAAGAAATATGTTCCGAACGGCATACCCATATTAAACCAAAGTTTGTCAACTGCATGTCCGATTGATTAAAAATATTACCAATTTTCGTAAGTTTCGTAAGCAGTGTTGCCTAAAATTTCATTAAACAATGAAGGAGAAGCTAAATTGGCAAACATAAATAAGTTTTTTTTTTAAATTGTATCACGAAGTTTCCCGGTTTTGTATAACAGTGTCTAATTTATGTATGGATATTGTGATAACCACTCGAAAGTCTGCTTTAAAAAAGTGCTTGAATTGCTTCGGAATAGATTTTTAGTGGTTTTCTAATTAAAAAACTTTCGCAAATAAATACTTTCTTCCGTCGATTAAAATACAATGGAAGTGATTAATAATTTGTGCCGTTTTTTATAAAAATCTTGAAAACATGGCACTAAACGACGACGACACTTTAGTGACTTTGGGACAGTTAAGAACCTCAGTTTACTGCCTTTGGATAGTTGATTGGATAAATAACAATTTTCCTCAGATCTGTTAAGTACCAGTTAATTTTGTTATTAAATTTTTCTTTTTAAGAATCCTCTGCTAAAATACAGTGCAGGCAATAGCAGAAAATTTAAGAAAAAGAACGTATAATTCTTTATTTGATTTTTTAAAGATATTTTGTACAACAGGAATATAAATTTAATTATTTTATAATTGAAAACTACCCCTTTAAGAGTTCATCAGACGGTTCACTGAAGAATCGTTTTTAATCTATTATTTTGGATATGATTTAAGAGTATCCTCCAGTATTCGTCCATATTAAGACTACGCTTCAGACAGCCTCACAGTGTTCATCATTGGAACAAATGTCAGCACAGCAAAGCTGTACAAAAAAATAGCACAAAGTTATGTATTTAGTGTATCACAGCTACATCTCAGAAGTCAAGCAACATTTCGTGTTTTCTAGTTATAATTATTTGAAAACCCATTTTCATCTGTTGCATTACATTAGCAACAAGTTAAGGGTTTTGCTACTGCAATACTTGTAGGAAACTTCTGCAACATCCAAGGTTCTGCAGTGCCTTTACAATGTTCACCGAAGAGAGGGTGGACTCATTCCCCGCCTCACTTCGCCACCGACCATCCAGCTTCTGGGGGAGGACACGGACTCAACCAACGTCATTGTCGCGGCTGCATCTGAGTGGCTCAGATCTTCTCTTAGCGAGCGATGGATGCAGATGATGCAGGGACCACCTTGAAGTACGAAGCTATTTTTATTACTGCGTTCAATTTTTATTTTTTATTAACTAATTATAATTTTTTTCCTTATTACTTTGCATTGATTATGGAATATATTGCATTACACTATACGTGCATACCTTCTGGAATAAAATTGTTATTATTATAATTAGAATCTAATAAGTCGACGCATTATTGCTAACTACTGTAAAACATAAACATAGATTGCCTACACAACTTTAAACTATATTTGTCTCCATGTATATACTACTATATTTTTTTTACCCTTAAAGTGTTTTAGTGTTTTGTTCCAAAGACCTCTAAATAACATTAAAAGTATGTAATGAATCTGATTTCAATATACATATGATTTATTGTTATCTTTCTCCTTTTATAAACCAAGAAAGCCTTTTTTTATTGTTTTTAATTTCTGTAACTTTAGATGAAAACATTTATATTCTATATTATTATAAGATTTTACAAAATTATCTATGTACTACAGATCTCAACACATGAAATATTTTCAGTGAGATACATATTGCTAAAGCCGTTGTTATTTTTTTGTGAAGATAAATAAATCCAAAATAAAATCAACAATTTGAAAATTTGTTCGAGAAAGTTGTCAGTCGGTTATTTATGGACATCACTTCTTCCATTACTAGTCAATAATTAGTGTATTTTATGTGTTTACGATTCTTTTTAAATCGATTAATTTCATCACCTCTGACACTGGTGAAAATAAATTTATGACAACAATTAACGGTCCTCCGCGGATGTAGGTAACGTCGGTGCCTACCTTCCTACATACCTCGGCATAAATAAGCAGCCGATGAACTTATTTATTGATTACTTAATGTGTTGAATACAAACACATTTCCAGAATACCATCAATAGATATAACGTTTTATTACTAATTGTTATTTATATTGAATTTAATCGTGACGTGCGACGCCGCGGCTAAAACTTGATTCGTAAATTGCTTTATCTTTTAATATTTTCTTAATTATTTTTGATAGCTAACTATAATTCATTTGTATTTCATCACCATATAAATCCAATTTATGCTTTAAATTAATTGTATTGGCTCATAATTTAGATAGCTCGAATGGAAGTTTTATATTCAAACCACTTAACTTGAATCAAAATATTTTTAAAAGGCTTTTCGCCACGCCAAATAATTTGCAATAAGTAGACATATCGTAAATGTTTCTTTAATAAATTTCGAATTAACCATACACTAAATGACATCAAAAGAAATTCCTACACATATAATTATCTTTCAGGTTGCGGCAATAAATTACCCATTGAATCAATGAACATCTTCTTACAGTTTATACAAGTATGTTTATTGATGTGTTGATTATGTAATTAAGATTTAACTCTAATGAATTAATCGGTCATTAGGAATGATGGTTTATGATTGTTTACTTTATTAGTTGTTACCCGTAAAAAATCACGGGATTTAGGTACCTTGACTTGCCAAGAAAAATACTAGTTATTTTAATCCACCCATTTCGAATATAGAATAATGTCTGCTAAATACAGTAAAGGTAGATACTTTATTGGGTAGGTAGGGATTTAAGGATTATTTTTTAAATTTTATCAATTTCAATTAAGATCAGTTCCAAATTTGAAAAGTTCACACTCGTACGCGTCTATAAAGGAAATTCAATGAAAATTAAATAATAACTTTCTATAAGACCACAGTTTTTTTTATGACCGACCGGTTTCGCTTAGCCTAAGCATCATTAGGTTAAAAAAAACTAAACAAAAAATTAAATAGTGGCGTGGTTATATATACAGAGGGAGAATACAATACAAAATTAAATAATACAAAAAACACAGGGCCAGTTGTTTCACAGAACTTGAAGGATCCTTCAAAATATTTGATTGTGACGAACTTCTTTTCAGTGAATGAGATGTAACGAGAAATGGGTTGTTTCAGGAACAAAATGATGTTCGTTACATTTGAAAATTCAATTGAATATGACCAGTATGAACGGACATTTATTCCAGAGAATTTGAATAAGATTGATTTTTACGCTGGCCACACTGACTAGTTGTCCATGGAATATTGAATATGTCAGATATTGGCCGCTATTTCTGGTTTGACAGTGAGTTTTATTTTTGTGCGTATTCACTTAATTACGTGTTTATATACACATGGTAACAACCAATCGCACTAATGTTTAATTATTATGTGTTTTAGATAACCCTGTATTCAGAAAATAACCTAAAAACTGACGCGAGCCCCACGGAATTAATTCAATGGCTTGGAAATCTATAACAAATACAAGCTATATACTTCGTGCGAGAGGGGTTTGTTGCATATAAATACTTGGAATTTGTTATTTAGCTTGCATTATCTGTTTAATTTGTATGCTTACAAACGTGAAACCAAGAAAAAATCTCTAACATAATTGTAAATGATTACCCTGAACACAGTATTATTTTAGTCAAGTTTGTGTCAAGTGTCTTTGTTGTTTGGCTGCCCCGATTATTTGTTAAGTGAATTAATATATGTATAAATGATTATTTTGTATGGATATATAATATTATTACTTCTTCTAGAATGGTCGCAAGGAAGTCAACGAGGTGAGGGCCTCATGGAGGAAGGAATGAAACAGATTTAATGCAATTGGCAATACTGTGTTTTGGAAAACAGTGAAAGAAGAATCCCACAGTTGATCTGCTGTAACAATAGTTATAACTTATAAGCTTTTAACCATCAACTGTGAACCATTTTAGTGCGTTTCCTTGTTAGAATTTATAATAACGTCAGTACAATTATCACAAAAAATGTTGTTATTGTATTAATTTTCAAGTTATCTCCATGCAAAGGATGTCAAGTGGACTTTAGTAAAGCCAGTTGTTTTACCAATCATCAAATGTAACATTTTTATTGAATTCCCAATTAAAGATGCACGTGAAATGAATTGACGGTTTTCCTCCATAAGGAAAGTATCATATACTAGTTAATCTAGTATTTTATTTGTATACATCAATATTGTAAATAACTATTGTCATATGGCAGATTGTCCATCATCTACCCAGTCCTGCTGAAATATATACTCAAATAAAATAAAGTTAATAATCTAACAATATCTGTCTGTATGTGTTATAGCTATATAGAAAAATCACCACCTCAAATTAATTGGATGTGATTTGCAGCCATGTTTTACTTCTAATTTAAATAAAGACAATATTGAAAACAAAAAGCTTTTTCATTATAAATACATTTTACCTGTACCTCTCTTTAGCTCATAAAATAGTAGTTTTTTTAAAGGAATGTGTTTTTTTATCATCATAGCAGTTGCAGGTGACTTGTAAACGGTAAGGTTTGTATGTAAACGCTAAGTCAGTTGGAGAGCACCAGTTGCCAGACTATGGAGGGTTCAACCAAGCTAGTTGACGCATCTGTGTTAGTCAATTACATCTAGGTAAGATTGTCCCTCGCGCAGAGATCAGCTAAGGATGATGGTGCGAGCCAGTTCGTGCAGAACTTTTTTTACACCGTAAGACTAATTTTCAACTGGAATATTTGTGATTTGACGTTGAATGTGTTTGGTAATCTATACACATGTGAACTAGCATGCAAACTGTTGCAGTAGCCTAATATAAGTACTAAAGCTTAGAAAGACACTATAGATTTTAGATAATTGTCTTTTATAAAATGAACTGCCAAAGTTGTAAAGATTATAATATATGTTGCTTATAATACAGGTGTATGATAATTGGTTTTCATATCATTCATAAATTCAGTTTCCCATAGCTTATATATGACAGAAAACTGTATATTTAATTATCTTTACAACATGAGAAGTTTTGGTGAACAATATTATGTTATGTCATGAACAAAAATCATGTGTATGTACATACATTATGTTTGCACATAAAATAGATCAGACTTTCTTGATAGATTCCAGTATACTTGGATGTCGATGTTTCTATACGATTTTAAATGACAAAAACCAACTATTTTTAACAACCGTATATTCTAAAAAGGGTTTCAAAACATTTTCTCATAAAACCGTTAACTTCGGAAGTATAAATCGTTGGGTTTTAATTGAGTAAAATGTCAAAATTGTAATAATAACCAACAATAGCCCTCAAGTTTGAAGATGTCCGCCATTTTTTTTTTTTGACATTTCCATTTCAAATATTTGACGATCCGTCAGCGCCGTTAACCGCTCGATTTCGGGCGGTCAGGAAATCTGAAGCTTTCGTCAAATTCCCGCGTTGATGAGTGGTGAAACAACCGAATTTTTGAAAAATCACGCTGATGGGCGATTTGACGAGAATGTTACATTTGAATTTTTCCGAAACAACTGGGCCTAAGAAAACAAAATAATAACACCATACTTATTATTATACTTTACCAAGTTATTATTTAATTTTAATTAAATACGTCAAACCACAAAGTGATTGCTTTCTACGAAAATACAAAATAAATTAATTGTATGGACGTTTAAATATATTTATTCGAAAAATGTTGATTTCGACAAAAAATATTGTTTAACATTATCATTTAATTCTACTAAGAGGCAGCATAAATCGAAGATTAGTTCTACATCTTAGAAAAATGAATAAAAATAATAGTTGGCTGATTTTAATAGCATAATTAGTGGGAAATATTACCACAAGCCAGTACTATAAAGCCAGAAAATAATCAAAAACAGCCATTAAATTATATCTAAAATACTTGGTTATTCACATAATATTATTTAACAGTGTGTAATAAATTTGACATCTCAAACAAACTAAAACGTAAGGCAATATTTAGAGATTCAGCAGACTATAGGTTATGCGAGGATTCAAAAAAGTTGTATAAACTGTCAATATTTAAAAAATAAAACAGGTGATAAATGTACTAGTATTATGTGTTCCTTGATTATTTATATGATACTGCATCATTATTATGCATATATGCATTAAAAATAAATTAGGTTAGCTTTATTATAATTAACGAGTTATACCTCTAATGGGTATCAACATTTTGTTAAAAGTTTTTTTGGAACGAACATTCAACAACATCAATTTACAACTTTCTAGAAAAAATATTTATTAATCAAATTGCTTTTTCTCAATCATCACTCTACTAATTATGGGTATCATTCTCCACTGTCTAGAATGTTGAGACTTGTTAACTCAAGTTATGGTCTTGAAATTTTTGGTACCAGTCTAAATGATTTTTATCATTCTTTACGACTCTACCAAAACTTGGCTTTGATTTGAATGTTCTCTCTTATCTATACTTTGTCCTATTTGTCATTGCTTCATTTAATATTTTGTATATGCTGTTCTTTCTCTGTTGTTCTTTTTTTCATTTCGTGTAATGTTTTTTTTTTTGTAATTGGACAATAGTCCGTTAGTTAACAAATAAATGCGTCATTTGTATTTTTCCTTTGCCATTAAGGTACCATCTTAACAATATTATCATAATATTTTCGTAGAAATTAATTACTTATTTAATGAAAATGAAATAATAACTTTGCATAAGACCACAGATTTTATTTTCATTTTTATGACCGACTGGTTTCACTTAGCAGAAATAAATATAAAAATAAAATCTGTGGTCTTATAAAAAGTTATTATTTCATATTCATTTAATATAATTATAAATTAACGTTCGCACGCACAACTGTACGAGTGCAAGCTTTTCGAATTTGAAACTATTGTAAAAAAAATGAATTAAAAAATATTGTATAAGCAAATTTGATCATTTCAATTATAAAATGATCAAATTTGTAAAAAAATCTAATTCAAACAAGCGATTACGTAGGTATCTACCTATGATATATATTATTTCACAAAACAATTGAGTGAGATTTAACTGTCAGATGTTTAGTCGTAGATCACTGTGTCAGAACGCAATGTAATCCAAGTAACCGTGATAACTTCATGGTGATTTTTCACAGGTAACAAATAGGTTTTAATGTTAAAATGTGTTTTAGTGAGCATATTTGTAAGATATGATAAAATTAATTAATCACTTCTGGAGGCTTACCATACAATAACTATAGGTAATATATTAATACTTTACCTAAAACGAAATTACCAACCTTATTCCTAAATAAATTATTGTGATATAAATAATATTAAAACATGACATGTATATTTATCTACAGGGTATTCAAAAAAATTCATTAATATTTATAAAAAAAAAAATTATTTTGTAGATTAATCGCTTTGAAACTATTTAAAAACATTTAATTTTCCCATCATGGCGAACAGTGATATCAACAAACTAGACCTGTTATGAGACCTCGTTAAGTGATAATTCTCGCCCAAAAAATCACTTTAAATAAAGCGTATAGTAATATATTATTGATCAAACTGTCGTTTAGTATACTTCATTATACGCCATCTGTCGAAGTTTTGTTTACTTTTTAAAGACGCCTGAAATTTCTTTTTTTAAGACAGGCACTCGTTCTGTAGATGCCCGTTGCAGAATGAAACCGGTCGGGCCTTAAATAAACACGTGGAACTCAGTTGTATAGGTTTTTGATCATGAATGGGTACACATGGTCTCACAACAAACCCCCATTAGGGATGCCATAGTCTCACTGGCCCTAGACGGTTAGGAGCTGTCGGGACTCTTGTGTGGTATTCACTATTAAAAAAAAAATTATGGCTTCCTTAATCGAGTGGTTAATACGTTACTAAGAATCAAGAGGTCACGGTTTCAAAACCCGGCGTGCGCAAATAAATTTCATATAATTTATTTGTGCTATTTCACATTCGATTAATATAAAATAAAATGTTTGTACATTTAATATAGAGAGTGGTAGATACTCTACATATCGCTCTGGTGATAGACCACCATTCAGAATTCACGGTTTCAAAACCCGGCGTGCACAAATAAATTTAATGTAATTTATTTGTGTTATTTCAACATTGATTAATATAAAATAACATGTTTGTACATTTAATATAGAGAGTGGTAGATACTCTACATATCGCCCTGGTGATAGACCACCATTCAGAATTCACGGTTTCAAAACCCGGCGTGCACAAATAAATTTAATGTAATTTATTTGTGTTATTTCACATTTGATTAATACAAAATAACATGTTTGTACATTTAATATAGAGAGTGGTAGATACTCTACATATCGCCCTGGTGATAGACCACCATTCAGAATCGAAACGTTTTTGCTTGAAATGGCTTTAGCCGTGTTTGGTGACCTGAATAGCCAGGTGCTTCCCAACCTTCCCCTTACCCATTCTCTTTCCCTTCCCACTATCTTCAACCTCACAATATACCCCTTTAGAGGATTCCATAGCTCCTCTAGCACCAGATGGTTTTAATGACACTTAAAATGCAAATGCTATTCAAAGGTTTTTTTTAAATATGAAGAAAAAGCAAGAATTTGCACAGCATCCTACTAGTACTTTGTCACAATACATCAAAAGGTATTTTATAAAAATTAGTTGATAAGCATTATATTGCACAATGACTTTATAAATAGGTAATTAAAATAAAGGAAAGCTATCGACTCCAAGGTAATAAATAATAAATACTCCAATATTGACCAGTTGGTAACTGAGTGGACAAACGCTTCGGACTCGCAACCGGGCGTCGTGGGTTCAATTTCCTCAAGTGCTCCATCATTGCACAAGCAACATCTTTGGCTTGTAATGATGTTAGTAAGAGTTTTTACAATATTTTCAAGTTATTCGTGATACGGGAATGTTTGTCTTTCTTTTTAAACAACAAAACGGAACAAAAAATAGCCCGTTTTCAAAAGGGAGTAAGTTGACACCTGCTATGATTATTGAACTCAATCCGTCTTACTGCTAGTCGACCGTTCTACTAATAGGACCGTTTCAAGTAGCTACAGCACACGCAGTAAGCGTTCGTGATAGTTCAGAAACTCGCAATGAACTTCTCGATGAACGTGGGCGTTCCATGTAAAATATTTGATTTATTTAAAGATGCCTTAAGATTATTTTAATTTCAATTCGAAAACAATAAGCTGCCAACGGATATGACGTAGTCCCCTTACCGGGAGCCGCGAAGAGGTGTGCGTTACCGCTAACGTACGTACGTCCGTACTGACGTAGAGACCGTGCGCCAGACAGAGGCCCACTCGCCTCAGTCCCGAGAGACAAGTGTAAAAACACTTGACGATAAATAATGAAAAAAATCTCGCCAGGGATATGTTTTGATATCGCTTTGTCCAAATGATTAACGTACTCTTTCGAATAAAATAAACATTAATTTTCAAACATCCGTTTTAATTTATAGTTCAATCTTTAAAATATCTGGGTTGCGCCGCTCCGTGTTTTTTTTTTAACAATAATCGCATTAAAAACAAAAATATAGTGTTTATGACTAAAATAAATCAAGATCATGACAATTTTTTGCGTTAAACTGACATGAGTCACTGTCGGTCTAAGTGGTAGAACGGTTAAGATCTTGCTATGAATCCAGAGGTCGCGGTTTCAAGACCAGCGTGCGCAAATAAAATTTATTTTTATAAATGTGTCTTAACACATTTTAATTCGTATAAAATAATAAATAGTATATTTGCGGCAGGTTCCAGAGTGGTAGATACTCTAAGTATCGTCCTGGCGAAAGACCACCATTCAGAATCGAAACGTTGCTTGAAATGGTTTTAACCGTGTTTGGTGATCAGATCTGAATTAGCCAGGCAATTTTCAACCTTCCTCTTCCCCATTTCTTTCTCCTCTCCACTACGTTCAGCCGCACAACTTACCCCAATTGGGGATATCATAGTACCACTGACTTCATACGGTTGAGAGCAGTTGTGACTCTTGTGCGGTATTCACTATAAATAAAAAAATAAAAAAAATAAAAAAAAAAGAAGTAAGAAAAAATTGAGCCTACTTCTGGCACACGAGACACGCCAACAGTACACTTCTGTTTTTTATCTCTTCAGTGATATTGGTACTGTTCAAACAACGTCTATGATGCTTGCATAAGTCAGACATTGAGTATCTAATTTAACTTATATTGTGTGCGGGAACAAATACGTATTCCAGGCGCACGCTCACGGACTCGAAGCTAAGATAAATAATGAGGCTCTGCCGCTGGTTACCTGCAGTTACCTGGTCCGCCTACTCCCCGTCAGGGCGGCGGGAGAACTGCTTCAGATGTCCATTGTTGTGACAACATCCTCATAATCCATTCTGCGTGAGATGTCTCTGGTCCATAGCTTTAGCCAGGGGAGGATCTTTACACTAGCGTGACGTTTATTTTATTTTTATTTAAATACTGCAGGAGACTCAATTTTTTTTTTTTTTGCAAAAACTGTTTTCACCAATCATTGCAAAAGCGATAAAAAACATCAACATTGGTAATCATCATTACTAGTGTAATCTTGACACACGCGTCAAAAGGGACACAGTGAGTAAATCGTTACGTAGCATGGTCGGAATAAAATTTCAGACATTTTTACGTATAAGCGAATATTACCAGTACAGTTTTTGCAGACATTAGCGCCCCAAACGGCGATCCAACGAATCATGTACAGAAGACGGCTTAGCGTTTTAATACTATAAGATACAAAGATAAAGGTTAAAATAGCGAAAACATAGTTTAAGAACAAAAAAATAGGTTTCAAGTAAGTACATAATATAGTTAAAACTGAATAGCTAGTTCGTGCGTATACTTATTGTAGGTCATTAAAAAAATATCCACATTTTTTTAGGAGGCAGTTAATTAACCTAGTAAGTTAAATAGAAAGTTTTATAGACAATACCGTCTAGAGCCAATGAGAATATGGCATCTCCAATTTGGGTATGTTGTGAGACTGAAGGTAGTGGGAGGGGAAGGAGATGAAAAAGGAAGAGGAAGGTTGGGAAGTACCTGGCTATTCAGATCTGGTCACCAAACACGGCTAAAGCTATTTCACGCAACGTTTCGATTCTGTATGGTGGCCTTTCACCAAGGCAGTATCTTCCACTCTAGGACCTGTCGCAAATATTCTATGTATTATTTAATACTGTTCCCGACTACCCGTAGACAGTTAGACTATGGGATTTCCAATTGGGGTAAGTTGTGATGCTGAAAGTAGAGGGGAAAGGAAGGAGATGGGGAAGAGAAAGGTTGGAAAATACCTGGCTAAAATTTATTTATTTTCTTACATATTTAAATGAATTTGGGATGTTTTTCAAATGTCTTCAAACGTTTTTTCCAAAAGCTTCTCGATTTGATTAAATTTGAATTAATTATTTTGAAATCGATATCACGATCACGCCCATCGCTAATTTGAAGTGATTAATTTAAGCTTCTAGGAGGATCTGTTTTTTTGTGGTGTCGTTCAGCCTTTTTTTCAAAGTGTCGAATAACTCATTAGTTTTTTAGGCAATAGATTCGCTGCCAATGACTCGCGCGAGTCAAGTCACAGTAGCTGTAAAATTAAGCTTTTTACCACATTTTCAGAATTATTTGGTTTTCTCCTAATATATTGATGGAATATAAATAACGAAATGATTGATTCTATTCCGTTGAATTTGTTTAACAGAATGATAAGTCCGATTTATTGACGCCACTGCTGGCCACTTGTTGAAACGGAATAGGTTAGTTAGGCCTGTCAGCCCGCCATTGTTGAGGATTTCAAAATAAAAGATAAATTTCTGTAAGGAGCTTAGCGCAGCACAATGGAGCCTGGCGCCGACCGTCGGGCCCCGTTGTTATCCAGTACTGCCCTAGAACTGGTATTCACTCTAATTAAGCTCATAATATGACTCATGAAAAACTGCGTTCGGTTTTATATCAATTCCTTAAGGCATAGATAATTTGATTACGAATTAAATCGACTTTGGTGTGTAAGTAACATACAAATTAAGCGTTTTTGTTTTAACTAATAGTTCAGTTAAGAATACTCCATGAAAAATCTACAATTTATATTTTTTTAATAGTGAATAACGCACAAGAGTCGCATCTGCTCCCAACCGTCTAGAGCCAGTGGAACTATGGCATCTCCAATTTGGGTATGTTGTGAGGCTGAAGGTAGTGGGGATTGGAACGAGATGGGGAAGAGGAAGGTTTGGAAGTACCTGGCTATTCAGATCTGGTCACCAAACAAGGTTAAAGCTATTTCAAGCAACGTTTCGATTCTAAATGGTGGTCTTCCACCAGGGCGATACGAATACCTCCCAATTATCATAGTTTAGTTTATTTTCATTATTTATTTAGGAAATCAAACAATTTTATACGCATTTTGATGAATAGGGTGATTTCTATGTTGCATTATTCACCAGTGAAGTCTCCTAGCGATTCTTTTCTTGTGCAACAAGTTTCAAATTCTCTAAAATAGAGCAATGAGAATTATACTTAGGCAAAATAGATACACAAAAGTAGGTAAAATGTCAGAGGAAATAAATTGGCTAACATTAAACACAAAGATATTTATAATCAAAATGAAGAACAACTTGTTACCAAAATATTTTTCTGACAAAATTATTTACTACGTAGATATTCACAGACATAATACGAAAACGTGCAAAGAAGCCAGAATTATTATTTTTAAAAATAATGAAACCAATAAACGAAACAGGTTACTTTACAAAGGGATGAAATGTCATAATACGCTGGCGGAAACCATCAAAATTTTACCTATTAATAAATTAAAAAAAAAGTCTTTAAGAACCATATAAAATAAATTAGTAATATCAAATAGTATGTAAGTTATTATTATTAAGTTAAAAAATATATGAAATATAATTAGATACTTTGTAAACTTTGATGTATAGGTAATTAAAATAAATTAAATAAAACTCAAAACTAATAATATATATTTTTAACCAAAATTAAAAAAAACAATAATAATAATAACTAGTTTAGTCTTGATATACATGTCAAAAGGGACATGGTGAGTAAATCGTGAAGTTGCGTAATCGGAATAAAATTTTAAACTTTTTTACGTGTGAGTGATAATTACCAGTATTGTTTTTTCAGACATTAGCGCTAACGAATCGTGTACAGAAGACGGCTTAGCGTATTAATACTATCAGATAATAATTAATTGAACAACATATTGACAGTAAACTAAATAAAAAATAATACAACTAAAAATAATGTTAAGAAGTGAAAAATACAAACAAACTTAAAGAAAGAAACACAAAATAATAAAATAAAAAAAAATAATTAAGATAGCTTAAAGATCTACGAATTACAGCAGGGGTAGGAAGTTCATAATTGACCTTGTGATTTTATTTTATCTTTATAATAATTATTTCGATTGAAAGCAAAACTTTATTCCCATATAAATCATAGCAAGACGTTAAGAAGTCCCGTACGTAACAATGATATGCCTATATAAAAAATACATATATTCCGATATTATTTATAAAGCATATCACAATGATACAATGAATCTAGTGTTTTACTAAAAAAAAACAGATGAACAGAAATTAAAGTGTGCACAATGAAATTGGTGTTAAGCAATTGGAATGTCGCTTTAATAATTATTGATGATATATGATGAAAAAATAAACTTCATGTTTATAAATGAATTTTTTTAATTGGGTAGGTAGTATAAATAATAATGTTTTTTTTTACAGGAATTAACACAAATTGACTTTGGTCTGATGTAAGCCGTACAACGTGCTATGTAATTGTGTATAAAGATTGCAATTTTTTGTGCAGTTATTTTGTCCAATTTGAAAACAGATAATACCGGTTTTGACAACTTTATCAAATAACCGGTTTTCGAAAAATCTGTAAATTTGATATCTCTACAAATTTCCCATATTATGTGCGATTCTTTACGGTACTTATTTAATTATTTATTATGCAGTTCTGAAATAATCGGTATTTAAAATGCTTTATTTATTGGACGAATCGTAAGTGTTACAAATGTGATTTGCCTAATTTTATTCGATCGGCGGAGTGCTAATCTAATGATTTCTTTATCAATAATTTGTATAATTCATAGGAAGTTTCTTTGAAGATCGTAATATATCCTGATATATTGAAAGAGTTAAGTCCTAATTACTCACAGTCAATGGTCATTTGACTGTAATCTAAATATTCAACATACCATAATCTTTGTCTTAATGACCCGACATAACGACAGACAATAATGTATTTTGATTCAACTCCACTAATAATAATTAACAGCCATTAAAAGGCGTTTATTCCTTTGCTTTTAAAAATTGTAATCTTTTAAACGAGTGTTGATTACAATATAAAGTCCATTATCTAATTCAAATGAATTAAATGTTTGAATGTGTGACTAACAGGGTTTATATTGAAGCGGAATCGATTAAGCCACGAGTGTCTGACCAATTTATAGGTAGCATATGAGAGTATTATAAATTAAGATAAAAACGATAATTTTGGAAATTAAAATGTATTAGAAAACACCCACTCGGCACCCGACCGGCCCGAGCTATATGGACCCGAGTGGTGTGTATTATATAGCACGAACGTTAAATTATGCTAATGCACGCACTAGAATACTGCCGTCATTATGATGAGGTCAGGGCAGTATGGAGAGATTATTACAATAATAAATAAATGAAAAACAACTTTGTAAAAGACCACGAATATTATTTCAATTTTTATGACCGTCCGGTTTCGCTTAGCCCAAGCATCATCAGGGTACAAAATTAAACTTAACTGAAAATACAAAGTGTGAGGTTATATATACATACAGAGGGAAAACAAATTATAAAATAACAAAACAGTGAGAAAACAATAGAATAACATTTAAACTATAACAAAGGAACAGAGATAAAGATACAGATAATCTGAATTAAAAGAGACAAAACGTCAACTGAGAAGGTAATTAAAGAAATTAAATAGTAGTATATTTTCTACTCATTGTGAAATTTATAGTATTTATCGCTTAAACAAGTAACATACGTTTTTTTTAAATGCAACATTACTCTGCTTATATTTATGAATCGAATTGCGGCCGCTAGACGTATTATAAAATACAAGTACTTAATATAATTTTTTTTATAAAGCCCACTTTCACCTAGTCAAACAGTTACCTAAAATATTTAAAAAAACATTGCATTCGTGGGAAAAAAAATAGGTTTCTGAGACAAGGAAGAGCAAAATTAATGATGGTAAAAAAGATATAAAATTAAGTTTGAGGGAATTATCACATTTGAGATAAATAAAGCAATTTAAAAAAACTATATTAACCAATAAAAATACTCCGATGTTGTTGATATATTTAGTACGTCAATATTATAATATAAGTATACGCTAGGACAGTTTTTTTCATCTAGAAGAGCTAAATTAATTGTAGAAACTATTTAACTCTGGATGTACCTGTTATTCAATACTATGTTTTCATTCGTTAACAATATTTTTTGATCTGATTGTGAGTATATTGTTTTTCAAAAATATATTAATATTTGTGTAAAAAGCCATGGGCGAAAATAAATAAACATACAATCGAGATCCTTATGGAGAATAGTCTCAATGCAGTTGATTCTCAGAAATAGCAAAAATATAGGAAAAATCAGGATATTTTGGAAAGCAGCATTTAGGTTTTAGAAAATGTATGATAATTTTTATCGATTTGATACTAAATTATTTATAAAACCGAATCAAAAAATGTATTTAAGGTACTACTTTAAATAGCGAACTAAAGTTCAGCACTGCCTTGATCTATGTTTTAATTTATGCTAAAATAAGGCGATCCGCCCGAACGCTCTGTAGATGGTGTCGAAAAGAGGCGAGCCGCCCGTCCCCCTCCCTCCCCTCAGTGGGCCCCTGCCTCCCAAGGAATTACTTTGTATGTTAATGCTCCGTATGACTTCTGTTGAGTAATCGCCTTTACTAGCGCTGCCTATGTGAAACATGCTTTATAGTGTACCTGCTACAACCGAAATGGAATTTAAGAAAACATATAATTATAGTCACCGAACAGACAATTCCTAGAAGTGTGATCAATACCGATTTGAAAGAAAAGTGATGTCGCCAGTTTGCATACGACCTTTTGATTCTTTGGTTTTAGACGGTCCAAAGAAATTGATTATTTGCCCAAGAAATAGTTTCGATATTTGAAAATGATTGATCATTTTCACCCGAAGTAAGGAAAAAGTGAATTTACCTCGGACACGCATAAAACACTCTTTTATCGGTTTATCTCTTTAGTGATAGTAGTAATGAAAATATTGTATGCTTGATGCTTACGAAATGCATTAATCTTAATGTGACCATATAAAAGTTCTAACTGCTCAAGGCAATGTGGCCATAGTAACTAAAGTAACTAAAGTAACTAAAGCAACTAAAGTAACCAAAGTAACTAACTAAAGTAACTAAAGTGACCAAAGTGACTAAAATAACTAAAGTAACTAAAGTAAAGAAGTAACCAAAGTAACTGAAAAGTAACTTAAGTAACTATCCACCAGTAAACGAACCGTGTAAAAAATGTCTCGCCTTTTTAAAAATAGCACTTCAGTTGAAGCATTTCATTTCGTTCAGTTAAAACATTTTGGTTCCAGATATGCCATAATCTTGAAAATATTATTACTGGCCAGAGTTTTGTGAATGAAAATGGTTATTTATAGAATATTCATAAACCGTTTCAGTTGGCTCCCCAGCTAGATGAGAAACATTTGTTCTGTAGAAGGTAATAAACGAATTGAGTTATTGGGAATTCCACACAAAAGTCGATGATAATATTTATGTTACGGTGCCACAGCTGCTATTGACATTATTTAGCAATTTATACATTGGATCTTCGATTAAACCTCAGATATCATAATGCTAGGGAGGATGGCCAGACTAAGGTTGTTATTTTCAATTAGTGCGCAAAGTTTGCAGTACATCACCTTAGTGTATGCAAATAAATTTTAAACCGAGAATTCTCATTAAATAGTTGATCATTGCCCATTGCCGCGCGCATTGTTTTGTCCCCTGGATAATATGAAGACAGCACGCCGTAATCTACTTGGGAATGGGTAGGGAAGACCAATAGGGCGGAGGTCCCAGGGTTAGGCAGTAGACAGCAGGCAAGCACTACGCGCGGCCATCGCCCATTTGGTATTCTGACGAAGCTGCACACTTCCGGGTGCCATTTTATTCTGTGCCTTCGTGGTAAAGCTTTGAGCTCGGTGCACAAAGTCAACTCTTCGTTCATTGTCTTTTTCTAAAAAAAATATTAAAAAATATAAGAATGCATTTCTATCTCATTGCCTATAGCATTTTTTGATTATTTTTTTTATATTTTGTTAGTCGCGTACGGAAGCAATTCTGTTTATCAGGTTGTGTAAATTGTTTGGAGTATTTTTTTATTTTTTTTTGTGAATACCTGACAAGAGTCCCAACTGCTCCCAACCGTCAAGAGCCAGTGAGACTATGGCATCCTCAAATGGGGTTTGTTGTGAGGCTGAAGGTAGTGGGGAAGGGGAAGAAAATGGGAAGAAGATGGGGAAGAGGAAGAGGAAGTTTAGGAAGTGCCTGGCTATTCAGATCTGGTCAACAAGTACGGCTAAAGCCATTTCAAACGTGCCGCAAATATACTATATGTTATTTTATACGAATTAAAATGGGCTACGACACATATTAATGAAATCAAAGTTTTTTGCGCACGCCGGGTTTGAACCCGCGACCTTTGGATTCGTAGTCGAGCGTCTTACCACTCGACCATGGAGACCGTCACTATGATTCGGGCTGCCCTTGTCTTGCAATATTCATCATCAAAGATGTGTAGTGTAGAGAAATTCAGTTTTAATTGCGTAGTAGTAACATCGTGTTGCATTAGTTAAACCTCTTCAATTTGGACTAGGGAGTCACTTTTGGAAACACTCCCCAAGAAACGTTGTTGGCTCGAGAAGAGCCAAATAACGCCCAAATAAATTATACTTAATTTATGTGTTTCATTTCACACGTAATGAATGTAAAATACGTATGTGGAACGTTTCAGAGCGGTAGATGCTCTCAGTATCACCCTGGTAAAAAACAACTTTTCAATATTAAAACGTAGCATGAAATAACTGTATCCATGTTTAATAAACAGGTATAAAGAGCCAGGTTGTTTCTTAAACTTTTTCTTAACCATCTATTTCCCCTTCACACTTCAACCTGACAAAATACTGCTGTTCTTTAAATGATGTGAATTTAAAACGATGCAATTTTTGATGGAAAACAGTTGAAAAGTTAATTTGTCGAATCCTTAAATGGGTCTAATGTAGTCGTAGATATTTTTAAGTTAGTGACTGTTGACAAAAAAATTTCGTATGTGTATGTTTTGTGACAGGTCACATATAATCAAACATTTAAGCAATTCCGAAATTATATAGGTGGTCTCTCAACAATGTAAATGTCAATACGTGCAACGTTTCGATTGTGAAAAGGTGAATACTTAATCGTCTGTTCTGTTTATAATATTGTTCGATTAATTACATTAGACGAAAGGTACCAAGTGTGGGCATTTATTAAGCAATGAAACAAACTATATTATTTTAATGTTTTATCTAAATATTGGATGAATATTGAAAATCTTCAAAGAATATAGAAATAGAAAAAATAAAATAAAGAGATTAGGTGGTAACCGAGACACGAACTCGGACCCTTTACTATATCTGGGATCAGCGCACTCACCAACTCTTCCATCTCCACTAATTCTTTAACCGTCACTTTTGACAACCTCCTACTTATTGAAGAATGTTAATATATTCTTATTAAAAGTTTAAAAAAAAAGGTATTTTGTATCAATCTTTATAACAAAAATGAAATACTAACTGTGTATAAGACCACATATTCAATTTTTATTTTTATGACCGACCGGTTTCGCTTAGCCTAAACATTACAGGTATATTTCCTGTAATATATATAAACTAATAAAAAATCTCATTATTCGTTAATCACCCTATCAGTTGACATTTTCCCTATTTCATTTTTAATTATCTGCCTCTTTCTTTCTATTCCTTTGTTATAATTTAAATAAAATGCTATTCTATTGTTTTCTCACTGTCCTTTTATTTTACTTTTATATTGTGTTCTTCCTCTGTACACGAGTATACCATATAACCGCACACTTTGTATTTTTTGATTAGTTTCATTTTGTATCCTGATGATGCTTAGGCTAAGCGAAACCTGTCTGTCATAAAAATTAAAATAATATCTGCGGTTTTATACAAAGTTATTATTTCATTTTCATTAAATCACAAAAACCTGTGATTGCTTTCTACGAAAATGTGTTTAAGGTATAAAATTATTTTGTGTATAACATAAATGGTGCTGTGACTATCGTGCTATTCTGACACATAAATGAAGTATAACGCAAATTGTTTGTCCATATTACTGTGCGCTCGAGTGAAATCTCCATCCATCTTCCGTTGGTTTCCAAACAGAGCAGATTGTATATTGCAGCGTCTGGCCGCAGTTCTGATTCCCGGGCACCGAGGGTTTCCTTTTAAGGTGGGCAATGGGATCACAGGTCCTCTCGCGGACCTCTGTGACATTTTGTTTCCACTTTCCGTGGTCACAAGATCACGATAGCCTCTGCTCAATGCTGGGCGCCTGGTACCTAAAACTACAATACTCTGCCACTCTGCTGCTTTACCGGAAATGGATTAAAATACGTTACAATACGTATTAACCTTTGTGTTCAGCCAAACAAAGGTAGTTAACAATTAAAGGCCAATGTGAAATAAAATTTGAAAAATATTTTCATTTGAGTTACGAATTTGATAACAGTGAAGTTATTTTCAGCGCTTGGCAGTAATACATTTTAGATTAGAATTAACTTTAAAGCTTTGTGTTTTTTTTATTTTGATATAGATTATTGAAACTATATCAATAATCTTCATCGTAAATATGAAACAGAATAAAGCCATTAGAATTCGAATAACGGTCACAACCGAGACTAGAAATCAGAACCTTTACACTTTTTTTCAATAATAATAAATCTTTATTTAAATATAATTTACAGTAATATCAGAAAAAAACATATAAATAAAAACAAAATGAACATATAAAATACATAGGTGTATAAAGGCGAAGGTACATTTATATATTTTAGCAAGAGATCTATGCATTGTAAACAGTATATACTCGTTTATATTACAGAAACATTGATTAAATAGATTTATAGACCATTATCCGTATTTTCTTGATACATATAAACTTAGTTTTTGTATAATTGTATATAGTTATTACTTTTCTTTTCTCATAATCCTCACTAGGCAAACCTGTGTTGAGGCAGTAATTTTCGCCGATTGTTTTAGTTACTTAAAATAAATTAATCTATTGTTAACGTTACTTGAAAGTGTGAATTTAATATTAATATGGAAATAGTAACTTAAAATCGTACATAAATGAATAATTAATTATTTGTTCTGTGATTGGTTTATTCAATGACTTCGAATTTGGGTGAGTGCACCGGATAATGCTCTGTCTTTGCTATTAATCAAATTTTTTATGTTTTATTTGAAATAATTTAATGTTTTTGTTTTAAATTTTCTGGAAGAATGTCGAAGATTCTTGTCACAATGTACCTGAAACTCCGTTGACCAAAGGTGGTAGAGATAACAGGATATTGGAGTAAATCTTTGTTAGTATTACGAGTAAATCGAGTGTGTGGTCTTTTTTCGTAATATTTATTTATGTTTGTAAAAAGATGAGTGAGAATTGATTTTACATATATTTGTCGAACGTCAAAGACTCTCATTATGTGATAAATTGAGTTAGAACTTGCAACTAGGGGTAGCTTCAGGATAATTTTTACAATTGTTTTTTGTGCTTCTATGACAGAATCTATAGCAGATGAAGTTCTACCTCCCCAAGCTATGATACCATACTCAATAAAAGATTGACATATCGCAAGGTAAACCATTTTTAAGTGTTTCAAGTCAAGAAAGTTTCTTATGGTTCTAAAAAAGAAAATGGTTTTTCTGATTTTATGTGCAATGCTTTGAGTGTGAAGGTTCCATTGGAGGTACGGATCAATGGTGAGGCTAAGGTACTTCATCTGAGTGGTGCGATCTATCTTAGGGCACTGACAGCATACGTCTGGATTTAGACACGAATGTATTCTAATGGGGATATCATCATGTGGTTGGCCTGTAATGTTAATGCTTGATGTGATATATTTTGTTTTCTCGGTGTTTAGAGTGAGTGTATTCATATCCAACCATTTTTTGACAATGCTAATATCCCTTTCAGCGTTTTTATATTCAGCTGACCACGTATCAGCTTGAAACAGTAAGACCGTATCATCAGCAAAACTGACGATTTTTACTTTAATATTAGGGTTACATAGTTCATTAATATATAGCAGAAACAAAGTCGGTTCTGATATACTTCCTTGAGGAATTCCGTATTCAGTTGAGCACTGGTTGCTGAGTATATTCTGTATTTTTACTTCTTATTTGCGTCCACTAAGGTAGCTTTTTAAAAAAATTAGTTCATTTCCTGTAATGCCAATTTTTTCAAGTTTTTTAATTAATTTGTAATGAGATATTGTGTTAAATGCCTTAGAAAGGTCTAAGAAAATTGAGATATATTTTTTGCCTTTATCGAGGGACTTCACAGTGAAATCAGTAACAGCAGCGATAGCATCTGAGGTCCTTATTTTTTTGAAACCCGTATTGATTTTCTGAGAACAAATTATGACTGGCAACAAATTTTACAAGCTGAGTGTTAATATTTTTTTCAAAAGGGAGTAATTAAATAAATAAAGGGTTAATATTTTTTTCTTTCCGGGAGTAACGTATCTGCCGATTGAGCTACTGATACCTTAATAGAAACCGGCATTTCAATCGATATCACACTTCTTCAAAAAATATTAACATTTTTTTTCAATTTCTACCGATATAGGCTGCCATCTTTGTAATGCTATGCAAAGTTTTACCCGAGCACATATTAGATACCTCAATTATGTCTTGGATTTCATTTTTATTCATGGACGATCTTTTGCTTCTTTAAGTAAAGAATTTGTATTTTTAAATTAGAATTAACTTTAAAGCTTTATGCTTCTAATTTCGATATTAATTATTGAAATAATATAAACAATATTCAACGTAAATATGAATCAGAAAAAGCCAGAAAACAAAACAAAAAAATCAAACTAGTCTCGGTCGCGACCGTTATTCTCTTTTGTTTTCTCGCTTTTTCTGTTTCGTATTTACGTAAAAGATTGTTGATATTATTTCAATGATTAATACTAAAATGTTGATTTAAATATTTTTATTTTTTTTCCTTTTGTTATCTAATGTTTTCTTTATGGATTCTTTTTTTCTGGCGCCATCATAAAACGTTGGATTAACTGAACGGAATTTCACCAGTACAGATATAGATATCAAACCCGGAGTCTCTCTACTTTGTCATTCACCAATCTTCCCTTGCATTTTTTGCATTATAACCTAATATTTGGTGCCCTCTATGATGTTGAAAACATATCGGAAACATGTTTATATTCATAAAATCTTCTTCTTATGTTCTCTTTACGGTGACTGAAAAATGTATAGTGACAGAGGAGACTTTTTTATTATTATTTTTTTTTTACAGGCATATTTCATGTTGGTTGATTTCGAAAGGCGATAATAGATTTACTTTCTCATAAGATTTGGTTACGATAATGATAACCGATCAAATAATTAAAAATTATAGTAGGTCTCTTCCAGTGAATTCTATTATATGAAAATATTATAAGGCAATGCAGTTTTGTAAAATTAAGAACCATTTTACAAAAACCTTTATTACTAAAGATTTACTACGCACTGGCCCAATAAATTCTGCAATACGGAATAATAGGCTGGGAAGGTGCGTATAAAACTAACTTAGCCCCACTTGAAATAGTACAAAGAAGACTAATAAAAATAATCTTTAAAAAGCCATTAAATTACTCTACTGATGAATTATTTACAGAATTCAAAGTGTAAGATTTGAAAAAAAAAATATATTTAAAAATGCATTACTTCAAATCCACAAAGAAAAAAGCAATTTGGATTCAGTGAGCACCAGACCAAGATCATTAGGCCAAATAATTACCCCGAAACTCAATACAACAACAGCACAACATCACTATTCCTAATCAGCAATTAAGATTTTCAACAAACTTGCTAAATACATAATAGATGTAAACAACTACGAAATATAAAAAAAAAACTCAAAGTACACTTTCAATAAAATAACCTAAAATGTATTATATTCATATGATATTCATTTTTTATCATAATTTTTTTTTTCAAGAAACCCATGATAGTACTAGGAGGTAATTATCATTAACTAGAAACTAGACATTGTATATAAACTGAATTAATATTATACCTACTGTTAGTATTAAGTAAAAATGTTTATTTTTGTACAATTGATTAAATAATAAAAATAAATAAATGCCTTAAGAAGGGGAAAAAGCTGTTTCATGCTAAGCTTAAAACGTTTACCAGTACGACACAAATCGTGAATAATCAATTGCCTTGGATCTAACTCCAACTGCCCTAGTTGAGACGCCAGTCCTCTAGCCTATGATATTTGATCACTCCAATTCACCGAGGATCTTCCTCTGCTTATCCTGCCTTCCACTTTGCCAGTGACCATTAACTTCTCCAGGTTCGAGTTCTCAGTTTGGCGAGCAACGTGGCCAAACTATATTAGAAAATTAGAATACGTTGTGGGCAGACAGTTGAAAGCCTATTTCGGATACCTACCTCTTCCAGAATGGACAGATTAATGCGATAGACTGTCCATGGAATTTGGAGCATTTTTCTCCTGCACCCATATTTTAACGACGTTCCCGTTTCATCGACGGCCTGCGTGGTCGAGTGGAAAGACGCTCAACTACGAATTCAGAGGTTGCGGGTTCAAACTCGGCAGGCGCATTTAAAAAAAAAGTATTAAAGTGTGTCATAACACATTTAATTAATATAAAATAAAATTTGGTATATTTGCGCCACGTTTCTGAGTGGTAGGTACTCGGTGATCAGATTTGATTAGCCTGGTACTTCACAACCTTCCTTTTCCTTATCTCCTCTCCCTCCCCACTACCTTCAACCTCACAACATACCCCAATTGGGGGTGCCATAGTCTCACTGTTTCTAGACGGTTGGGAGCAGTTGGGACTCTTCTGCGGTATTCACATGAAAAATAAAAAATCTTATCAATTGTGTTTGAAGTTTACAAATGCTTCTGTATAAACTTGTTATCGATAAGTATCAATTCATACGTATATTTAACCCTGCGATTCGAATTAAAGCATGTTAGTTTTAAATAAATTCGCCATTGAAAAAGCCTCATCTCTCAAGCGCCTCAAGCGACAGCAGGGCTAAATATCAACATAAAATATTAACAAAGTGGTGAATTACTATCTATGTTTAATTTTATTTTATAATGACACACCGCCAATTATTTGCTTCCTTTCGATATAAATATATTCGTCGTTATGATTTCAGGTCTCGACAAGCAGGCATGTGCGGTCCTTACCTAACCAGTCCCGAGTCCTTAGGGACATAGTAGAGACATACGAGTAGGGAGCAAGTACCCGAGTGCGAGTACAGGTACAGAGTGCCGAGTAGGTACTTCGTGTTCTCCTCTGTGTGGCCGCCATTAACATAACACACGAGGGACTCCCAATCAGGTGGCAGCCGCACTCGGCTGTACCCAACATGGTGAATGTTGAATGGTGACCCGCTCGCCCAATAACAATTATGTTAATCATACCAATTTTGAATTCCCCGTTGGCCGATATGTGTGTTATTGCTTATTACATCATGCGCTAGTGCTTATGCTTGTGTTGCTAACAGAGGCGAATGGCACTTCTGAATTAGTCGAAAGCATTGTGTTAACTAGAACATTGCATATGAGAGCTCCCGCTGTTCTCCTTGTATAAAATTCTCGTATTGGAGTAAGTTGTTGGGGTCACAGGCCACGCTAGTTTGATCTCACTAATATAGGAATAAGGTAAGTAAGTAAGGTATAGGAATGAAATGAACTCAGTTTGCCAATTTGATGTATAATTTTAATTTTACTTACGCCTCGACCCAGGAAACACAATTAGAGCATTTTAATTTGTGTATAATTCAATTAAACTAAATTTAATATTATTATTGTTTTGTTCTGTTATTTTTAGTGACAGCTATTTCGGCGTTTTTGGCTATTATAAAACTGTGAGTAGGCCCAATGGAAACGAATTATTTAGTTGATATTGGTTCCTTGTTTAATTACTACTATTTACGGTAAAAACTAAACAGAGACATCTGTCACTAAAAACAAAAACTATAAATAGCAGAACTATATAATATTAATATCAGATTTAATTCAATTGAATTTTACAAAAAATAAATGGAGTTCTACAAATAAAATACATATATTACAAATAAACAATTAGTGCACTCCCATTATTATTATTTATTATTAGGTCAAAAACTTTTTGATTGCCTTCCAAATGCCTTAAGTCTTGGCACTTTTCGTAGGATTTGTGCTGAGTATGTAAAGAAAAACCAATGATTTTTATACAAACTAAGATTTTAATTTATATCTTCTTATATATATAAATATTTACGTGAATAATAACCTTATGTGCTTCGTTCTCTTAGAGTAACGTAGAGACCTAACATTGCGAAATTTTGTCCGCACTTTTTGACCAAGGATTGACCAAGGGAGGAATGACGTATATGCTTCCAGCCAATCGGATGCGAAGAAAACCGTAAAGATAAACATTATTCCGTCTTTATCTGTTCGCGAACAATTTTGCGTTAGTATCATGAGAAAGAAAGAGACCGGGATACTTTTAGAAGCCGTACAAAAGGGGAATTCCCCGTTCTTGAAAATTTTTTTGACATTCTCGTAAATATTTTTAAGTTAAACATATTACGAATCCATTAAAACTCATTTCAAACGGAAGTTTATTAAATTGGAACGAATAGTCCAAAGATTAATTACATATTGGTGTAAGTTACTAGTTGTTTTGTAGGTTAGGATGTTAAATATTTGAGATCAAACTAAAAAGACGATTTTTTATGGTACATACGTGTGAAAACTGTTTGTTTTTGGTCCTTTTGTACTTCGATTGAAGCAACCAAGTATAGCACATATGGCCATGATGTTTTGCTAGATATCGGACAAAAAATAACTCAAGTTTTTAACTATTTACGCACTTTTGACAGTCCGTTCGCCTGACACTCCAAACATGAATGAAGTGCGTACAGATCAAATATCGCGGACATAGTATTTAGCCCGCCCCAAATCGTGTATTGGTTTCAACAATTGTTTGTCTCTTTTTCTCATATGCGTATAGAACCGAGCATAAAGAGAGAGCTATATTTTGCGAGTTTGTCAACGATTTGTCACAAATTAGTACGGTCTCTTTATATTGTTACTCTAAGTTCGTTCTACTATTGTGAAATGTATTAATTATTTTCTTACAAGATGTGTGAAAAAATAATTTACATTCACCTAAATAAAAATACAAAAACAGACTCCATTTTTTAAATAAACTTAGTAATGTACATTTTTCTCATATTTCATTTGAAAAAGCTCTCCAATAAGATAATGTCCACTGCATTTTACTAATGAACTAACAGTTATATGCATTCAATTTTCCATTTTAACAAGCAGATTATAATTTAAAGCTGTTTGTTGTCACGGTTTTTATTTTCAAGTGGCACTTTAAAAGAGCTTTCTTGTATAATGTACAACCCCTCTGTTCTACCATATATACAATCATGGGAATTATATCGCTACCGGTTAGCGATTTTGTTGGGCGGATCAAGAAAAGACCTGTAGAAAGAGGTTTGTTAGACTTAAAACGACTCGTTCTCATGTTGTCAACTATGGATGGGTGTTTGGCTCTCGTGAGCCGAGTTTCTCGCTGGTATATTGGTATGCAGACTTCAAGTAGGCTCTATTGAAACACCTGTAAACAACATAATTTATAAACATTCTCAAATGAGAATTCTTCTCTTCCTCGAATCAAAGTTCAAACGAAGGTGATTATTATTATGATATTAATTGTTATTTACTTTTGTGCCAAATGACGTCTGATAGCATTCCTAATTTTATTGTAGATATGTGCTATGATGTGCACATTAACCTATGGTTTTAACAGTTAATTCATTTTACTACTATTCTGTTCATCGAATAAAATTATTTTGAAGGTGCCGAATTTATGGGAAAAAAGCTAACTAATTTCGTATCACGCGGCGACGGACAATGTTATACATTTTGATTAGCATATCAGAAAGTTAAAATTATATTTATATCCATTATAAATTTATTAACCCTCTATTCGACGAGGATTAAGATCTTAAATTAATTGTATTAAGATTAAATACAATTTAACTAATCTATATAAATAATTGAAAAATATATTTAAAGAAATGAAAAACTAACCTTTCATAAAACACGAATATTACTTTAATTTTTAGGACCGACCGGTTTCACTTAGCCTAGGCATCACGAGGCTTCAAAATTAAAGTAAACAAAATAATACAATGTTTGCGGTTATATTTACAGAGGGAGAACAAATTATTATTATTTTTTTATTTATTTTTATATGAATACCGCACAAGAGTCTCAACTGCTCCCAACCGTCTAGAGCCAGTGAGACTATGGCATCCCCAAATAGGGTATGTTGTGAGGCTGAAGGTAGTGGGGAAGGGAAGGAGATTGGGAAGAGGAAGGTTGGGAAGTACCTGGCTATTCAGATCTGGTCACCAAACACGGCTAAAGCCATTTCAAGCAACGTTTCAATTCTGAATGGTGGTCTTTCACCAGGGCGATACTTAAAGTATCTACCACTCTGGAACGTGCCGCAAATATACTTTATATTATGTTTTATATGAATTAAATGTGTTATGACACATATTAATTAAATAAAAGTTATTGGCGCCCGCCGGGTTCGAACCCGCGACCTTTGGATTCGTAGTCGAGCGTCTTACCACTCGACCATGGAGGCCGTCATTATAAAATGAAATAGCAACACAATGATAAAACAAAAGAATAACATTTAAATTATAACAAAGGAACAGAGAGAAAGAGACAGGTAATATTAAATTAAAATAATATTCGTGGTCTTATAGATAGTTATTTTTTTTTTTAATATATCGAACCACAAAGTGATTACTTTCTATAAAAATATGAAATACATATGCTTGTTAAACATCAAGATAATTTAAAAAGAAATATGTATTTTTTGTTTAGACAAAAAAGGCATATTATTCAATAGTAAAATATTTAGCACTTAAAGTACTTTTATTTGCAAGCATTTATTAATTTATTATTGTTAGTTTTTTTTAGTGCCAACTTAACACACTAAATCCATGCAAATAGATTCAACATTGATATATTTACAATCCGCACACCTTGTAAGCAATAACATCATTATGGAATTTCGGTTACATGTATTACTTATTCATGGCGCCGATAAATCAACAAATACGCAATACCATTGTTAAAATTGTATTAATAAAAACAAACCGAAAAAATAACAGTGCAAAGGGTTTACATTAATATCACACCTTTTGTAAAATAATAAAATATGTTCAGTAGAAAGGATGCTGAAAAATAACGATGCATATTTAAAAATCAGTTGATTGGCACAACATGTTTTTATTTATGTTTTAAGTTCAAACGAATTCCGAATAGCGCCATTTATTAAACGAATTTATATCATTGTTGTTATATTTAAACACCTTGAATGGAGATGTAAATAGAATTAACATTTGTCAGCAACGAGAATCAAACATTTGGATAATGTAAGCCACAATTTATTTATTTCATTTATTTACTATACATTTATTATAACATTTAAAACAGGAGAACAATACAAGATTACAATAATTTATAATGAAATATTAAAACGGATACATTTATGTTTATGTAAATGAAGACAACATTCAGTCTAACATTCATTGCCATAGACTTAGAAACAATTAATTGCTTTTCCTCAATCATCACTCTACTAATTATGGGTATCATTCTGACCTGTCAAGAATGTCGAGACTTGTTAACTCCAGCCATGGTCTTGAAATATTTGATACCAGTCTAAATGATTTTTGTGATTCTTGACGACTCTACCAAAACCTTGACTTGACCTTGGCTTTGACTTGAATGTTCTTTTTAATGTACATTTTTGACATTGCTTAAATATTATGAATGTGCTGTTCTTTCTCTGTTGCTCTTTTTCCCTATTTCGTGTTATGTATTTTTTTTGTAGTTGGACAATTGTTCGTTAGTAAATCAATAAATAATTAAGAAAATTTGCATCAAATCAGAAACTCATTACAATTTACATATATAATGTGTTGTTTTAAAAATAATAATAAAAAAACATTGCAATATGTGCTTAGATTTTCTTGTAGTTCTGCAATAAAAAAACATCCCAAATTGGATATTTTTTCTATTCGTTAATTTTTATACGGAAAAATGAACCATACATAATATTCCGTACGAGTGAGAACATTTCAAATTTGGAACTGGCGTCAATTGAAATTGTCAAATTTAAAACAATATCTTTTTATTAAATAAAAGAATACCTTGTTTTAAAACCACAGAATTTATTATGATAAAGGCCAACCGGTTTCGCTTGGATCAAGCTTCGTCAGGGCACATATAATAACTAAATAAAAAATACAGAGTTAAAAGGTATATATAGGTACAACAGTTAATGATAGAGTGAGACAGTATATAATACAAATAAGGAAGAGAGAGAGCATATATTAGAGGGAGGGAACAATTGAAAGTGCTTAATATATATTACGAAGAATTGGTAAATAAACAAGTGTACATAATAGAAAGATAATGATGTAATGTTAGGGGCAGACAAAGATCCTATATTGAATTTATATATGAAAACGACATTTTACATTGTTACTGGAAAAGAAGCTATTTGGATACATAATAATAATTAAATGGGTGAGTTATGGAATAAAACAGAGTGATTCGTAGCATTTTCTTACGAAAATAAAATAATAAATCTTTTTAGATCAAAGCCTACCTACCTAATAAGGTACCCTACCTATGATCTATCTCAGCAGACATTATTCTTTATTTGAAATGGGTGGATTAAAGCAAATATTATTTTTTCTTGGAAAGTCAAGTATATACCCGTGATTTTTCACGTGTAAAATCTAGTGGGATAAGCAGGGCTTAAGTATTGTTTGCTTTGATGAACCTAAAAAAGGCCCTATTTCATAAAAAAAATGATAAATTGATGATTTCCTCGAAACAACGACAAATATGTAAATCTCTCGCTATGGAGTCCGTATAAAGTCCTACTTCATAAAGAATATGAGCAAATTGATGAATTCCTTGAATCAAAGAAAAATATGTAAAATTTTCACTATGGAGTCCGTAAAAACATACAGATAATAATAATAACAAAGTTTTGATTGAACGGAACAGAGCAGTGAGTGCAATTCTCTGCCTTACATATAAATTATAGAATAATAGAAATGGTAAATAATAAAAGAAATAACATAAAAAATAAATATAAAATAACATTTAAAAAAATTATAAAAGACAAATTTAATTGTATAAATAATAATGCAAAAGAAAAGAAAAATAACTTATAAAGGATAAACCAAAAAAAAAAATTTTAAAAGAATTTATACCCCCAATTAATAAGACTTTTCGACTCCTTGCACCAGATAGATCATTAAAATAGATCATATTAGGGGTATAGATGCAAAGGCAGCAATCTTTTTCATCCTAAATTACTTCTTGAAAAGTTGATAAAGCGTTTTATACACTTTTCTTTAGTGAATATGTTGATACATTTAGAGATTATTGTATCAAATTGTTCCTACTTTAATGTACACAAACATTTCAATACACAAAATTCTTTGTTTATTTGTGTAATAATGATTCAAAAGTTAACAATGCTACATAAGATTCGCAGATTGCTGCCTTTGCTTTAAAAAAAATAAATTATTATTACTATTTTTTTTTTTAAAAGAAAGACAAACATTCCCGGCTTACAAATAACTTGACAATATTTGAAAAACTCCTACTGCCATCATAAGAAGCGGAAGATGTTGCTTGTGCAATGATGGAGGACTTAGCCAGCAGAGCAATTGAACGCCCGACGCCCGGGAGGGAATCCGACGCGTTTGTCCACTCAGCTACCGACAGCAACTTCTAAGCCCCTCATATGTTAAAAACAAATTTCAATATTTGAAAAAGTTTGATCACTATCATCAGAGGTAGGAAAAAAATGAACTAACTTCATGCAAATCTATTCTGTGCTATGACGCAAGGAGTTTTCTAGAATAGAGATGCATGATTTTAGGTTTTCAACCTCATGGGAAAATGGCGTGATGGGTAGTTAAGCGATCAGATTGATACGTTTTCCACCTCGTGCAGGTACCGATTAAATGATTTCGCTAGCGGAGCCTTCTGGTGGTATCGGAGGAGAAGGGCAAGAGCAGGATCTGGCGGTCGTGCGCGGTGGTATTATGTAAACAGGCCGAGGGTACTCACTCCCATTCTTCCCACGTTCAGATTCTGAGCAGCGAGTGCTTTTTTCTCACTTGCCGCAATAAAATGATACAGATTGTTCGTTAGTCGACCCGAATGCATTACTTTAGATCCTCCGCGATGCTGTTGCAACAGTTAACTCGCAGTTATAGCGGATTACTTCGAAACACTCCGTATTTATTTAGGTTGGTGTGTTTCAAAATGTTGTCACATTAGACATAGTCACAATTCAACGATTAGCGTTATTTAGTTTTTATTTTTACATTTTAATGGTATTCATTAGCCGTTGATTAGAAGCCCGTTTAAGTACTTTACGATTAGCTAACAAACATTACAAAATTACCGTTATGTTATTAAGCTGATCACAATTTGTAAAAAATCGGAAATGGACCGACAATCGACATTTAACGGGAACCATTCAAATGTAAAATTAAAAAAAAATGGCGCTAATCGTTGAATTGTAACGAAATTAAATATTTGAAAAATACCAGCCTTAGTCCGTTCGATTTAACGTTTATCCTATATTATTGGAAAAACAGTTTTTTTCATAATTACTGATTCAAATCCGTAATTGATAGAAATCAATATCACCCAAAAGTCAAACTAAAAGCCAGGAAGGCTACTCGTATGATGAAGGGAAATATAAAAGTTCTTGGTTATTTAGATCTTTATATATTGCTAAGGGTTTGTAAATTCTTTTGTATCTGGGAAGTGTGTTCACGAGATACAGATAGACTGATAAAGACATTGAAAAAAGGGTGAACACTAGGAACTTTATTAACAGACGGCTGAATGCAGTATTGGTACACTGAATTTTTATTGAAGTTCAAAGTTGTAATGTAGTTATTGAAAGCGTTTGTAATTCTGAGAATCGGCGTCAATACGTAGTCATATTAAAGGCCGATATTCATAAAACGTATCCAATGTTCTTGTAGTCTCGTTCACTTCACGACTTGTTACATGTTGGGAGTTTGTCATAAAGTTAGTTCGGTGGGTGGATCGGAACGCCTCGTCTCTGCGGCACATACTGAATCAAGGGAGCAAAGATTCAAGTCGCTGGAGTTACCATTTTCATATAAAATATTCTTATAAACCTTCTATTTTAAGGAATAATCGAATGAAACCAAATATTTTCTTATTATTTCTATAATTACCTGAAGAGCGCTATTCAAAATTTATTAAAACGTGTGTTCGTTCTTCCCCATTTGCCTTTCTACAGAAAACATGCGAAGAAATCGAATATGGTAAAAAATTGACAAAAGTTTTAACTTTACCCTTTTATTATGATATAAACTTAGAAAACTGTTAATTTTATTAAATTCTCACCTAATAAGAGTCACCTCAATTTAAAACAACCTATTTCAACTTAGCATTGACCATATCAAAGCTTCTCCCAAAACTTGCCAACATACAGAACCTAGCAGAATTTAAGTAAGTTTAAGTTTTTAAGTCTTAAAAACCAAATTGTTTAAAAATCCTACATACAAAACGTAACTTATTAAAATTTAATTTCTTTAATTACGTCCCTAATTTGCTTTGTTTCGGTTTTCTCCTTACTTCTATTATTTGATTTAATCAATTGTACAAAAATAAACATTTTTACTTAATACTAACAGTAGGTATAATATTAATTCAGTTTATTTACAATGTCTAGTTTCTAGTTAATGATAAATACCTCCCTAATTGAGAAAATTCTAATAAATCAATGTCCTCACTGTTTACTGAAAACCATATACTCATTTTCATAAAAAAATTATTGTTCTTTTGTTACTTGTTGTATTTACACTGTTGGCATGTTTAGAATCGTTTACTTTTAATACTTGAATATTAATGTTTTATGTACCAACATATTAACTGTCCTCAATCTAAATTCCCTTTCTTTGAATTGACAAATATGTTAATATGAATTCATACGTTTCATTTGAATTTTTATATCTTTAGGTTCTGGTAAATTTCTTTTTTAATCTGTTACCCATATTTGAACCTTTTTCTCTCATGATTTATGATTATGATCATGATTTTGATAGTTTTAATTTGTATACATATTATTTATCATTTTTTCCTTGATGGTTAGTTTTATCAGCATAATTAATTTAGTATGAAGCGCACTTGAGGTGAAATATCACAAAACTGCGCTATATAAGGAGAACAACATTATAAAACAAAGACATACAATTTTTAAAAGGGAACAAACGAGAAAATACACTAAAAAGAAACTCGTAAGAGTAGAGATAAATTATACACTAAGAAAAATCTTCACACACGTAAAAGTTTTACTTATTTTAATTAATGGGTTTCATTTATTTATAGTTTTTGTGTTCAATTTGTAGAACTCCATTTTAATTTTTATAAAATTTAATTGAATTAAATTTAATATTATTATTATTGAGTTCTGCTATTTTCAATTTTATTTTTAGTGACAGCTGTTTCGGCGTTTAAGGCCACTGTCAAACAGTTTGACAATGGCCTTAAACGCCAAAACAGCTGTCACTAAAAATAAAAACTGAAAATAGCAGAACTCAATAATAATAATATTAAATTTAATTCAATTAAATTATATATAAAAATTAATGGGTTTCATTTTGAAAACGATTAAAAATAATGGACACAAATTTAACGTCTAACATAGAAATTAATAAATCAATAGAATTGTCGGGCAACACTTGCACAATATGGTACCGCGTGCGTCATCTCAAGATAATGATGTTCGAGTACTTGCCAAGATAGGTACTACATTCACACTGCAGATCTCACAATTGCGACGCTTCATAAATTTATTGATTCGAATATGAAGCTTAATGTGAAGGATGCTGCAACCTCGCCTACTTCTATTACAGGGCCGGTCCTGTTCAAGCGCAAATGGATCACTCTGCTCCAGACGGCGAATCGCTAAGGCGTTGATAGTACCTAATTACAGTGTTTTTTACTCGCCAAGTGGTTTTAAATAAATAATAATATAAAATGAAAAAAACATATAATTTATCAAACCCACAATTTCCCGGCCCGACGGTGCGGATTTTCGATACACGGCTCTCGTTTAATACTTGATACGAGTATAAATGCAGAAGCAACCAGGCAAATGAGAGAGATATTGGCGAAAATTTAGTTAATTGAAAGAATGGGACTGTCCCATGTAGATGAGAATTTATAGTGTGGTCGCATTTTATTAAACAATACAAGCCATTTTGAAGAATTTGAAAAAAAAGTTGCTTTTGGAGGATATTTTCATTTAATCGTGTTGAGACCATCATTATTAACAGAATTCCAAAGGTTCACTTCAGTCGGTTTTATAGAACCTAAAAAAACGCCATTAAATTTTCGATTCTAAGGCTCGCATTTTAACCGCAAAGTGGGATTCTTGTAGTAAATGTTACTTTTGGGGGATTCTTTCGTGTAAACGTCATTGGCTCATAATTTTTAACAGAATCACAAAGATTCACTTCAATCGGTTTCAGTCTAAAAAACGGCATCAAATATCCGACCCCAAGGCTCGCATTTTTCCCGCAATTTTTTTTTTCAAATGTTACTTTAGGGTAATTTTTTTCATTTAAACGTCATTAGTCTATCATTTTTAACAGAATTCCAAAGGTTGACTTTATCCGGTTTCATAGAGCCTGAGTAAACGGCATCTAACTATCAACCCCAAAGCTCGCATTTTGCCCGCAAAGTGTTTTTTTTTTAACAAATGTTACTTTTGGAGATTTTTTTCCATTTAATCGTTTTAAGTACCCATAAGTAAACAATAATTTAACTAGATGTAAAAAATATTTTTTTTAATTTTGGTGTTCTAGTTAAATCAAAGTTTTGACAAGGGGGTTTAAAAAATACCTGCGCCAGGCGCCGTTTGGCCCAGGGCCGGGCCTGTCTTATTATCATATAAGACTTTTCACGATCTGTTCGGAGCGTGAGCATTGCTGACTTTCATCCAAGAATCAGATATTTTATTGCCTAAAATGCTGAGGAAAGGAATCCGATTCAACACGAATAAACTAAATCATTGGGAAATGTTTGGTTTATCTGCCATAAAATCTGAACAGATATCGGTGTCGATAGATGAACACTAAACAGTGACACGCCTTCAATCTGGTTATATTGAAATAACTTTTTTGTTTAAGTACTTAATCACCAAGGCCATATAGTTCGTAGCAAGAAATGACTTGACAAAAACATAAAAATTAATTAAATTTATATTTATGTTTAAAATACATGATCTCGTTCAAGAAATACACAATTATATCGCAATCCTGCTGTTTAAATGAGAGAAAATCATTGTTAAATAAACACACATGGAGTATAACCTGGTTTAAATTGAATATCTTAATTTTTTTTTTGCAGTAAGTTAATTATTGTAATTTATCATTTAAACGGGAAAAAAAGGTTTTAAAGCATAGAGTAGATAGTAGGGAAAAAAAATGTATGATTAAAAAAATCATTTAAAAACAAAATAAAATAATGTTTATTTCGTAGAAAGCAATTACTTTGTGGCTTGACATTTTAATGAAATGAAAAAATAATTTCTATATGACCACAGCTTTAAATCTGTGTTCTTATACAAAGTTATTTTTTATTTTCATTAAAAAGTTATGTGTTTTAAGCCGTCTAGAGCCAGTGAGACTATGGCTTCCCATTTTCTTCCCATTTGGGGTATGTTGTGAAGCTGAAGGTAGTAGAGAGAAGAAGGAGATGGGGAAGAGAAAGGTTAGAAAGTACTTGGCTATTCAGATCTGGTCACGAAACACGGCTAATGGCATTTTTAAGCAACGTTTCGTTTAATTCTGAATGGTGGTCTTTCCCCAGGGCGATACTACCACTCTGGAACGTGCCACAAATATACTATATGTTATTTTATATGATTCAAATGTGTTATAACACGTATTGATTAAATAAAAGTTATTTGCGCACGCCGGGTTTGAACCCGTGACCTTTGGAAAAACAAAAACAAATACAAACATTAGGGTGGGTTTAAAAAACCTACTAATGTATAGAAAAACACATTTTCAGTGTATTTGTATAAAATTCTTACCAATGTCATCATCTCCGAGGTCATATTAAGATATTGATCAGAACACACGCACTTGTTTCTCAGTCGGAACCTGTGTGGTTTGACTTCATACAGCTAAATGTCATAGGTGTAACATTTATTAAATAACTTTTTGAAAGAAGTTAGTATTGGATATGACGGCGAAATGCCTAGACAGTTGGTACTCGTGTGTGGCAATGACGTGGTCTTTAAATATCCCACCTGACCTACACCTTGTATCGTTTAATATTAAAAACACCCAGCTACCGAATTAAAGAGAATTTATTGGCAAGAACAGTGCCATAAAAATTTGAATAGAATCATATATCTGTCCTCTGACAAATAATATCTAATATTTTGAATCGTTTTGTTTCAGTTTAAAAGAATAAGAATGATTATTTATGATTGGATCGAGTAATAATGAACAAACAGTGGCAGTATAATCAATAGTTTGAAATACCACCCATGATCGGTGAAGTGAAAAAATAGTGAATGTCAAAACAGATGACACAAAATAGCTCGAAAAAACAGCCTGACGACAAAATAACTTTACGAAAAAAAAAAAAAACGAATTGTTTTACTCAATATACGCAAAATAATTATTGTAAGTTGAATATTTTGGTTAATACTTTCAGTTGTTTATTCATTACTTTTATGCTTCGTTTTACAATTAGATCCGTCTCGAAGGACCTTTTTAACGAGGTTTAGGTTAAGTTGTGTTAGATATGTCAAAATATTTTTTCTTGTATGGTTGAATACTTTCCCGTTTTGTCATTTCAGATACTGTCAATTTGATATATCCAAAGTTATTGCACAAAATAGGAAACCAATGAGTATGTGCACTTGAGATGAAATATCACAAAACTGCGCTATATAAGTTCACTGTTATTATTATTATTATTATAAATTAAACTTTGTTTCATTATATTTAGATAGAGTAATATCATTGTGATCTTTTAAGAATCAGCTATTTTTAGTTTATATCGTTTTTTATTAAACATAAATACAATACCTAAAACATAACTTGTATTTTCTAACGTTATTAAGCAAAAATAAATTGTTTTGTATTGCTTGGATTCTGTTTACCAACATTTAAAATTTTCAAATGTTATTAAGATTAAAAAAATGTTTTGTATTGCTTAGCTTCTATTCACCAACATTTTGCAGGGCTACGTTAGGTTAGATTATGTAATAAGTGCCTGGACCTAAGTCCCTTGGAAATTACGCGTTATCGTGACTACTAACCGCATATTTTAACAGTAAAATTTTGACAGAACTGTTAAAATTTGCAGATATACACGTAAGTACTGCAGCTCATCATCAGATATGTGGAACCCGTTCAAATTATTAAATGTAGCACAAATACAAATTTTCTGACCGATCGAAGCGACGGCGCCGCGAAAAGTGCTTCGCTTTAGCGTGCAAAGTACCCTATTTCCAATCTCCATATTACCTAACAAGAAGCTTTTAAGGGCAGGACTTAAGCGGTTAGGATTAACCGCGTCGGATGATAAAGGTGTCGGCCAAATGCCGTTATAACTCTAACTTATTTACTTTTGCTTATTGTAATTCAATGTTTTCAAATTTAATATTATTATTATTAAGTCTGCTAGAGGATGGAGCGTCGCTAAACATTATCCTTACACACAGTCTTTGCTTCATTCACATGAATACATCATATAATTTTGTGTGCGAAAGGTAGAGAGAGATGAGTCGATAAAATCAAGTTTAGAGTTGTTCTTTAGATACATATGTATCTACTAAGGAAAAATTAGATAAGCCAGAAAATAAAATGATCTGCTATTATTTTCTGAAAAAGGACATGTGACAAATGACATAATTACATGCAAAAAAAATAAAATCCTCTCCTGAACATCTGTGTTTATTGACTCATTCTTCCTCTTTTTCCTTTCGCACACAGAATTCATCTTCTTCTGTTATTTTGACTTTTGACTTTTCCCATGGCCGTCACAACGCTACGAACAAAACAATCAATTTGCATAATTAAGAAGTTTCAATTTAGATACAAATAAACCCGAAGCTTTTTTGTATGAAAGTGGAAGCTGTTTTGACGATATCTTTTTAGAAAAACACCTGGTTATATTTCGACCGGGCTATTTTGTCACATGCTATGCGGCGCCCCCGTGATACCAGCCAAAGTCTTGTAAAAAGCTGGCGTGGGCCTTCGTGTTAGTTATTGTGGCATAAAGTGTCCGGAATTATTATAGTTACTCCGACTTAAACATCTCATGTTTCAAGAATATGTTTAAATACACATTTCGAATTCCTTAGTGAATCGAAGAGTCAATATTTTTGCTTCGTAATTGAGCATGAGGTTATTTTGTATTTCGTTAATCATTTTGCGTGATCGTTTTATTGCGTTTAAAATCAAAATGCTTTGAATGTTGCAATATTGGCCAGTAAAAATATTAAATATTTATTGATTTGCTGAATTTGTTAACCAATTTGGGATTTTTATTACCGAATTATTAAAATATTTCGAAAAAGAAGTCAGAGCTTTTTCTATCAGATATTAATTTTAAAAATATTTTTTATTGTGGGTGGTACCTACATGGCTTGATGGGTGTACATCATATTAAAATGGTGTTAGTACATCAATCTAGAGCAAACGCTGTTCCAGTTTAAGATATCCGTGGTCCATTATCGTCTTGCTATTGTTATTTAATTTAGTGTATTACAAAATCGTTTCATATCTTATACGGATTTTTTAAAAACCGTTCACCGAGAGTAAATCAATTTAGCTAACTAAAGAGCCGTAATTTTGACCGATCAGTAGCTGAGTGGGTTCATTTTCTATGCAGGCTAAATCTTCCATCATTGCACAAGCAACATTTTCCGCTTATTCTGATGGTAGTAGGAGTTTTAAAAATATTGTTAGGTTATTCGTAACCAGGGGAATGTTTGTCTTTCTTTTTAAACTATCTATCTATTTATAAAAAAACTCGTGAGCAATTAGATCTAGTATCATGAAATTTTCAGTTGTTTTTGCATTTTAAGGTTTGACGCTTCAATGTTCAGCTGGCAGTGAAATCTCATGGTTCTCTGAAAAAAAAATCTATAACACGCCAAACTGCTTATTCCACTTTTTCCTATGCGAAGAAAAGTGTTCACGCATAAAATACAGTATTCTCGCTATACATTCAATTCATCAAGTTACGTACAAATATGGAATAATTTCAACGGAAATAATATTTTTAATGCTCGCATAACGTGTAGGTATATTTCTTTAACATTTCATAACACCTTGATTAATTTGCAGTCATTTTATTGTTACTTAGTTCTGGTATTTTAAGTTTTTATTTTTAGTAACAACTGTTTCGGCGTTCAACGTCATTTTCAAACTGTGGTTAGGCCACATGAAAACGTCTTGTTGATGTGATTTTAGTTTACTGATTAATTACTGGTTTCGAGAAAAACCAAGTTATCTTGAAATTATATTTCAAGAAGTACAACATTAAAATCTGTTTCCCCCCTTTAATGGTTACAAACTATCATTATTCGTTATTTTACTATAATATTTGGATAATTTGTATAGCGCCGTTTTTGTGAAAAATCACCCCAAGGGCGCTATAGGCAGGTTTTTCACAATTTAAATTTACTTTCGATCGAATTTAAGTTAACGTAACTCGACTAATTTATTTGTTCATTTCTGAAAATGAATTCTACTCGGCTAGTACAGATGAGTGTTTTTTTAATTTTTTTTATTTATTGGTTTCACAAAACATTTAATTATTAGTCTTCTTCTCTCTTCGGAGGTTGGTTATCATCAGTGAAATTGTTTGAAGTTATGAGATGCGGTTTCTTCAAAGTCAACGTCTTTCATCGATCTTTTCTTAGGGCTTAGTTTTTTTTTTAACTTTCGGCACCCAGTCAGGATTTTTTGTTTGACGTTCTTAACGATTTAAAAAAACATATTAAGGTTCTTATTATTGGAGGTCATAATAGTAAACAATTTTATTGTTATGATTAAAATTGGTTAAATAATACTACACTGCTTTGAGTCGAAATATCGTGGCTGGAAAGGCAAAAGAACTTAAGCGACACTTTGGTCAAAAATGAGTTAAATATGCAGTTTTGTTCATTTTTTTCTGCATTGAACGCTCTGACTCTCGTTTGATTCTGAAGACATCATTCAGCCATCTAAAATGTATTTACCATTTTTGGAGAAGGTTAGACTCAAGCGATACAAACTTAGGACTTTTTTAGCTTTTTGTCGAGTTTTTTTTGTTCAATTTTTTTTTCATAATCCAACCAGGTACTGAAGACTTATGATTTATTTGTAAATAAAATAAAATAAAACTTTAAAGTGCTCTGGTGTAAACTTTCCAAAATGGCGCTTCAGCCATTTTGTCTTTCTGGTAACAATATAGCGAATTGAGATAGTGGATTATTTTTTTTTTAAATTTTGCAGTCATACAGCATAGTTGTATAAAACTCTACACACTTGATACTAATTCTATTAATGCTATATAAATGTAAAATCTTTATTATTGTTTAGATTTAGTATACAGTGAAGATGCAATGAATGAGTTTTTTTAAACTCCTTGGGATTAATATACCAAATGTATTTTGTATGTTAATATTTTAATAAATAAAAAAAATTAAAAAAAACATTTAAGTCGACCATCTCAATTTGTAACTTAAGGTAGTGTAGTTCAGGAAATGCGCTAGATCCTTTTTGAAAAAACATTCTGCCTGAAGTTACGCAAGCTCTGATTTCGCATCAGCCGATATTCAAATAAGTTCCAGGAATTCATCGTCTGTTTCCCGGGCACCAGGACATTCTGGGCAGTGCCCCGTCATGTTCGCACCTCGGAACACTCGCACCTAGCCTCGGCGCCTCCATGTAGGTATTATCTCTTGTTAGATCCTTTGGTGGAGGTCTCTTAGAGAGGTGGCTCGCTGGGAAAGGCAAAGAGAGAAGATGCGGAACCCCATCCAAGTAAGGCTAAAGGACAAGTGTGACTTCGTAGATAACTAAAGGGCAACTGTTGTAATGGAAAATTTATTGGTTCAACCCATTGAGAAGGATATATTTTTAAATTTACATAGGTAAAAAGCACTACAGTGAAAACATTAAAAAAAGGTTATGTTGATGGTGACCAATTGTACGCATAAGAAAATTAAACTAAAAAAAGGTTAAGTTGATGATGATCAACTGTACGCATAAGAAAATTAAATTAAAAAAAGGTTAAGTTGATGATGACCAATTGTACGCATAAGAAAATAAAACTAAAAAAAGGTCAAGTTGATGATGGCCAATTGTACGCATAAGAAAATAAAACTAAAAAAAGGTCAAGTTGATGATGGCCAATTGTACGCATAAGAAAATAAAACTAAAAAAAGGTTAAGTTGATGATGGCCAATTGTACGCATAAGAAAATAAAACTAAAAAAAGGTTAAGTTGATGATGGCCAATTGTACGCTTAAGAAAATCAAACTGAAAAAAGGTTAAAAGTTATTGAATACTGCGCAAGATTTAACTGTATGAAACCATTGAAACTATGGTATTTCTAAAATGAGGTATATTTTAAGACTGAAAAGATTAGGAGGAGAAAGAGTTGGGGAAGACGAGCGTTAAGAAGTACCTGAATATTCAGATCTGGTCACCAAATACGACTAATTTTGTTTCAGGCAACGTTTTGTCAAAGGCCAAATATCAGATACAACGTCACAAAATCTGCTGCAATAATTGCACTCATTGCAGTAGTAGCTTTCCAGTTTATCACAATAATTAAAAAAAAGTGAATGAGATTGTATAGTAAATTTATAGTTTTAAAACAGCTTACACATTTTTTTATTAAACTGATTGCAAAGTAACTCGGACAGAAAGTTAACTTGAAGTACAAGAAATAAATTAACTGTAAATTTATTTTGGATAGAATCGTCATTGATTAACTCACAGAAAAAATCAACATGATTTCCAGAAAGGTTAAGGTCGAGCTCCTTGTATGATTATTACTGAATACCCATTGACTAACTAACTAACTAACCATCACACTGTTTCTCCACAAGCGTAGGCAGAGAGGAAGGACCACCATACAACTCTGTCTTGCCACACACTCTCCTTGCTAAATTCACATTCATACATCGTCTCATACATACTCTTCTGTTATTTTGACTCTTCACATGGCTAAATTCAAGTATGTGATTTACTTGATCGTGCCATGGCTTCCTCGGGCGTCCCCGACTTTTTCTTCCATTCACTTTCGAATGATATATCATTTTCACACTCCTTCCTTCGTTCATTCGCTCTACATGCCCAAACCATCTAAGCGTCCCTTTCTTGGTCCTATTCATTACGCTTACATCAGTCTTACATTTTTTTACGAATATCCACATTTTTAACACGGTAAACATAGTTTTACGCACATACGCCTCAAGGATCTCATTTCTACTTCAGTCTACCATAATACATATATATATTTGTATATTTATTTTATTTTTTTATTTTTTTTAAATTTTTATTTAGTTATCAAACATAATAGTTGATAATACAAAAAAAGATATTACATTCTATTGTAAAGTTTTATTTTAAGTATTTAATATAATATTTTATAATTAAATTTTCATTGAAAAGATTTACCTAAAAAAAAAACCTGTGCTTGAGGGTAGATTTGTGGGGGTGTTATTTATTTAGTTACTAAGAAATTGTTGTAATATTTTTTTTTTTCAAATATTTATTTTAAATTTTCAGTGTTTTTTTTATTTGTATTTGAATTCTTTGAGATCATCAATTAACAATTTTATTTTTTCCGGTAAGCTATTGAAAAATGTTATTCCTAAATATTTGTATCTTTGCTGACCCATTATTTTTTTACCAATCAAAATCGATAACGTGCATTTTCGTCACAGATTTTTTGTGTGTTTTTAATGATGTGGCGTTATTTAAAAAAAACATCTTTATATATTTGTAATGTTGCGTGGTAAAAAAAAAATTAATGAACACTTAACTAAGACTTGAGCCAAGAATGCCAATTAAATAATGTTTAGTAAAACTACTGTGAACTACGTTTTAATATTATTTAAAAGACGGGGAAAGCAGTTCAAGCGATATTAATTTGACGCAATTAATAATAACGTCACGTGAAATTCAATACAGCCAAAAAAACAGTTCTTTAAGTGGTTGATCGCCCATTCAGAAATTATTTAAGAACATCATCGATCATTTGAATACCAGGGAGATAAGTTTAATTTATGAAGGTCCGAAGCAGGTGGCTACCGGTTAAATACTCAAGGCCTCGCTGCAGACAACGTATCAAGTTTTCTCCATCGCAGGTCGCATTTCCAGATGAGATATTTTTATTTTATCTTCAAACCGTATAATTTGATACCTCCCGTGTAAGCTACTGTATTTCTGACACCATTCCGTAAAATAATAATTGCGCGTGGAAATTATTCCGTGTTCTGTGAAAATATACCATTAATCACCCGCTTCGTAGTTTATTTTAATGTTGATAAAAAAACTTAATATTTGATTCGATTGATGTGTATTATAATTTCGTACATTATGTTATATGATGACGGTATTAACTAAAAATAGCTGATTCTCAAAGATCACAGTGATATTGCTCGTCTCAGAAATATATATATATATATAATCTAGATTGCATACAGTGGGCAATTCTTTCGCTGAAATAGTAGATATATTCAACTGCACTGAATCTAGTTACAAGAAAGCTACAATAGCATACCTTTTTCAAAAATATTAATGTTAACTTATTGCATTATAATATTTCTACTTACTTATGTTTTTGGGTGCTAACCATTTACTCTATGTTATTTTTATGTCTCTATTATTTTATGTTATATATTACACTGTTATGTAAAAGCCTATAAGAGCGTATATAATTAAATAAATAAATAACAAAACAGAGTTTAATTCATACTCATTAGAATAGTATTTTTTTGAAAAAAATTGCGTTATACTGTTGTACTAGTATATATCAAATTGACAGTATCTGGAATGACAAAACGGGAGAGTATTCAATCATGCAAGACAAAATATTTTGACATATCTAACACAACTCAACCTAACCCACGTTAAAATAAAAAAAATGGTCCTTCAAGCCGGATCTAATTGTAAGACGAAGAATGAAGGTAATGTAGAGATTTAAGTGCTTACTAAAATATTGAACTTCCAATGGTTATTTTTCGTATTTTAAGTTTAAAAAAATCGTTGTCTAGCCATTGTTAGATAAAGGCCTTTATGAAGGTTTCTTACATCTTTTTTAGGTCTTGGCAATGTATTTCTTGTAAATATTTTTCAATTTCGTCGAATAAGCTGATTGAAGGATGGCCTTTTGTTCTTTTCCTTATTTAAGTTTCCATTTAATAAAAAAATGAATATCGTGCGTTTATATTTAGGCTACAACAACAATATTAACATAATAAACTGTAGGTACTCTAATCTAACTGTAACCTCATTTAAAAAATATCCAAATTATTCTAAGAACACACATTCAAAATGCAAAATCATCATTCAGCCACACCTAGTTCAAGTGTTGTCAGATCTTTACAATCAACCGGATTTCGGGTGAAGTCGACCTGCATCTGAAATGATTGATAGTGACCCGTGGTATCATCAAGGTTGTCAATTCGATTTCGATCTAGGAAAAGCTGCCCGGAATCATTAATAATTTTTCACAAAGCTTATCTGTTTTATCACGATGGCATAATACTAGGTGACGAACAAGCTGAATAAAAAGCACTTTCCAAGTGACTTTTACTCATAAAATAATACTGCGGAGTAGTTCAAATATTTTTAAGTTCATTCAATATTATTATTGCCAGCACGTTTTTTTCAACATATTTTTCAGTGATTTTCATAGCAGTATTGTATTTTTCTTTTAATGTCCCCTCTTATCTGAGGTTCGCTACTATCAGGGCAATCTACACCTCAGTTTCAATTTCTTCCTTTACCACGTATTCCGTCAATATTCCCCTGGGTAAATCAGTTGGGTATAATTGCATTTATCGCCTCTCATGACATAATTAAATATATTTGATTTTCGTCTTTAAATCTAGTAAGAAGTCTCATCTTTCTTGTAACAGTGCACTTTATTGAAATATTGTTTAATGGCAAGAACATGTTATTTACAATAATAACATTGTATTTCAGAAATGCATTAAAATTTTAAAATATATATTGAATTTAGTACGTTAGCTATAACATTCATGAAAAATAGTTAGTGGATTTGTGATGGTAAACACTTTTTTTTAACAAAACGCAAAAGACTAAATATCTCAGAATGACTCGATTGTTTGTAAACAGGTTCTTGCCGTGGGGTTTTCACATTTCAAAGCACTTATTTTGCTTATCAGAACTTCGTATATTCGCCAGGATTCAAGGTATAGAGATAAATACCATTAGAACTGAGATGAAACCTGGATGCGACGAATGGGAGAGAGTATTATTGATTAATACCCGGAACGTTAAGGCCATACCCGGAAGCGTGGCAACCGCGGGTACACGGGTGGTGTTTGGTTAATGTGCTCGTACATGTGTTCCTGATAAACGTGTGGGCAGACGAAAGCTTTAAATGTGTTGATAAGCAGATGTTGGCCCACGCGCCCAGCTAAGTGTTTGTTTAATTACGCTCTTATGATATCGCGGTTTCAGAAATAGGAAAGATATTCGATTGTCTTGTCTAGTATACGGTGGGAAGAGTATTGTTTATGATTCTAATTTTATCTCCGTCAAAATCAGCGTGACACCAAACTGTCGTTGAAACTTTACACTTTACAACCAATTTTGGCGAATTCTTCGAAAATATTATAATATTTTTGAAGAAATATCAATATTTTAGATATAAACTAAACTTTTTTGTTTGCTTGGAAAACATGATAGATTGATAACTTTTATAGCAGAACGATACGATTTTGAACTTTGGGTTTAGAAGTTGTGACTTCAAAACAGTTAAAGTTAAAAAGATACCTTGTAGTTATAGGCTTTTGCGTTTTTTTTTATTGTTGTTCTTCAAAAATCATCATACCGTTAAACTATGATTAAGTAGTTCGGCAACAGAATTTTTATTACAATGGAAATACAAAATGAAAATATAATTCAATGGAAATACAGATTATCTTATTAATAATATATATCCATATTATTATAATCAATAAAAAAATGATATACTATTACACCACACCATGCACTGTGCAGCATAATATAATATAATAATACATCAATATCTTTAATACACATAAAATATACTTCATATTTATATAAGCGCCTAATAATAAGGTATTTCTACTTATTTAAAAAAAAATAAAGATATTACATGTTACACAAGTATTGATAAAAAAATAAATAAAAAAGGATTTCAAAACTGCCACACGGCAGCTTGTCTGCAGATTCTACATAATTGTGGCTTTTTTTCATAATTATCAATAAAAAAATAATCATTTTTAGGTAAAATTATTAAGGTATTTTTGCAGATGATTTTTTTTATTAATTAACCACATCTTTAATATTTCGGCGTCATGTCTCTTAATTTTCTCCAAGAGAATAAGAGGTTATTGGTTATTACAGTTAATCAAAAGATTATTGGTAGACATTATTCCTGGTTTAATAATTATTATAGTATATATCAATGGGTTTTTCAGTTCTGCATCATCGCCTTTTAACGCTTCGTTCCAAGTTGGAAGGTGCATCTTGTATTGCCTTTCTGAATTTTCATTTTAAATAACTTAAAGGGCTTAAGTTCAGAAACTAGATCTGAATAGCTGAGAACTATACCTCCATATCATAGAAAACTATAAGTTTACCTTTGTTACGAATGATGGTGAATTTAATTCACACAAAAATAGATACCACGTAAAAATTAATGTGTCACTTAATATTTAAGAATTCAGTAACTTGCTCTGAAATTCTTCTACCACTATTAAAATCCGTCTCTGTTATCATGAATTCCTTTTCTATCGGGCAATTTTTATAGCGCCATTTAGTAACAAACATTACTTAATTTTTTAAGCCACCAATATTTTTTTCGATTTACTAAAGAAAATATTTGTTGTATTTGGCCACTCCGACTAATAAACGTTTGAAGTTTGACAACAGACATTCTAAAAAACTTTTGACACTGTTGACACATTCCAAAAAAGTTCACTTTGTTAAAACAACTTTTACATATCATTAGAAAAGCAAACAAAAAACTTGGGGTAAAATTAAACAATAAAAATTTAAATTAAAGTTAAATCCATACAGAAATACGCTATGCAGATACAAAGTGAATATAAATAAACCACAAACAATTTCTTTAGTGAGTAACTACGACCGTACGAGAGTTGTTGTTGATGTTGAATGAAATTATCAAATTTAAAATAAGTTTTTTTTAAATTCCTACTTACCTAATAAAGTAATGTATTTTAGCAGACATTATTCTTTATTTGAAATGGGGGGATTAAAGCAACTGATATTTTTTCTTGTCAAGTAACATTCTGTGATTTGTCACGGGTAACATTTAATCAAATTATAACTTTTCATTTTTTTCTTGTACTAGACATTGTGTAGGTATCTTAATAGCTAATTATTCTGTCAATTTTATTTTTTAATTTAATTTCATATTTATTTTAGTAAATATAACAGGCATGATGCCCAAAACATATAAACAATAGTAGTTATTTAATTAGAATATTGAACAACAGTAGGTAATCAAGTAAAAGTTTATGAAAAATGCTAAAGTAAATGAATAACAGACAAAAGCAAATGAATAATATTATACAAGGGAATAAATGGATTATTGGCACCTGTACTGAAGAGATGCCTATTAGCCGTTTGGTATTTGGTACTTCATATAACCTTAAATTTCCTTTAATCTTCTACTTATGTGTATATATCCAAAATAATCTATTTATACCTGTTATAAACTTCTGTTGTAGAAATAAGTAAAAGTACAAGCATGAAACCAAGGTTTATTAAGTTATTGAAAATTGTTTTGAATCTTTATGTGTCGTAATTCAAACTCTTCGCAATAAACATTCACCTGGGCAGGTGAGGAATAGATGTTGTACGAGTGACAATATCTCAACCACGCACTGTCAGTAATTTGATACTTTGATTTTATGTGCGCTTTAATAACAAATCAATTCCAGTAATATTTCACTCGCAGTGCCAAAGAACAACAGTCCAGCGTGGGCAGTTGTCTTATTTGGGAAATTTTACCAGATGGATGAAACCCGGTAGACAACTTTCCTCATAACCTTACATGTAATTATTATTTACTCGAATTACACACAATGTGCAAGTGTAGTGAACACAATGAAGTTTCCAGATACGGAATATTAGAGATTGGTAAAGCACTTTGTTGGTACCCTTTGTTTGTGAAACATCAATACCCCCAGGCGTTTTAGGTTTAAAAAGTTATTAAATGTGTAAAGTTTTTAAAAACCAAGGCTAGCAGTTCACATTGTGGTGCTGATACCAACAATTTGAAAGAATGCAAGGCTGGTGTAAACGTAATGAACAATAATAAAAAGGGAGTTTATGATTTATATATTGAAAAAGTAAATCTAGAACCAGTGAGACTACAGCATCCCCATTTGGGGTATGTTGTGAGGCTGAAAGTAGTAGGGAGGGTAAGGATATGGTAAAGAAGAAGGTTGGGAAGTACCTAGTTATTCAGAACTTGTCACCAAACGCGGCTAAAGTCATTTTAAGCAACGTTTCAATCCTGAATGGTGGTCTTTCACCAGGGCGAAACTTGAATCTACCCATCTGGAACATGACGCAAATATTCAATAAATTATTTTATGTGATTAAATGTCTTTTGACACATATTAATTAAATAAAAAATAAAAAAATGCGCACGCCGGGCTGGATCTCGCAACTTCTTGATTCCTAGTCGAGGGACTTACCACTCGACCTTGGAGGCCGTCTAGTCTAACTAAGGCAAAATAAAATATCCAAAATGTATTTGATTCATTTTATGTATACAACCGGTAAAATGAATAATGCAGTCATTGTATAAAATATCTAAGAAACGTTCCAGGGTTCAAACCGCCGAAATGAGATCTTTGAAAGGAGTGGCAGAAGTGGGATTGGTTAAGAAGCTCGTTGATCCGAGATAAGTTTAACATCGAACCCCGGCTACTCCTCGTAGAAAAGTCGCAATTGTGGTAGCTTAGTCATGTAATAAAAATGCCAGAAGACTGATTTCCACTTAAAATACTGAGTGATTACAGAGGGAAGAAGTCCAGTTGGTTGCCCCAGTCAAAGTTGTGGAAAGCAACACCAGGATCCGTGCGAGGAGAGGCTGGACATACTATAGACGTAGGCCGCTGAACAGAGATGCCTGGAGGAACCTTATTGAGGAGGTGGGTTCCCGACCTAAATAAAACAAACGGAAGAAGGTGAGATGATACTTAAGTAACCTCCAAAACACTTCTTGAAAGAATACCTAACACAGCCAGGTAAGTCTGTATATTGATGATTTAAAAATAAAAAAAATCATGTCAGAGTCCCGGGACACTGAGCAGTTGGAACTCTTGTGCTCTAATTCACTATAATTTTTTTTTTTTATGAATATGAAATTATAACCTTGTATAAGACCACAGATTTAATTTATTTTTTACGACCGACCTGTTCACTTAGCCTAAGCATCATCGGGGTACAAAATTAAACTAAACAAAAAATACATAGTGTGCGGTTATATATACATACGAGTATAGAGGGAGAACATAATATAAAATAAAATCAGAGAACAGTGAGAAAATAATAAAATAACATTTAAATTATAACAAAGGAACAGATAGAAAGAGACAGATAATATGAAATGAAAGAGGCAAAACGTCAACTGAGAAGGTGATTAAATGATAATGATAAATTATATGAGTTTACTTTGTATTTTTTTAATTTTGTACCCTGATGATAATTAGGCTAAACGAAACCGGTCGGTCATAAAACAAATTAAAAAAAACCTGTGGTTTTTTAAAAATTTTTTTTATTTTATTTTCATTAAATATATCGAACCACAGAGTGATTGCTTTCTGCGAAAACATATAATTTAAAAAAATACTTGAAAATGGCACATCATCTATAATAAAAACCAATTATTTAACAGATACATTATCTCAAACAGCGAAAGGCCATGTTTTGACATACATCGGGTGCATCCGCAATTAACGTTAAATGCCGAATGGAAAATAGAATAAGATCTCAGTCGTAATTTATTCCAGTACCGATAAATCACCGCGCAACTTCATAATTACGGCTAAGTAATTAATCAGGAACTCAAAATCGTTGTCAAATACGATATATCTTGTTGTTGTTGGCAATAAATTTGTGCAGCCAGTGTTTCCGGAAACCTCTTGCTTTGAATGGGTTTAGAGATTGGTTGTTATATCAGTAAATATACACGAGTGCTACCATTATGTTATGTCTTTGTAGTCTGCAGTACCCACGTTCATACTAATTTGGTTGTATCATTTTAGAAAAAAACGTGATATGCTTTAAGTTTTGATTAAGATGTCGTTCAGGAACTGCGAATTGTGTTTTCGTTATTTTTTTTACTTTGCTAACAGAAAAAAAATAAAAAAAGCGATTGGTATACATTCAAATAAATTGAAACCCAAGTGATTTATAACATTAAGGAAATTTATATTAAAACATATTTTTTTAAATTGTAGAATAATTTCCTATTTGACGTGCTTGTTTAAAATGATTAATTTAATGTTTTGAACCCCTGCATTGTTATATTCAATTGCGTTTCATGTTCCTAGCAGGAAAGTAACAAGGCAGTACCTACGGTATTGTTGTGACAATTCTACTTCAACCTCACAATATTATAGTCCTAATTCAACATCTAGGAAACAAATGCTCGATCAATATATTTATTACGTCAATATCACAATGTAAGCATTCCTCTAACTACAGTTTTTTCTATCTTTTTTTTCTTTTAAAGAAAGACAAACATTCCCGAGTTACGAATAACCTGACAATATTTGAAAAACTCCCACTGCCATCATAAGGAGCGGAAGATGTTGCTTGTGCAATGATGGAGGACTTAGCCAGCAGAGGAATTGAACGCACGACGCCCGGGTGGGAATCCGACGCGTTTGTCCACTCAGCTACCGACCGGTCAGTAGCTGAGTGGAGTTATCTTGTAGAGATAATTTATTTGATGAAACTATTCAACTGTAAATGTATCTAGAAATAAAGAAAGTAAAATTGAAAAAAGGAATTATTTCTGTAAAAGCCTTTAACGGGAGTAGATAAATAAATAAAATATAAAAGTTTTTAGAAAAAAAGTAGTCTCTGGACCAACATTTGACCTTTTGCTGTTGCTATGTCAACTAGGCCCAGCATCTCGTGATAGCCGGTGATTGAATCTAATCTCTGAACATTTTAGACTATTTCACCTGTCATCTTGGTCCATTCAGTCCTATTTATCTGGAACTTGCATCTTAATGGGCTGGCTTTATAGAGCGCCCGTGCCTCTATAGGCGACGTTTATATACACTAACTTAACCGATATTTTGTTTCCATTAACCCGCACAGGGGCGTAGAAAACAGCCACATTTTCCGTGCTTTTTGGCCCTCCAATCTTAAAAAAGAAGAATGAGGCTTGAATCAGAGAAAAGTGCTTAGATACTACGGAAACGTGAAGAGCATCTTAAAAAATGTTTTTCACAACATCATATCACGCAAGAATCTACTAATCGGTCAGTGTCGACTATGCAGTGTGGAAAAAATGAATAACAGAGTATATTAACTCAACATGAATATATGGTCATCGGAAAGGCAAAAGCGCTGAAGTGCCATTTGAGAAGTTTGCACCAGAGCACTTTAAACTTTTTTTTGTTTTAAAATAAAATTAATAAGTCTTCAGTACCTAGTTGGATTTTGAAAAAAAAAGCTAGCTTAATGCTCTCACTGAGTTAACTGAGGCGTCAAAAAACTAAAAAAGTCCCACACTTGAGTCAAGCCTTCTCTCAAATTAAAACTTTATTTTAGATAGCTGAAGCGCCACAAAATCTTCAGAATCAAACGAGACTCAGAGCTTTTGATGCAGAAAAAAAACTTATCAAATCTGCATATTTATCTCATTTTTGACCAATGCGTTGCTTAAGCCCTTTTTTTCATTTCCAGGCAACAAATCTGATACTAATGTATCTTCTTCTATTCGAAATTCAAACACCTGATATCTGGACCCAGAAGCTAAATATCTTAACGCTGTGCCACCGAGGTCAAAGTATTATTAGTTCTTAATACGTGCAGCCATACTTAAACGTCAATAACTTGAAATATCGTATTCAAAAGCGCAATACGAACAACACTATATTTTTAGAAATTTAGCTAAATCAAAAAAAAAAAAAAATCTCTTTACAAGGAAAGTTCATATGGGTTAAACGTAGCCTTTCGTAATAAGGTCGCAGATGGCACTATCAACATAATAAAATCATAAATTAGCAACCTCATTTGCCAACTTTATAAACAAAATTAAACAATACTTTAAAAAATGTATTAAAATATTTTTTGTTGTTTTTTATTTTAAAGTTGTGACCCATAAAATACAGCATTTGACTAAACTTACGTAATAATATTAACCGTACGAAGCAGTAAGTATATTAACCATAATGTAGGCATATTATTGAAAGTAGTGCTCTCCATCATTTATAGTACCAGCAATAACTTCGCTACGGACACTTTTTTCCACAAGCGTGGTAGCCTAAAACGATACCGCGTGTTTTTATGGCTATCTCCACGCGCGGATTGGTCGTGGTTTACTTTTATAATTTTACCCGGGGGCAGTATATTTTTTGCTCCGCCACTGGCCTCGACTGAGAAATTATGAGATTAAAGATGGCCAGAAATAATTAAATTGCACGCAAGGTGTATTTTAAATCCGGTAAATGAATAATTTATCTAAATTAAACACTAAAAAAACATGTTCCAGTGAATAATTATAATATCTCGTGATTTCATTAAATGGCTACGTGTAAGACTTTAATGAGTGTTGTTTATTTAAATGACTCCGAATGGGATATTAATGTGGACCTGTTGTCGTTGAAGAAATTGTTGACTCTTTGTTTTACGAGGATGTTTTTTCACGTATGTATAGGTACGGTTTCTGAAATAAAACATTTTGAGTTTGATGATTCTACCATGATCTTTTCACTGTCAATTGGTGGCGCAAATGCATTTTGTTTTTACTCGACTCGAGAGGAATTTGGAAAAATGCTCAGTTGACTGTTTGATTGTCAGCATACAGTCGGTATATTTACTCGGAGTGTAGATTATTTTGGTAACTCTGTTTATAAATAAGATCAAAACGAACATTTCCATACTAATCCAAATAGTAAAAAGGAAACTGTCATAATGTATCCCTACTTAGACGTAACGCATTAATTTCAATATGTATTTACCACCAATAAGGGCATTGGTCCTGATGTTTAGACCACTGTTCCTTAATAACATAGAGGAATTTTATTTTTTCCAAGTTGAATATAAAATTAATTAAAAAGAATATCAAGACGAAATCACATAAAATTTTCACGTGCCTACCAAAATGAAACATGTAAATTCATTTCAAATGGAGGATGAAATTTTACATGAAAGAAATTTCACCTGGAAGATTTATTTTATCTATTAGGTACAATAAAAACATACGATGAAATTGTACACTTAAATGATTATTTATAAAGTGAATTATAATAATAAAAATAAAGTTTTATTCCAGAAGGTATGCAGGAGTAGTGCAATGCAATACCTTCCATAAATAATAATAATACAAAGTAAGAATAATAATAAAATAAAAGTTGTAATACACGCAATTATAAAAGTAAACAAAAATAAAAATAAAATAAACATAAACTCATAACAAAAATAAAATAAAAACATAAAATTGAAATAATACGAGATGTACAAAATATTAATGGAGGATATTAGGTCTCATTTCTACAAAACGCCATCAAGAAGGAGTCCATCCTGGCAGCGTTAATGATAAAAATATATATATGGATTAATATATTTTTATAGTGGTTAAATTAATTTTAATATTTTTAGAGTGGTTAAATTGTGTGCAAAATTATTTTTGTGTTGAAAGAAACAGCTAGGTTTGATGATGACACGACTGCCCAGAGTTACAAACAACTCATATGAATTTCAAATATACGTCAAGAAGTAAAATCAAGCAATTATTCGAGGTACAACGATTGCACCTAAATTGTGTTGTTTTTTCAATACGAAACTTATTTAGCACAAATTTAATTATAGTAATTGAATTTTGTCAAGTGAAATTTCTTCCATATGTAATTTTGGTAAAAAACGTAAAATTTTTGCTTCTGTAATTTTTATAGTATAACCGTTTTGAAGTTTAAAATTATTTCTTAATTTGGAACTGTTAATTTGTAGTGGAACTTCATTTTAATGATTTTAATAATACAAAACTTTATTTTTTAACTTTATTCTACTATTTTTAATTTAAGACCTGATTGGTTTCACCTTATGACGGTCATCTTTAGACTGGTTTATGGAATATAGGTCCGGAAGGGATAGGTATTGATATTCATAGTGAATCATCTGTGACTTAAGGATTTTAGTTTTCAAGGATTTTAGTCGCAGACATCTAAGAGGAAATCTACAAAAGATAATATCCTGATGTGTACCTATTATTACTATTTTGTGATATTTTACCAAACCATCAATATAAATATACCTTCAACAAAATAAACTAATCAAAAAGAGACGGGAAAATCAAAGAGTAAATTCAAAAATAGCCAACTGTTAAAAATAAAACTGACAACTAAAAATATTATTTAATTAAAAATAAAACAAACGCATTTAACGCATCCCGTTTAAACTGTCTCTCAAAAGGTAATAAAACTACCCGAATGTATTTTTGAAGGTATGATAAAGCCACCTCTTTGTCTGATTCACTGTAAATATCAATACCCATCCCTTCAGGACCTAATAGTATATATTCCATAGACTTACTTAAAATTTTATCAGTCTAAAGATGTCCGTCATAAGGTGAAACCGGCCACGTCTTAATTTAAAAAAATGGAATAAAGTTTAAAAAAAAATTATTATTAAAAGCATTGAAGTATAAAATGTTACTTTAGTAGCAGTAGTACTAGTTTATAAATTAAAAATAAAACTACTAGACAAAAAAACGTAATAATACTCGTATGTACCTAACTATTAAATGTTTTTTTTATTCCACTCTGACAAATAGTGAAATAAATCACATAATTTTAAATATAGTCTATCTGTTTCGAAAAGCGATGACAAAATTATGACGTTATTGTTCTATAAGTTCAAACGCAGAATCTATGTTAATTTACCTTTCAGAGATACGAATATAAATCATATCGTGTCAGATATGTAATGATTTATTTTATTTTGTTTAATTAATATTTCAGCACCATGCTCACGTGCAATGCAGACTGCGCATCAATATTATCATCAATCAATACTTTATTATGAATATCTTTTCCAGCTGACACAGTTCTGAAGAGCTAAGTGTTGAATCGTTTTAAAAAATGACAGCAACTCCGCGTACCTACTTCCACAAGAAACGTTTAACATTTAACAGAGATCTATGCGCCCTGTCCATTGAATTTTAACGTAAAGATGAGCCATTGTGCCGAGAAACTTGTTCCTTAAATCAATGAGCTGGGTTTATTACGGAGATAAAACAATGAGGACCTTCGTGGCCGAGAGGTAAGAGGAAGACTGCAAATACAGAGGTCGCGCGTTCAAGCCTGGCGTGCGCAAATAGCTTTTATTTAAATAATATGTGCCAACTCATATAAAATAAAATATAGTATATTTGCGGTACGTGTTCCAGAGTGTTAGATACTCTAAGTATCGCCCTGTTGAAAGACCACCAATCAGAATCGAAACGTTGTTTAAAATGGCTTTAGCCGTGTTTGGTAACTATATCTGAATAGCCAGCTACTTTCCAACCTTTCTCTTCTCAATCTCCTTCCCTTTTTACTACCTTCAGCCTCACAACATACCCTATTTGAGGTTGCCACATTCTCACTGGCTCTTGACGGTTGGGAGCAGTTGAGACTTTTGTAAAAAAAAATCCTGGCGAAATACCACCAATCAGAATCGAAATGTTGCTTGAAATGGCATTAGTCGTCTTTTAGAGCCAGATACTGCACAATTTTCTTCTTCCTCATCTTCTTCCCTCCTTATTCTCACCAGCCTAACAACATAGCCCGATTGTGGTTGCCATAGTGCCACTGCAAAGCGCTGGGTCGTGGAAATGTCCTGTTTTTAGAAAGCGATATCAAAATGAGAGCAAAGAATTATCAGTTTTCGCGGAAATTAATGACCCGATGACTTTGCGGTCATCTGGAGGAAGAGGGTGGGGGGGGGGGGTTTGGCAAACCAAACAAACCATAAATCTTAACATAATTAAGATACCTAATAATAATATTTGGATGATTTGTATAGCGCTATTTTTGTGAAAAATCACATCAAGGGCGCTGTTCAGACCTTATTTTCTATTATTAGATATTAATTCCTAGTTTAAAGAGAAAATATACAGGAAAATACTAACTTGGAAGGTCCCATCAGATATACACACTTATTAATTAAAAAATTTAATTATGATTTATATATATATATACCATATATAAAATTATAATTATAATTTAAATATATACCATTTATAAAATTATAATTATGATTTATATACATATATATTTCGATTTAGGGCATGGGAGCGAAATTAAAAAAAGACTTATTGATTAAGGCGCTAAGAGCCAAAAACTAAAACTGCTTGTAGTAGTAACAAAGAACTAATTTGTCAAATAAAATAATATGTAGCACACCTTTTGAAAAAAATGTTTCCTAATATTTTGAAGCAATCTCGACAGTTTCCATTATTTAAAAACTTGAATTAATTTCGCATTTATGTTAAATAAAATAAAACATAATAAAATATTTTTGGCACTTAGCGCCTTAATTAATACAAGAAATCAATTTATAACTCCAATTTTACGTCATCTTTTTATGATGGACTGAATAATACCCCATCGGTTCTAATCTTTGTCTTGCTTCAGAGCTTTACTCTGATTCGGCAATCGGAGGCATCATCTAGAGCCGTTTAAATCAATGTTCATTGGGTATCAGTGAAGATAACCATGTAAGAACAGGTATTCAATAAGTGGTTAATGGTGGTAATGTGTAGAAGTGTAGAGGTTAAATGGCCGGAGGATGGTTGGATAGATATACTGCGGGCTGCAAGTAATCGGGCAGAGGTTAACGCGATGTGAGCAGATTGTTAGGCCTGACCTCCCGGCGCAGTCCACCCCGTCAGAGGCACTTGACTTGACTTGTTCAAATCTACGGTAAAATGTTCTAGCACAGATAGGCACTTGAAATGAACACCGGCTAAGTTAAACGTCCTTATAGCGGACACTTTATTGTGTGAATATCAGCTTAGACGATTTGTGTGAACTTTGAGTACTTTTTTCAGTGTGAATATAGTAATACGAGAATACAGAGAATATAATATAAGTATGAGTCCAAAATTAAGTCTGGAGAAAAAAACTTTTAGTGGGCGAACTTTAGAACTTCGGCCACTGATTTAATGATTCAATGAAACGATTGTTATAAATTGTTATTAAACAATTTTTACAGCGCCGATTAGTAATAAACATAACCTCAATGGTTCTAAGCTGTTTTGACAATGATATATTAAACAATTTGTTAAATAATATGTTTGAAACTATGAATTCCAAAAATAAGTTAAACACAATCCAAAAAAGGTTACTCTTGTTAAGACAGTGTTAAAATTACGCATATCTTCAGAAAACTAAAAAAAGGGAGCATTAAAAAATACCACTACTGAGCGCATTATTGAAAACATATAAATAAATGATTGCGTTTAACATTAAAAAATATATTTACCTTCAAATTAAGGAAAATAAAGCATTTTTATGACATTTCGTATTTCAAAACACTAACTTTATATAATAAAAAATAATAGTCTATTTTCTTTGTTAAAAAGACCTCTCCTCGGATGTACGAGTATGCTTACATCTATATGAAGAGTTTGCACAACGTTAAGGCCTGAATGAGCGGCAAATCCGAATAACGTGAAAACATATTTTTACAATGTTAACCGCACAATTTACACGCGAATTTGCAATAAAACTTTTTTATAAATACGTGAGCGCGGTTGCAGTCTCAAAAGCATACACTTGTGTTTGTTGTGAGAGAATCACGACCGCTTTCGCCAATCAAACTGAGCGAGGGCTAAGAAAATAGTATTTAGATACGCAAAACCAATGTCACCAAAATGACAGAGTGAAATGTTTGCCGCAACTTAAAGTTAAGCCAAGTAATAGATTCATTATTTGCCTTCCGCTAGGCTTTGAACTGTCAAAGTTACTGCCGGAAAATCAGCTGCAATGACAGCGGAGCCAAAATCATAACTTTTTTTTTACAAAAGTGAAATTAAATATTGATTTGTTTGAAACTAAATCTTTTTATAGTGAATACCGCACAAGAGTCCTATCTGCTCCTAACCGCCTAGAGCCAATGGAATTATGGCATCCCAATTAGGGTATGTTGTGAGGTTGAAGGTAGTAGGGAGGGGTAGGAGATGGGGAAGAGGAAGGTTGAGAAGTACCTGGCTATTCTGATCTGGTAAACAACATGGGTAAAGCTATTTCAAACAACGTTTCGATTTTGAATGGTGGTCTTTCATCAGGGCGATACTTGGAGTATCTACCACTCTGGAACGTGCCGCAAATATACTATATATTATTTTACATGAATTAAATGTGATGGCACATATTATTTAAATAAAAACTATTTGCGCACGCCAGGCTTGAACGCGCGACCTCTGTATTTGCAGTCGTTATGACACATATTAACTAAATAAAAGTTATTAGCGCACGCCGGCTTTGAACGCGCGACCTTTGGAATCGTAGTCGAGCGTCTTACCACTCGACCATGGAGGACGTCTCTTGAAGTTAAGCTAAATAAAAAAGTCAGCCGCAATGACAGCGCAGCCGGAATCAAAACTTTTTTTACAAAGGTAAAATAAAAACAATGATTTTTTCGATCTATTTTTTCCACGGTTTCAAGAATGTTAAATAAAACACGCCTCACATTACTGTTCTTGTATTTACCAAAAAAAAAAAAAAAACTTTCAGTTAAATTGTGTTAAAATTTGAAAAATCATTATTGAGTAATTTCGCTCAACTAAACATTCGCTTATTTTTGAGCGCTTGGAACAGCCCTCAGTGTTATTATTAATATGATATTAATTAAGATTACCGCACGTGTGTCATTAAGCTTTAAACGGGAGTAGCCATCATCAAACGCAGTCAATTCGCATTCGAACAATCCGTAGTCTATTACAGCCAGTAATTTCCACCGATGCGTTCCACACGTTTCGATTATCTTGTTTTAATAACGTTAACCTCTGGGCTGCAGCGTGATGCTGTATAATAAACAACAGCAAGCCCGCGTTGAGCAGTGGCGAACTGGAATATCAGCAAAGACCCAAAAAATATTGAAATAGGCCTTTTGACAAGCCCATTCATAGAGTATCCTACAAAACTGTATTTATTTTCCATCACCAAAATAAAATGATTTCTGCAACACTCTTTGGTTAACTTTGATTTTTTTCCATTTATTCATTTTATTATATTTACTAAAATGATTAAATAATACAAAATTTTTTTTTTTTAATATATTATTCCCAAAGATTTTAAGAAAACTCATTGCGGAAAGTGCAAATTATATAGTAAAAAGGTATAATATTTTTACAATTGCACATAATAAAAGATCTTACAAAAGAAGGGGAACAAAAGAGTAACTACATTAAAAATAGACTCGTAAGAGCAGAGATTAAGTACGTAAAAATCATAAATACAATAAGAAAGATATTCTCACAAAAAACGGTTTTACGGATCACGGATTTAAAATGATTTTGAGAAAATATCCTTTAAGTTTCGTTTTAGTTACTTGCGTATGTATTTTTGTTGTTAAATAAATCAATTTCTTTGGCATGACTGGTTGTGAAATGCATGCCCCCCACAGTAAAGCTGGATTAAAAACCTGATTTTTATCATTTCATCATTTTTAGGGTTTGTTTGAATACAGTCCTTTTATTTTGGATTAACTCTTCTTACTATGTGCTCAAAACCAAAAGGTTTTACATACCGTTTTTAATAAATTGCCTGAAATGTATTGTCTGAAGTACTTGTTTAGTATGCTAAATCTGATAAAAAAAGTATTGACGATCTCCGTGGTCGAGTAATTAAGGCGCTCGACTACAAATTCGGAGGTCGCTAGTTCAAATTCCGGCGTACGCTAGTAAATTTAGTTTAATTAATAGTATATTTGCGGTACGTTCCAGAGTGGTAGATACACTAATTATCGCCCTGGTGGAAGACAGCCATTCAGCATCGAAACGTTGCTTGAAATAGCTTTAACCATGTTTGGTGACCAGATCTGAATAACCAGGTACTTTACAATCTTTATCTTCTTCATCTCCTTCCCTTCTTCACTATATTAAACCTCATAACATACCCCGATTGGGAATTCCATAGTCTTACTGGCTCCAGACGATTGGAAGCAGTTGGGACTTAGGACTCTTGTGTGGTATTCACTATTCAAAAGGTCGTAAAGTACATTAAATTTGCTTAATATATTCCGGCCCAATCTGCCCTAGCGGGGGAAGAATCTATCGGTCAGTCCGCTCCTGCCTCCGCGTCGCTTCGTGAGGTGTGAGATCGCCCTGGCCGGGCCCCGATCGTGCTCCCTGGCTGAGCCATATTAGGGAGTGAATGATTCCACGGGCCCCCAGGGTCTGCTAGGGTCTCCCAGGGTCGGCTGGTGCTCCGTGTTTCATCCAAACAAACCCCTGTGGGAGGGGCAATCCGAGGGGAGCACCAGGAATGAAAATGATTTGTGAAGTCAAATTACGGGAGATAGGAATACAACAAAAAAAGTTCACCAGCATTGATTTCATAAATAATTAGCATAAAATCACGGATGTAACTTAACGTGCCAAGAAAAATGTTGGTTGCTTTAATCCACCCATTACAAATATAAAATGATATCATTTTAAGTCAGTACTTTATTGGGTAAGTAGGGATTTTAAAAGGTTATTTATAAAAATTGATAATTTCAATTAACATATGTACTCACAAAGGACATTAATTATAGTTAATTATATTACATATTTTGCTTAAAACACGAATTTTCTCAAGCAATATCTCTTATTCACTTGGCTTAAATACTTTATTATATATTTACTTTTATGTTCGACTGTTCAATGTTTCAATTTCTTAATCTCATGCATTTTGCCAACACCGTTAAGCCTTAGAGATTTCATTAGCACAGAACTCAGTATAAGTTGACCGCGTTGTATCAAAATCGTGTAAAAATGACCGTTTAAAAACACAATTAACCTTTTTTCGTATTTTCTCTCTGCCAATACCTTTCCATGGCTAAAACTTATTCTGCATGAAATTTGAACTGACTAACAAACCACTACTGACAATTTGAAAGAGGTTGGAAGGGAGGATGGACCGCCATACAACTCTGTCTTGGTACACGCTCCTGGCTTCATTCACAACCCTACATCTCAAATATAATTTTAAATAAATATGTATTTAAAAAAAAGAAAGACAAAAATTCCCGGGTGACGAATTATCTAACAATATTTGAAAAACTCCTACCGCCATTATAAGAAGCGGAAGATGTTGCTTGTACAATGATGGAGGACTAGGCTAGAAGAGGAATTGAACCCACGACACCCGGGTGTGAATCTGACGCGTTTGTCCACTCCGGTCCAATATATATTTTTTATATTTTTTTACATAAAATTATTATAGGGATGATGATTAAGGAATTTGAAGGAAGGATACATTATAATTATGAGATAAACGGACATGAAACGAGAAATGCAAAAATAATAAAATTGTCAACAAGAAAAAAATCAAGCACACAGAAATCTCTCATGTAACGAGCCGTCCAACTTTATAAAAATATTCCACCACTATCAAATCACTATAGTAGACAATATTCGTCAATTTAGAAAAGAAGAAAATTTGTTTGCCAAACCATAAAGGATGATATTTTATATGTCTAATTTTTGTAACTCAATTTTTTTAATTCAATTTATAAAATTTCATTAGAAAGTTATGTTTGAAATAATCGTGAGTGTGAATATATTTATTATTTTATATTAGAACACAAATTGATGTCATCTAATTTATGATAAATAAATAATAAAAATGAAATAATAACTTTGTATGAGACCATCATTTTTTTTGTTATGTTTGACCTGTTTTATTTAGCCTAACCATCATCAGGGTACAAAATTAAACTAAACAAAAAATACATAGTGTGTGGTTTATAGTTTGTTTTTTTTTTATAAAATTAAAAATATTATTACAATTTCATTTTTTTACTTTGTTATGGTTTATTTTTTTTTCTTTTGTTTTCTTACTGTTCTCTTTTTTATTTTATTTTATATTATGGTTTCCCTTTGTTGTCATAAAAAATAAAAATAAAATCTGTGGTCTCATAGAAAGTTATCATTTCATTTTCATTAAATATATCAAACCACAAAGTGATTTCTTTCTACGAAAATAAAACTTTGTGTTTCTGATTCTTGTCATGATCTGACTCATGTACAAAAACATAATCCAAAATCATTTTATTTTATTTTTGAAAAATGCTTAGTAAGTTAAGTTTTAGTAAATAGCTTTAAAAAAATGACCATCGTGTTGTTAAATATCTAAAAACTTTACTTGTTGGTTAACGTAAAGTAAACTTGTTGGTTAACGTACCACCGATTAAAAGCAAGGTACACTCATGTTTTACAAGTGTAGTAGTCTAGGATTACTAAGTCTTGAACGAGAACCTGATTCGGTATTTATTGAATTAACAAGTGAGCATTTCGATTACTGTAGATGCAGATAAATTACAACTCAGATTATTCACTTTGATCTGTAAGATAATCCTATTTGCTTTATGTTAATCTGATGGAGATTACGTCGAAGAGTAATTCAAACAAATTAACGTTGCTTGGAATTGGAGTCAATATAAAATTACATACATTGAGTACGTTAAATACATACATAACGTATGGATTTCTTAGAAAGGGTCAAATCATAAAATGTTGTATTTAATTTTTAATAACATAATCTGATTTAAATTAGGATTAACGTATTAAAGCTTTGTGATTTATTTTAATATCAATTATTATTAATAATAATAAAAATAAATGGATAACTTTTATAGCGCCGTTTTTGTGGGAAAATCACCTCAAGTCAATATCAATAGTTTTCATTGAAATATGAAAGAGAAGAAGACACAAAATATTTAAAAAAAAATTAGGTTGCAACCGAGGCTTGAACTCGGAACCTCTACTTTATCCAGAAGCAACATCTCAGCCAATTTAAAAACAAAAAATATATGGTGAATACATCACAAGAGTCTCAACTGCTCCCAATCTTCTAGAGCCAGTAAGACTATGCCATCCCCAATCGGGGTATGTTGTGAGGCTGAAGGTAGCGGGGAGGGAAAAGAGACGGGGAAGATGAAAGTAAGGAAGTATCTGGCTATTGAGATCTGGTCACCAAACACGGCTAAAACCATTTCAAACAACGTTTCAATTCTGAGTGGTGGTCTTTAACCAGGGTGATACTTAAAATTATCTGCCACTCTGGAACGTTCCACAAATATTCTAAATATTATTTTACATAAATCAAACGTGTAAAAATAATGACATATATTAATTAAATAAAATATATTTGCTACTGAAACCTTGAAAAAAGGTTTCGGTAGTTTTGAGGTTGTGTAAAATTGTTGGTTGCACCAATTTTTCTTTTTGACATGTTTTTCTATTTTCTTTTTTTTTTTTTTAATTTTATTTAAACAATAATTATTATTATTTTAATTTAAAAAAAAAACAGTTTTTAGTTAAAAGCTCTGCGATGTAATTATTTTTACGCGTGACAGCTGTTTCGCCTTCTGAGGATGTTTTTCTAATTCATATTCTCGAGTTAGAAATAGATGCGTAACGCGAGTTTAACTACGACGATGAGTTTTTAAGGGCCTAACTCTATGTCTTTTAACGCGCGTTTCGTTGACCATCAACAACATATTTTAACACTTCCGAGTTATTTGAACCGTGGAAAAGCAGCATTGTATAAATTAAGGATTTTCTTAAGCGTTCAATTAGGGTAGACGAATGAACTTGATATACGAGATGATTTTATTCTCGGGTCGGAACGTACCGAGATCTTTAGGGTCAAACAAGTTCACAGTTCGCAGCCTGTGCCGCAGTAGATGCCACCCAACGCGAAGGTAGAGGATGCTCTGACTGACACCTCATAGTGGCAGTAAAATGCACAAGGATACTCTTATTATTGCTCTAACCAATTATTTTAAATTTCATTATGTTTTATGCCATGCAGGGACATTTAGATTCGTGCTAACTTTAATATTGATTAAATAATGTATGATATTATAATTCATTGTTGACAGTATTTGATATTCGGATCAATATAATTCTTGTAATGCTCCTTAGGCAAGTAGAGGGAAAATTAATAAAATAATGTTCTTTTCATATTTTTTTATACAGTATGCAGTATTTGGGGCTTTAATTGTGTAAATACACCGATTCGAGAATGACATCTTTGCTGGAAAGGCAAAAGAGCTTAAGCGACACTTTGGTCGAAAATGAGTTAAATGTGCAGTTTTCTTTTCTGCATCGTATACTCTGACTCTCGTTTGATTCTGGAAACTTATGTGGCCCTCCAGCCATCATAAATATATTTACCATTTGGGAGAAGCCTTGACTCAAGCGACACAAGTTTGGAACTTTTTTAGTTTTTTTGTCGCTTCATGTAACTTAGTGAGGGCACTGAGTAAACTTTTTTTTTTTAAACCCAACCAGGTACTGAAGGTTACTTTATTGTAAAACGAAAAAAAATGCTCTGGTGTAAACTTCCCAAAATGGCGCTTCAGCCCTTTTGCCTTTCCGGCCATTATATAATTATTTAAACAGTATATTCAATAAAGTTGATACTTTTCAAGACATGGGATAATGAATAAAAAAATAGGATAGAACAAAAGCAATGCCATTAATTGCTTGTTAAAACTTGCATCATTATTAAATTTAGTTTATTTGTGACTGTTTGCCAATTTGAATCCAAACACATCCATGTTCTGTGCGATGCGATCCTTGGTCACTGACTTGGGGATGACGATGTGCTCACGCTCAATTTGGTACCTGTTGGTCATCAAACAAGTTTTTAAATCTTATTGCTCATAATTCATAAAACTTATTTAACGCACTGATAAATTATTCGTTCAAAATTTTGTCTTTAAGCCGTCCGATCTATTAAAAAAATATATATATTTAATACTGCACAAGAGTCCCAACTGTTCCCAACCATTTAGAGCCAGTGAATGTATGACATCTCCGATTGGGGTATGTTATGAGGCTGAATGTAGTTGGGAGAGGAAGGAGATGGGGAAGGGGAAGGTTCGAAAGTACCTGGTTATTCAGATCTGGTCCTTAAACATTGCTAAAGCCATTTCAAGCAACGTTTTTCTGGCTATTCAAATCTGGTCCTTAAACGTAGTTAAAACTATTTCAAGCAACCTTTCGATTCAGAATGGTGGTCTTTCATCAGGTCGATATTTAGAGTTTCTACCACTCTGGAACGTGTCGCAAATATACTATATATTATCTAATGTGAAATATCACAAACTAATTAAATTAAATTTATTTGCGCACATCGGGATTTGAACCCGCGACCGCTGTATTCGTGGGCGAGCGTCTTAATTATTGTTACGCTAAAATATTTAATAAGAATTAACTTAGAAAGCTTATGTGCTATTTATTTGTAAAAATTAATTATTGAAATAATATCAACAATCTTCAACGTATTTACATAAAAAATAAAACAAAAAAAATAACGGTCGTGACCGAGACTCGAACTCGGAACCTGTATCCGAGAGTAACGCATACAAAGATAGCAGCTAAATCAGAAAAAAAAAAAAAATGATAATGGTAATTTTCAAATTAGTAATGAGATTACATAACGATTAAAAATACCGGTTTCTAATAAGGTCTCGGTGGCTCAATTGACAGAAGCGTTACTCCCGGATAGAGTAGAGGTTTCGAGTTCGAGTCTCGGTCGCGAACGTTATTTTTTCTTTTTCGTATTTACGTTGAAGATTATTGATATTATTTCAATACTTAATATCAAAATAAAATAACTCACTATGCCTCGATACTAGAAGCCATTTCAACAGTTTCCACAAGTAGCAAATAAATTCATCTCTACACATAATTGGACATGTATTCGTAATTTCTCTTCTTTTTATAATTCTCGTGAAGTAAGTACTACAGGCCAAACACAGGCTTTTTGGCTTTCTAGTACAAACAACACTACAAATGATTCATCTGTTAATTCTATACGGGTAGTTAGAAAAATATCTTAGGTCTCTAGTGAATATGATTTTTAAACAGTAATCTCTTAAATTCCTTAATTCTAGGATGCATTTTATAATGCATCCTAGAATTTTAGGTGAAACGTTCAATAACGCCTTTGCTGGTTTTCAAACTGCACTTTTTTATTGACGTTTCAGGGTGTTTTTCATAGAATATAAAGGATTATAGTTAAATAATTGTTTTCATTGGAAACCTCAGAAATTTTCTTAACTACACATAGAAAATTTACAGATAAATAATCTGTAGTATTGCTTTTATTAGAATACTAGAAAGTAACGCTTGGAATCATAATATCACAAAGCATAAGTCGAATTTTAAGATAGTTTACCTGGTTGGTGGCGGGTTTGATGGTGCTATTATCGACCACCCTCTTCAGTTGAGTGGCGTTGAAGTTGGAGATGCCGATACTGCGGACCAGACCAGAGGTCACCAAGGTCTCCATGGCCTTCCAGGTGTCCAGGTAGTCTACATCGGAGAACTGAATCTGTTCGTTCACAGTCGGGAACAACTCACCGTCTTCCTGTTTAATAAAGTAACGCGAAATAAAAATAAAAAAAACATTATTTTAGTTTTTTCGCCGTTGGGTCGCCTTCTTTTTAATTGTTCATCCCCATTTATAAGAAGATTGCTGGAAAAAATCTGAAGAGTCTTCCTTGTACCAACATGAAGTCTACTACTCTGTATTTAACAATTCTTATAAAAGTTAGCTGAGATCTCTGGAGAGGTAGTTTTTTACCTGCCGAATCTAATTCTAACAGTAAAAATGATTTTATGACATCATTATAAATATACGGGCTGGAATGCCCTCTAGGCGGTTCTACCACTGTAGTGACGATGTCAGGAAACTGCTTTTTAAGACGTACTGCACTGCCCTATATACATCTAAGCTGTGGATACAGTACCCAACAGCACAACGTTTGCTACAACATTGCCCATAGGCAACTTTTGCAACTTCTAAGATTCTGCAGTGCCTCTACAATGTTCACCGAAGGGAGGGTGCACTTATTCCCCGACTTACTAGCCAGCTTTTGGGGTAGGACAAGGAATTCAACCAACGTCATTGTCGTGGCTGCATCTGAATGGCTCAGCTCTCCTCTCAACGAACGATGGATGCAGATGATGCGGAGACCACCTTGAAGTACGCTCGATTGAATTAATTTTCACTTTTTTTTTTTTTTTTTCTTACGAACTTGTTTTTTCTTATTTTTTATTATTATTTTTGTGTGTATCACAACTTTTATTTTATTATTATTGTGACCGTTTATTATTATCAATTATGGAATGTATTGCCTTGCACTACTCTTGCATACCTTCTGGAATAAAATTTTATTACTATTATTACGATATAATATTCAATTTCGGAATGTCTAAATCACGAGTGGTTTCAAATTTTAAACTTATCATCTTAAATTCAATGCGAAGCAGTGCAAGTGACAAGAGGCATGCTTTTTCCTGATGTATCAACGTTTGAAAGAAGCGACAGTTGTAAACCAAACGGTGTAGTAAGGTCCATTAGCTTAAATAATCAAAATCACTGCACCTAAACGAGGAATCGCAAACATTAACAATGTGCCCTTATTCACTAAAAAAAAATCATGTTTATAAATGTATGTTTTTAGTGGGAGTTGATCTAGCTACCAAAACAGATAAATTAAAAGATACAACCTTTTAAATGTACCTAGGAATGTGTTATATATTTTTTAAGTTGAAATTTTTGAGTATTTTATGGTCGGTCAAGGTAATATTGATTTTGCCTTCAATATTCAATTTTATATATTTATGACCGTTAATAATTTTCAAGGGAAGATTTTAATAGTAACCTTGTATCCATATGGCGCGTGAATGAGGTAAAGATCCAAATAATTAAGGCCCAGATCTGACAGAGTCTTCTTGCAAGCTGGAACCACCAAGTCTGGTCGGTGAAAAGTGTTCCACAACTTGGATGTGATGAATAATTCTTCCCTGTAAAAATAATACTTGACTAATTTATACAGCGCCATTTTCGTAAAATATCACATCAAGGGCTCTTTAATGAAAATAATGTATTGGCAATCAAAATAACCATTTTTTTTTTCTACACCAACAAATATTTATGTCTATTTTTGCAACGCAAATCCTGTTTAAATATTGATATGGTATATTAATTATTTACCAATATATGACATAAAAACACTCGAGAAAAGGGTTCTAGTCGGGAAGGAAATGTGAAGCCTGAGATTTTTCGCTAAATGGGCGATTGCTCAATCCACTAAGCCATCGTGACAACCTTCATATCCGTCATGTTTATTTATCACACAACAATATTTTAATTTTTAACATTATTTAATTATATTCACTTCTGATTATTCTCTCCGAAAACATTATGACATATTATTTTTAGTTTGCATTCTTAATTCAAATCATAAGAGCATATATCACTGTTCAACCTGAACTTGTAGATTAGTTATAAAAATTACGAGCTGCGAATGATTTAGCATTTTCAATGGATCAATATTTTCATACGAATCATCCATATTTGGCACACGTTTGTTCAAATAAACCGTTAAAATAATTGTTCTTCAGAACAAAATTGTCATGTTGAATAGTCATCATCTTTATAAATATTTGTTATTATGAAGTATCGAAATAAAGAACATACCATAAACTATAATGACAAGTGATATTCTTTTGAAATTGTTGTGCTTAGACAGTTCAGACCTGCTTGATAAGAGTGAATAAAATTATGATATTGTGCAATCAATTGTAGGTTAAATTTATAGGAATCAGTTAAGGATCTTATTATTATTTAATAACTGCTCGTCAGAAGTGTTGTGCTAATATGATAACTTGCTACAGATAATATCAGATGATAACAAAGTGATTTGGATCTCTTGTTATTAACTTTAATATGTGATATATGCATATCTAATCTAAATATTAATTGACCTTCGGGAATTTCTAGTTATATCTGCTATAGCATTAGAGTTTAAAAATTCCACTTTTCTAAATTAATGATTTTAAATTATCTTTTTCAATTTTTTATTGTTTACCTGGTGACAATTCCTGCGTCAATCTTGGTCTTCAGAGCAGCTCCGACTTCCGTCTCGTTGCCGTAGACGTGTGTACAATCGATGTGCCTGTAGCCTAAATCAATAGCTGCTTCTACGGCAGTTTTTACCTCACCCGGAGGAGACTGAAAAAAAAAGAATATTTACTGTCTTTTGCAACATTATTTCTTTCGAAGGTTTTTCGATAAACGATTTTTCTCGACCACAAATATTCATAGTCAGATTATTTCGCCGAATATTTTGAAAATAATTTTTTTTGGTAAATGAGGTTTAATTGGAAAGCGTTCAACCCACAATTTTCCGAAATCGAGTTTAACATGTTTTCCTATAGATAAATACAAGATTTATATCTACGGAAAACATCCAAGCCCCAAATGCAATACATTTTTGGCAATTATTTTTTCTACCAACGCACATTGCAGATATTTGAAGATTATATTTTTTATTTGTGTTTTTTTTTGCTATCAATACTTGGCATTATGAATTAATTTTTGCTTAGAATACAACAGTTTTGATTATATCTCCAATTTTTTTGTCGGTTGTTTTTTCGAAAACAAAGGTTCGATGTAAGTACTCGTATTGTTGCATTATAAGAATCTAAGCTCCAATCCGAATGTGTTGCAGAATATATTGTAGACATTTTTATTACATGTTATTTGGTTCGAGTATATTGATTTCGATTTGATGGGCCCACCAAGTTGTCGACATTTAGCTTTGCTTGCTGTTATTCGCTGTTCAGAAGGTTAAGAGTTCATTCCAATGAGCGAAAAATTGTTCTGTTCAAACGGAAACGTGTTAAACGTTAAATAAATTATACCTATAAAGTTAAAAGCGACCTGGGAGAGATTATTAGTCAATACGAATCAAGCTCTCGAGATTAAGAGGAACGATTTGAATAATCATGTTAGTTAACTTCTATCATCAATTCACAATAACCTGTCCAGAAAATTATGTTTAATAACTTGAACCTTGTAACGATTCCGTTACAAGGTTCTTAGGAAAAAATATATAGCTGGGCTTTGTCGCCCACAGTGGGATGTTGCGCTCGTTCGCGAATCCATTAATTCCAAAATGGAGCTCATCTATTCGTCCTGTGGTGTATTTTTCACTATACTCTCTCTTGGCTGGGGAATATATCATATTATTGTTGTGTTTGAATTAACACGACTTTGTCATAAAGTAAGAACGACTTATTTAGAGGACAAATCATTTTGAACACATTTTCAAATTGCACCATTACATTAAATTAGAAAGCAATAATATATTAATTTGTCACGGGATATTGCAAGCAATACCGATTATAAAATTAGAAAAAAATGATTATTTAGTAAATTTTGAGATATTAAAGGTAAATTAATCCACTTGTCCAAACTATGATTCATCCGTTTTCACACACGACAAATAATCTATTAACCTACCTACCAATGAACTACGTTACTTTTATTGAAGTATGTATATCTTTAATGTATGTAAATCTTTGAAGTATATAAATCTTAAAAGTATGTAAATCTTTGTAGTATGTAAATCTTTGAAGTATGTAGATCTTTGAAGTATGTAAATCTTTGAAGTATGTAAATCTTTTAAGTATGTAAATCTTTGAAGTAAATAGATCTTTGAAGTACCTATGTAAATCTTTGAAGTATGCAAAACTTTGATGTGCATAAATCTTTGAAGAATGTAAATCTTTGAAGTTTGTAAATCTATAAAGTATGTAAATCTTTGAAGTATTTTAATTATTAAAATATAGAACATCACAATAAAAATTCTATAAGTATTAAAACATTAGCTGTTAAGAAAAGGGTAAGTCCTGCAAGCTAAAAACGACCACAAAAGCCGCCAAATCAGTCAAATTGCCACAAAATTATAGACGTAGTTTTGCAGAAAGCATCTAACTCCAAAAATATGAAACTGAGAAAAAGGGGTTTAAAAAAATATGACCATACAAAAACATCTTAAGGTATTGGTAAAGTTTTTTTTTCTTTAGGATGTTTATTGTAAATAGATAATTTATAATCTATCAATGTATTTATTAAAAATAACAATTGTATATCCTAAGTTATCCTACATGTTGATTTTTGTAAATTTCATTTCAAATCGGCTTGGATGTTTTCAGCAGATAGAAATTTTGCATTTATCTATAGGAAAATTCGATTTTGGCAAATTGTGTGTTGAACGTTTTCTGCAAAACTATGTTAATTTATTCCTAAGTGCCAAGATGAAATCGGAACTGGAACTCAGGGAAAAAAAACCCCTCAAATTTCTACGGCCGCCTATGAACCTTGACACGATTCTTTGAGCAGTTATATTTTCCGTTATTGTAGCTTTTTGCTTTTGACAAATATTTTCATATTTCACACATTCTTCTGAAGCACCCTTGTAGTCCTTCACCGCCCCTATTTTACCTTGAGTTCACCACCGCCCCCCAACGCCTCCAGGGGGGAAGGGGGCGATATTGCTCACATTGAAATTACTGGTCTAGTTTCCGAATTAGCAAAATCAAAAAAAAAAACACTTAACATACATGTTTTAATACAAAGTTGATTCTATCTATGCAATATTTCATGTATTTTTAGAACAGTAACACCTTGTAGCCTTTCACCGCCCCTATTTGCCTTTGAGGTCACCACTGCCCTCCAACGCCTCTAAAAAGGGGGGCGATATTACTCTCACTAGGAATTCCTGGTCTAGTTTCCGAATTAGCAAAGTCAAAAGAATGCACTTAAACTACATGTCTCAATACAAAGTTGATATTATCTATGCAATATTTCATATAGGTATTTATTAGAATAGTAAATACCCTGTAACCCTTCACCGCCCCTTTTTGCCCTTGAGGTCACCACTGCCCTCCAATGCCTCTAAAGGGGGGGAGGGGGGCGATATTGCTCTCATTGAGAATTACTGGTCTAGTTTCCGAATTAGCAAAGTCAAAAGAATTCACTTAACCTACATGTCTTAATACAAAGTTGATTCCATCTGTGCAATATTCCATATCGGTATGTTTTAGAACAGTAAACACCCACCTCTTACTGGGCACGGGCACTCGCGGGTCTCGGCGGAGATTGAATAGAATATTTGGGCGGTGAGCGGTCCATAATTCACTTGATCACTTTCCCGCACCGCTCTGTCTGCGTCTGAAGTGTACGCTTCATAATTCCCACCGAGGACACTATACCAAAAAGGAATTGATCATTTTCACAGAGAGTTTTATCTCTTGGAATTATTTTTTTAAGGTTTCCCTTACAATTAAAACCCATTTTCTTATTTCCGAAGAAGTGTATATCCAGCTTTTATTATTCTACCATACCTACACCATTTTATGTTTTATAATTAATTAATAAACAGGAAAGCTCATATCGTGAATCTTTATGGCGTCCATTCATAAAAATCTAAGGTTTTCATTTCATTAATATTACAAATTATCATGTCGCCAATTTATCTCCTATATTGAAATGTGTTTTAGTCCTCACATCCACAATCCATACATTAAGCTCAGTTGACTCTGACGGCCTCCGTGCTCGAGTGGTAAGACGCTCGACTACCAATCCAGAGGTCGCGGGTTCAAGCCCGGCGTGCGCATATAAATTTAATTTAATTAATATGTGTCATCACACGTTTAATTCATATTAAATAATATGTGGTATATTTGCGGCACGTTCCAGAGCGGAATATACTCTCAGTATCGCCTTGGTGAAAGACCACCATTCAAAATCGAAACGTTGCTTGAAATGACTTTAACCATGTTTGGTGACCAAATCAGAATAGTCAGGTACTTCTCAGCCTTCCTCTTTCTTGTCTCCTTCCTCTCTCTACTATCTTCAGCCTCACAACATACTTCAATTGGGGATGCCATAGCTTCACAAGCTCCAGACAGTTGGGAGCTGTTGAGACTCTTGTGCGGTATTCACTTTATTCAAGTTGATATAAATCATTTCAACAGCATCAGAATCTTTTTTTGCTTTCAATAAATGGAGGACCTTTCGCTTTGGGTACTGTGGCGAGGTTTTGCAAAAGTGAATTATATATGAATTATTAATTTTGTAATATTTGGGATGTTTTTGCGTAGTGCCTTGCAGAATTCACACAGTTCGTGTGGCGGGTATCTCGCTTTCCACCGGCTCTTGGCAGAGACATATCTGTTTGTACCGTGATCGCATAATGATACTATAAAAAGCCAACCTTGCTATCCATCACCCGTCGGAGTTCTGACATTATTGTGTTAGAAACAATTAAGAAAAAACGAAATTGCTCAAAGCGATTCCTACGCAGGCTCACTAGAGGCAATCGTCAGGTGTGATTGTTCTCCTCTCTCCCACGCGGATTTTTAAATGTTTTAAATGTGTTTATGTTTCTTTTGCGTGTTTGGAAATAATAAACAAAACAGAACGCTTAAGAACAAATTACAACTGCAACTGTGAACGTGCGCTGTTTCTACATTTAAAAATGAATTTGCGATTGATTGTTTTTTGCCATGTGATGCGAGTAAGGTGTTTATCCTGTTTGCTGGCGGCCATAGCACGCGTCTGTACCTGTATGCCCATCAATTACACACACATACCGTTATTAATACTTGAGATCTTTTTGTTTGAATGACATTTTATTTAAAACGATTTTTTTAAACACTCTATAGTCAAACTTTCCAAACAAATTGATTGTCAATGAAAAAATCTAAATGTTTTCCTAATTAGCTAATAATACTTATCGTAAATTAATCTCGCCTATTTTAATTAATCGATCTTGCCATTTAGATTGTGAATCGTTTATCATAATGTGAAATTTTTACATGAGTTCATTTGCTTTCTTAGTACAACAAACTTATGTTCTCTCTTGGTAGAATTCCTCACATTCATATTTAAAACGAAAAAATTGTTAATTTAATTATCTTTAGGTAGTGTTCAAAATTAAATAAAGCTCACAAAACTACAAAATAAACACAAAAATTACACTAACTAATCATTCAGTTTATCACGTAATATTGACGGCAAAGGCCTACTGTCTACAATTTGTACATCAACAGTGTTCATAACACAAATCATTTTATCAGCAACACAATAATTAGTTCATTGCTCATATTCTCTACAAAAATGGTCATGGCGACAGATTAAATAATTTAGAAACACTAGAAAAAAGAAAGCCACTAAAATTTTAAGTCATATTCTTCATAATCAGTTAAATTTGTCCAGTAGTCCAATATTAGGTATATTTTCTGTTAACTCACAAAATTTCTAATTATTCTTTAATCACCTTCTCAATTGACGTTTTGCCTCTTTCAATTCGTATTATCTGTCTCTTTCTCTCTGTTCCTATGTTAATAATTAATAATTCAAATTTTATGCTATTGGTTTCTCTAAATAGCTTTAGCCGTTTGTGATCAGATCTTCCAGGTATAGCCAGGTTCTTCCCGACCTTTCTCTTCCCCATCTCCTTCATCTCCCCACTACCTTCAGCCTCACAACCTGTTCCAATTGGGGATGCAATAGTCTCACTGGCTCTAGACGGTTGGGAACAGTTGGAAAAAAAAGCTAAGCGAAATCAGTTGGTCATAAAAATTAAAATTAAATCTGCGGTCGACAACAATTTTCTTTCAACTTAAATCGACAATCTTTCAATTTAGTCGGCTACTAAAAAAATTATTAATACAACTTGCACTTTTTACAGGTTCCATCATCAACCGGATTAATTCTGTTGAATCTTAGCCTCCAATCTAAAATGCGTCATTTGCGCGAAGCTTTATTAATTTACGCCTATGTCTGCGCTCAGGATTTACAGCTTTGATTGTGGTCGAGCCGTGGTAAGAGCTGTGGCCATCTCAGGGATTGCTTTATTTCATCGCGGGATGAATAAGAGACGTGTAAATTCGCATTGCTGATTGCGAGGGGGACGCGCGACAACGTCGCGGGAGACGGACATTATTCTCCCGGTCTGAAATAGGCTTAGATATATTGAGGTAATTAGCTTCGTTGATTGTCTCGCATTGTAGTTTTCATTATAATTGGATATTTGGTTTGTTTTGCTCATAGACCTAGCTAACAAGTGGAGAGATACAGTTTTGTATAATGGCGAAGATGATATCGTCCCTGCAAAGGCAAAAGGGTCAAAGCATAGAGTACATAGAGTGGTACCTATCCAAGGCAGTGTAGTCAGTTTTTAATGATTTTTTCCGGACTGAAAACCTGGACGTGGCTAGAACTAGGGCTAGGGTATTTTTACATCCATTCATAGCACATGTCGACATAATGTTATTGTTTCAATATAGCATATAACCTAAAAAACCGTTTAGTTGTGTCGAGTTTAGTCGCATGTGAAAAAATGTGGGCGGAGTCCCCGGAGACGCGGGAGACCAAGATCATTCTCACAGTACATAAAAGCGGTGTGTTATTTTTGTTGTCTCTTTCTCTCTCATGGTGTACGACGTAAAAACCCGGAGAAAGTGATTTGTTGCAAGTTTGTATAGGTTAGGTAAAACGAATTAGCTTTCTCTTCATACATTTGATACTTCAAAGTTTTAAGCAACACTTTGGTCAAAAATTAGTTAAATATGCAGTTTTGATTAGTTTTTTTTTTCTTATTTCTGCATCGAATGCTTTGACTCTCGGTTGATTCTGAAGATTTTTGTAGTGCTTCAGCCATTTTAATTATATATACGATTTGGGAGAAGGCTTGACTCAATCGACACAAGTTTGGGACTTTTTTTGAACTTGAGCTCTGGTGCAAACTTCCCAAAATGGCTTCAGGCCTTTTGCCTTTCCGACGACGATATTTATTTTTTCAAATTTTAAACTGTTACAAATAGTTCTAGAACCATATTAAATAACGCTATAAATGCTTTGATGATTGAAAATTTAGTTAAAAAAAACAAACATAGTGACAAATACGGGAATCCCCACCAGTGTATACCAAAAATCACCACACCTTGATATTTTTACATACAACTTAACTATACAACATAATATCTGCATTTATCATTTATGTAACATCAAAAACACTTGACAATTGATCTCTCCCCCATGAAAACTGCAAAGTTTTTTACTGGAATTCCCACATACACCTCATTTTTAAGGTGACATTTTCTATATAAGGAAGATAAGAAGCATAAAATTATAACACTTTACGTACAGGGTCATTTTATACTAGTGATACAACATTGTAGAAATTATATTCTGTTTATATTTATGTTGTATTTTATTCTCAACATGAAAAAATATCTATAGAACTGAATATGCTCCTGGCAATGCTCCAATATGTATTTAACTTTAAAATGAGAAATGACGCTTTGTTTTTGATGGGCTTTTAATGTTTAAACTACTAAGTAATTATTCATTTGGTTAGTTTTATGCATTAAAAAAATATAAAGAAATAAAATACAAAACTAAAAGTGACGAAAGAAAATTATAGTATATAATTAGCGAAGCTTAAATATGTATGCAAGTAGAACAGATTTAATTGGTACTTTCGAGTGAATGATGTCGAATTACTTAAGAAATGGTGAAATAATTGTTTTATATCGTGTTGGTTTTGACAAGGAAATCACTAAGGCATTTTGAAATACTTGTCGATTAATGGTAACAAAAGTGTACTGATGTTTTTTTTTATGGTGGGAAGGATATACTAGTAGCAAAAAACTCAAAAATTATTACGTACTACTCATTTATCGCTAAAAAAACCATTAAAATAAATATGTAATTTTTTTTTCTATTCAAGAAATAACTTGACAATATTTAAAAAAATATATCTTCAAAATAAGCAGAAAATGTTACGTGAGCAATGATTAGGCTAGCAGAGGAATTGAACCCACGACGCCTGAATGGAAAATCTACATATTTTTCAGCTCTACAACTATTTGATCAATTATATTTCGAAGCTAGAAAGGCAGAAAGGCTTTGGTAAAAAATGAATTGAATGTGCAGCTTTAATCAGTTTTTTTCTGCATCAAACGCTCTGACTATCGTTTGATTCTAAAGATTTTTGTGGCGCTTTAGCCATCTAAAATATATTTACCATTTGGGAGAAGGTTTGACTCTAGCGACACAAGTTTGGGACTTTTTTTGATTTTGATTTTTTAAGTTAACTTTATTTTTTCAGAATCTAACTAGGTACTGAAGACTTAAGAATATTATTGTAAAAAAAACTTTTTAAGTGCTCTGATGTAAAATTCCGAAAGTGGCTCTTCATCCCTTTTGCATTTCCGGCGTCGATATACTGTATAAGTCTGTTCCTGCGAAACCTAATTTCGATTAACGAACTCCCATTTACTGAGAAATGTATTCCAAACTTTTTTTAAATGGCATTTTATTTGGGTCGGGATACAGCAAAATCGTAAAAGATTTTCAAATAAATAAAAATTTCAATAAACGATTAATTGAAACTGAAAACATTGAAAGTTATTACTTAGTCGCAGGTAGGTACTTGCGAAAACCCAATTTTTTTATACGAGTGTAGTATACATGACTATTAACCTTGAGATGTCCGATTTCACCATCTGTCCGAGGATTCAAAATGGCGGATAAGCATTTGGTTTACAATGTGGGTGTCACTATCCTAATTTTGGTGTTAAAGAAAACCGATTTTAACATCTACCTAAATATTCAAGATGACGTCATTTTTCAATACGGGCTTTTTTTTCGTGGTGTATGGGTTCAAAAATTTTGGAACTTGATTTTGGCATCTGCCTGAGGGTCCAAGATGACGAAATTTGAATTTGACGCAACGGACGATGATACTTTACCAAAAAATTTGCTCAAAATTTTTTTTAGCATTAATGTTTTTAATAACGCTTTAAAACATGTAACAAAATTAATAGGATACATTTATTTACATGAAGGTTTTATAAAACTCATGACCAGAAAATATTTTTTTGGAACCACCAGAACGACGGCCAGCTAGACAGAAACCTGTGGTTTCTGCGTAGTCGAGTGGTAAGACGCTCGACTACGAATCCAGAGGTTGCGGGATCAAACCTGGCGTGCGCAAATAAATTTTATCTAATTAATGTGTGTCATAAAATATTCAATTCATATAAAATAATATATAGTATATTTGCGGCACGTTACAGAGTGGTAGATACTCATGGTATCACCCTGGTGAAAGACCACCATTCATAATAAAAACGTTGCTTGAAATGGCTTTAGCCGTGTTTGTTGACCAGATCTGAATAGCCCGGTACTTTCCAACCTTCCTTTTCCCCGTCTTTTTCCCCTCACCACTACCTTTAACCTCACAACATACCCAAATTGTGGATGCTATTGTCTCACTGGCTTTAGACTCTTGTGCGGTATTAACTATACATATATTTTTAGAAAACTTTATATCTTTTGAATGGATAAATTCCAAAATGTAAATTGAAAGGATATTATTTATTTAAAATAAATAAATCTTTTTTTAATGATTTTAATAATACAAAATTTTTAACTTTATTCGATTATGTTTTTATTTAAGACCTGACCGGTTTCACTTTATGACGGACATCTTCAGACTACCAGACCAGTCTGAAGATGCCCGTTATAAGGTGAAACCGGTCAGGTCTTAAATAAAAAATAATGGAATAAAGTAAATAAATTGGTATTGTTAAAATCAGTAAAATGGAGTTCCACCACGAATTAACAGTTTCAAAATTAGAAATAGTAAATCTTTCTTTATAATACCACACGGAAAACGATTTTATTTCTTTATTATGGTTGATAATTAAATTTCTCACAAATGGAGATGGCTGGTTCGTAGATAGAGCAATCGATGGGGAATTCTGCCATCAAACCTGTATTTAGATTTTGCATTCTCAATAAATCAGAATAAAGTCTTATCTATCTGCTGCGTGCATTTATGGGAGAATCCAACACTGGCGAGACGTCGCAATTGATCTGTGCAAGCACCGGTCATAGACGGGAATTCGTAATGCTGCATGCCTAGCTGGAGCAAACAGAACATAACAAAACACCTTTAATTACTGAGCCCATCTCTTGGCTGGATCTTTACATCTGCATTGTCAGCGGAGATCACGATCGAGGGCACGCATTCATCTTATTCACACGGCATGAGAACATCTCGGATCTGGACCAGTATCTTCTATCTGCCATTATCTGGTGTCTGCGGTGGTGATCGGAATGGATTGCAGTTGAAGGGCTTGTTGTCAGATTGTGGTGAGGCATGAATAACGTTTTGTAGATATTCAGATTTAATTACGTGCAGTACTTAAAACAATTGATTTAAAATACCCTTCTAGCTATCGTACCAGGCTCTCTCGGTGCCTTGTTATAAGTTAGATTGTGTTTTGTAGCTCCCATAGATCAGTAAAAAAATAACAATTTTCTTGTATTTTAAATAAATGCAGTTTTTTTTTAAATGATAATGTTTTACAGATATTTAGATTTAATTGCGTGTAGAACTTTAAACAAGTGATTGAATTATACCCTTCTAGCTATCGTATCAGGCTCTCTCGATGCCTTGTTGTAAGTTAGATCGTGTTTTGCAGCTCCCATAGCTTTATCAGCAAAGAAATATCAATTTTCGTATTGTAAATAAATGCAGTTTTTTTAAATGATAACAATTTTTTATTTAATATCTTGCTAACATACATAAAAATCCCGATGACTTATAAAAACTCACTCTGGGGTAATGTTACTTTAAAATAATTATTAGTTCATGATTGAAAATAAAAACAGCTTAGGCTTGTGTCTGAATTTTTAACAAATAATTTATAACTAGTTAATGTGTAAATAAATAAAAGAAAAAACTGTTTTTTTTCTCTACCTATCTTTTAATTTGCGACTAGCTCCGTGTTATGGCAGTAAAAACTTTACCTATAAGAATAAAGAACACATTAGGTTTAACTTAAGCCTCAGTACTAAAAAATGGCTCAAAAGTCACTTTGTAGTGTTCTAATACAACCAATACTACAAATAATTTATTTGTAAATTATCTACGGGTAGTTAGAAAAATGTCTTAGGTCTCCAGTGAACACATTTTTTTAACTGTAATCTTTTAAATTCTATGAAAAATATACTAAAATGTCAGTAAAAGGTGTAGTTTGAAAACCAGCGAAGGCATTTTTGAACGTTTTAAATCCAATTCTGCGATTCATAAAGAATTTAAAAGATTACTGTTTATGAATTGTATTCACAGGAAACCTCAGACATTTTCCTAACTACTCATATAGAATTAACAGATAAAATCATTTGTAGTATTGGTTGTGTTAGAAAGCCAAAAAGTGTGTATTTTTAGGTTCCAGCCCCTTATTTAAAAATAATATTATTGCAACATAGATATCTACTGGTATAATAAATATTATTTTGTTCAAAATAAGCACGTTGTTTTAGGGTGATTTAGTTACTTTTAGTAACTACATCTGAAAAGTAAGTTTTTTTTTCGGTCTTTCTTTTCCCCTTCTCTCTTCTGCTTCACCCTTATATTTTCTCCACATCACACTACAGACAGTGGAGAGTTAAGTAAAGTAGTAAGGTTAAGCAAAGTTCTCGATACGTCTCGTTTTCTGCTTCGTCAAATTTGTAAATAAAATAAAAAGGAAATTGTGAGCATCGTGCAATTCAGCATTAGGCCCTTCAATTATTACTTACGTCCGATTAGCGAAATGTGGCAAGAAATGAGAAAATCTGTAGTACTGAATAAAATTTCAACAGTAAGATGCGAAAATAATTTCTGCAAACTTCCTTCGCTCAAACTGGGTCTAGCGTGGCTTATTTGATTAATTTGATGGGAGCGATGTTCTTAGATATTATAGGATGGTCAGAAGCTCGGTGGGGAATCCACTTGCACATGCAAATTAATCTGTGCACCTTTTGTTAACAACTTTCAGTTATGGTTTAAAACATATGTATGTGGGCATTGTTAATAAAATGTATATTTTTTTATTTTCGTGGTTTTTATAAAGTAAATCGTAAGACTTAGAACCATGATTTTTCAATTATTTATTTTATTTTATTTTTTTATACTTTACTTTTATTTTATAAATATATATAGTTTTTTAATTATTATTATTTTTTATTTTTAAAATAATTTTTTTTTATATGAACGACAAACATTCCCTAACTAACTAACCAACCATCACGCTGTTTCCCCGAAGGGGTAGGCAGAGAGGACGAACCACTGTGCAATTCTGTCTTGATACACACTCCTTCCTTCGTTCACATTCATACATCGTCTCATACATACTCTTCTGTTATTCTGACTCTTCACGTGGCCCAATTAGTAATGGATTATCTTTATCGTACCATCCCGGGTTACGAATAACCTGAGAATATGTATAAAACTCTTACCGCCATCATAATAAGCGAAAATGTTGTTTGTGCAATGATGGAGGACTTAGCAGAGGAATTGAATCCACGACGCCCGGGTGGGAATCCAACTCGTTTGTCTACTCAGCTACTAACCGGATAATGATCAAATATTAAAAACTATATATATTGAAGATCGCGGTGGGCACAAAGGTTGCGGCGATAGCTCAATGGTTTAGAGTAGTAACCTAGTCGGCGAAATAACAATTTATTATACTCGTGTAATTTTAAATACGTTTTATTCAAAATATTAAGTTTTAACATTTAAAACCGAAAGTACGTCTCAAGCGCTTTTCAAAATACAAACATTAATTCAAATCGTCCATTTTTAAATAAATGTTTTTTATGTGAATACCGCACTAGAGTCCCAACTGCCCGAAACCAGTGGGACTATGGCTTCCCGCCATTGGGGTATATTGTGAGGCAGAATAGAGTAGGTAGGAGAAGGATATGGGAAATAGAAAGGTTTAAAGGTACCCGGGTTTTCAGATCTGGTCGCCAAACACGGCTAATGCCATTTCAAGCAACGTTTCGGTTTTGAATGTTTGTCTTTTACCAAGGCGATACTGAGGTTATCTACCACTCTGCCGCAAATTTATTATATACCATCTATTATTTTCATTTCACTATTTGTGAAATAACACTTATATTTATTTTTATATTTTACGCCAGGATTGAGCCCGCAATCTTTTGATTCGAAGCCGAGGGTATAAGTAAACTTCCTTAACATTTTCGTACCTGAAAGTAAAAATTAAACGTACGATCCGAAGAGGGGTGACGTAGTTACCCCATTTGATCCTTGCCATTAAAGCGTTTTAATAACAAAGTCTTAAGCAATTTGTTTTTGGTATTTTTTTCAAAATATCTATTCCAGATCTCAGGGAGGGTGGTGCAATGCAATGAGTTCAAAGAAAAAATACAAAGATAATAAATTAATTTAATAAAAACATGATAATATAGTATAGTATAGTATAGTAATAAGAGTAATAAATAAGAATAATAAAGAAATAAAATTAAAATTAAGCTTTGTTTTAAGACATCATGAAATGACTCTATTGTATATAAACGGGGCCCTGAAAGAAGTCCAGTGCTACGTGTTTTTTTTTATTATAAGAGTGTTTTCTTATACTTAAGAATATTTAATTTTTAATATTTCAGTAATCTTTATCGAAAATATATAAGACGTACATAACTCTCGTCCGGAGCGGCATTAGAACCCCCCTTCGGAACAGGAGTGTTAAAGAAATTACATTTAATCTGCGCATTTTTCAAAGTACATCAACCTCCCTGTGTTATGGCACGGAGTCTAGTTTCGTTTGGGAACTGACTCGCCCCGGGCATTCCCTCTAAGTTCTAAGTGCCCAGTCTAGTGCCTGGTGCCTAGTGCCGTCCGGCTGCCTAACTGTCGAGTCAGGACAGGGCAGGGGTCATGACCTCATCTGATATGCATCGTGCTGATTAGAGAGCAGCCTGCCAATGCTTGCGTTGCCCATGTTGAAGTAGATTACCCCACAAACAATAGAGCCTTTATGTTGTTAATTTATTGTCTAGTGTTTTCCTTAAGGCTGTGGCGGTAACAATAACAGGTTGATTTTTTTTATTTATTAACGCCCTGGTAGGCTTTCACCTACATATTATATGAACATAAAGAAAGTGCATGTAAGTACAGAGAAAAATAACAATAAAGATATTCGTGAAAAAATACAATGCAAATGAAAGGAAACGTTTTGAAAAATGAAAGCAAATAAAAAGTAAATAATAGCTCTTATGTATTGATGAGAAATAAATATATCTATAAATAAAACTTAGTTTAAAACCACTATTATTTTCAATACTTTGTCGACCGATTTCAGAAACACCCTTCCATTCTCAGGACAATATTAAAATTAAACTAAAATACAGAATACTGAGATTAAATACATATTTACATATTGGAATGGGAAGGATAAGGGGTAATTGAGGGATTATGTGAATAACAGAGGAGCGACTTACTGGAAATATGTCTAGCATAGGACCATAAGATAAATTATTTTGGTTATTCAAAATACTATGTTTATTATTTAAGGATTTCTAATGTTTCTAAGTTATATAATTTTTTATGTTTATTACTACGTAATATGTACTATGTGATAAATATATAATTAAAGTGTCTTTTAAAATTTACGTGAAAGATGTCAATATTTGAGGTGTATTCGTTTCCGAGTGCATGTTGGCGAGAATTGGGTGCATGTATGTGGTAGTTAATATAAAAATTATGGTTGCAGAATAATATGTTTTGCTGATTTGCTCTCTGAGGTACTCTGAAGAATAGTGAATGCCGAATATCCAATGGACAAGTATCTTCCCTCGCAAACTAGATTATGTGCAAACGTTTTAAGAGCACATACGTGTGGAATTGTTTAGTGTTTTATTCATTGTAAAGATAGGAAGGTGCTATGATAGTTAATAATTTCTTAAATCCTTTGACATCGATGAGAATTTGGGACACATACTTTAAACTTATCCAACATTTTTGCATTAATGATATTCTACATAAGTACGAGTCGTTTTCACAACTATCCTTTTTATTTCTGTCGTTCTACAACATTGGTAGCTTCAAGACCCAAGTTCACTCTTCCCTGTTCTAGGAAGGGTGAACCTTTTTCCTTCTTAAATTAAAAAAATAACTCTCTTAAATGTGACAAAAACCCGTGAAAAAACTCAAGGCACCAAGAAAAAATTTAAAAATAAATTGTTTTAAGCAATGTTGATCCATGTTTAAAAACATATATATTATACTTAGAGAATACCATACAAGAATCACAACTGCTCCCAACCGTCTCGATCCAGTGGCATCTATGGGATTCCCAATTGGGGTATATTATGATGCTGGAGATTACGGAGAGGGGAAAAAGGTGGGGAAGAGGATGTTAGAAAGATTCCAGACTAATCAGATCTAGTCAACGAATACGGGTCAAGTCATTTCAAGCAATGTTTTAATTCTGAATGGTGATCTTTCACCAGGGTGATACTTAGAGTATCTACCACTCAAAAGACTCAGATCACTTTCGATTAAGGAATTTATATGTTTTTGTCAGCTGACATTACAAGCAAATTAAAAATTACACAATTTGTAGAATTATCTGATATTTTAAAACTTGAACACGGCAAAAAAAGCTTCATACTGTACCTAGATATTAAGAGCTTATAATACCGCTGTGCTAGTTTAATACAATAACATGTCAGGAATTTTTTTTTTTGACCTATTGGATTTTTCTGATTTCTTATAACATGAGAAATCAAAAGACACCCAGAAGTTTAAAAAAAAAGACTATTTATAGTACTAAACTAGCACATCAAAATAATTATTTAACTAACTAAGTAGTTAAATATCACAAAGTGGGCAGAGAGGATATACTGCCACACAACTTTGTCTTGGCACATACTCTTACCATATCAATAAGCTCTCATGCGAAACAATATCGTCACTGAGCGGATCCGGACGTTGGTGTGAATCCAGCTATATGCGGCAAATTCAACATTTGGGAAACGAATACTCCGATGTCGTTGTTATATTAAGTACGCCAATATCACACTATAAGTATACCTTAGCATAGTTTTTTCCTCTAGTAGAGCTTAAAAAAATTGTATAAATTAACTCTGGATGTACCTGTTATTCAATACTATTTTATTTTATTTCTTGTATAATATTTTTTGCACTATTTATGAGTATATTGTATTTAAAAAAGTTAATATTTGTGCATCCTTTAACAGGCGTAAATAAATAATAAGCTAATGCAAAGTTCAAGGTTTTAGCTAGCAGAAAAATTGAACCCATCCGACGCGTTTGTCTATTCAGCTAATTTATATTATCATGCAATGTCTGATACTAAAAACTGATGTTTTTATTTTATTTGCTGTAATAACGGTATCGGTTTGTTAGACAACGGAAGTATTTCCCTAGCTCTGCGTGTGTGCAACATCAATTCACCTGAGGCGTATTTAAATTGACAGAGCACTCTGCGGCGTGCTCTGTTTGCTGGACACGGAGGGGCCCGACTGCCCGAGCGCCCGCAGTGTCCGCTGCCCATACTCGCCATACCCGCTATGCGCGCTGCACCACGATACCCTCTGCACGGTGCCTCGCCGGACATGGACGGGACGGGATGGGTAACGGAATCCCCGAGCGGAAGTCCATTAAACTGGCGCTTTGATGTATTTCGTCATAATCGTTTTCGTGTTTCTGGCATTTGTTTTTATGATCATTGAATCATGAACGCGGATAAATTATTTTCGACTGATCTTTTCAATTTGCGCGATGTTCAAGTAGTTGCCAATAAAATCCGAGCTTTTCATGGCGTGGCAAACAAAAGTAGAAAATTATGCGAGTTTATTTTTTTAATAAATTTGAATCTGCACAAGACTTCCAACTGCTCCAAGCCGTCTAAAGCCAGTGAGACTGTGGCATTTCTAATTGTGGTATGTTGTGAGGCTGAAGGTAGTAAGGAGGGAAAGGAGATGGTTAAGAGGAAGGTTGGGAAGTACTTAAACCTTTAGACTGGTTAGTAACTGAGTGGACAAACGCGTCGGATTCCATTCCGGGTGTCGTGGGTTCAATTCTTCTGCTATCTAAATCCTCCATCATTGCACAAGCAACATCTTCCGCTTATTATGATGGTAGTAGGAGTTTTTTTAATTTTCTCAGTTTATTCGTAACCCAGAAATGTAAAAAAAGTTAATATTCAGATCTGGTTACCAAATACGGCTAAAGCTATTTCAAGCAACGTTTCGATTCTGTTGTCTTTCACAGGGCGATACTTAGAGTATCTACCTCTCTGAAATGTGCCGCAAGGATAGTATATATTAATTTAAAATAAATATGTCATGACACATATTATTTAAATAACATTTATTTGTGCACGCCGGGTTTGAACCTGTGACCGTAGTCGTAGTCGAGCGTCTTACCACTCGACCACGGAGACCGTCACGATTAATCTTTTTGTTTTGTTTTATTGTTCTTATGCATTCGGCTTTCTTCTCGGAGTAAAGATAAAATAAAAGCTATCTTTTTCAAAAACCATCTGAGATAAATTGATTAATGTAAAAGCCCTTAAACTAATAACAAAAGTGTGGGAAAATTAAATTGCTCCCGAAATTTATATTAAGAAACTCCATTATCTTCGAAACATCGTATTGGGTGGCAAATATAAGCTACTCAACTGACAATATTAGGAAATATTGACGGAAGACGTGGTGGAGGAAGACGCCGTTCCTTAAGACTTTTAAACTTACGTGACTGTGCGTACGAGAACAAGAGCTGCAGGGTGGATATTACCCTGATGATGTGACCAACTTCCGACGGAAAAAAGTTCATGTTTTTTTTTACTTATGACAGCAGATTTAAACAAAAATATCGATTCTGCAACATCAACCAAACTTCTTTTATTTGAATAGGAATTTTAGTTATTAAAAAAAGCTTTAAATCAAAATAGCGTTCGAGAAAATAACTTTGTAACAATAAATAAATTAATCAACATAGTAAATGCCTCACATAAGTAGTCGTAGGTAGTTTTTTAGAATTTACAACTCATAAATAAAGTGTTTGATCTAGTATTTTTTAAATTTAATTTGCACTGATTTCGTATAACTCCAATAAAGAGGTTCGTACGAACGAACCTCTGAAATTGTAATTTACAGTGTTATAAACATTTTCGGCAATAAAAAATATTAATTTTTACTGAACCTTCAAGTAATAAAATTACAAGAAATAAATATAATTTATTGTGAGCAATGCAATTTTTACTACACAGATAAATTTGTATTTGACGATGCATTGAAAGAACAGTTTCTGAACTTTCAAATTGATATTCATAATGATTTCTGCAACATTAAATATTTAACACCTCCAACGAATTTAATACGTTCTTTGATATTTTGATTGATGAGTGATAAATGTGGCTGTTTTCTTATGAAACAAATGGTTAATACTTGCACTTAAATGTACTGTTGATCAGAAAATAAGAGGAAACGCTGACTTCATTATTATCGGTCGGTAGCTGAGTGGACAAACGCGTCGGATTTTCACCCGGGCGTCGTGCGTTCAATTCCTCTGCTGGCTAAGTCCTCCATCATTGCACAAGCAACATCTTTCGCTTCTTATGATGGTAGTAGGAGTTTTTCAAATATTGTCGGGTTAATCGTAGCCCGGGAATGTTTGCCTTTCTTTAAAAATAAAAAAAACATTGTCCTCCAGGATGAAGCTAGCCACCATAAAAATAATAATAATAATAATATTTGGACGATTTGTAGAGCGCCGTTTTTGTGAAAAATCACCTCAAGGGCGCTGAACGCAATACATTATTCATATGTTATAAAATACATTATATTATTTATGGTTTTAAAGTTTATTTTGTAGAGCTCCATTTTAATTTTTAGGTTTTTTACTTTTATTTAAACAATAATCATTATTATTTTAATTTTTAAAAAACAGTTTTTAGTTAAAAGCTCTGCGATGTAATTATTTTTACGCGTGACAGCTGTTTCGCCTTCTGAGGGCATTATCAAACTGTGGTATCAAACCAGTTTGATAATGCCCTCAGAAGGCGAAACAGCTGTCACGCGTAAAAATAATTACATCGCAGAGCTTTTAACTAAAAACTGTTTTTTCTTAAATTAAAATAATAATAATTATTGTTTAAATAAAAGTAAAAAACCTATACATTATATTATTTAAATCTCAATTTAAGAAGATGCTTTTACCAAAATAGTTAAAAAAGGTGAAATTTTAAGAAAAAAAACTTTTTTTTTCGTAGAAAGCAATCATTTTGTGGTTTGAAATATTTAATGAAAATTAAATAATAACTTTGTATAAGACCACAAATGTAATTTTTATGATCGACCGGTTTTCTTATTTAGTTTTATATTGTGTTGTACTCTCTCTGTATGTATATACCATATATAAAGGCACACTTTTTATTTTTTGTTTGGTTTAATTTTGTTTATGGTCTTGTACGAAGTTATTATTTAATTTTCGTAAAAAAAACATGTTCAGAAGATGTATTCACCATTTAAGTTCATCAATCGATGGAATTTCGAATGATTGTTTCAATTTTCATGATTGGTAAACCTGAGTTTATAAGCAAAGTTAACTTTTATTTTTAATTTTTAATTAATTTTAGTATCACATATACACTTAAGAGTATTAATATACATAGAGACCTACCTATCCAAGGCACTGTATTCAGTTTTTATGAATTTTTCCTGACTACTCTGAAAAGGCGAATCAAATATAGGACATAACCTCAAAAAGCGTTCGCATTACAAAACGATATCAAAAATACTATTAAATGATTTATAGATTAAGAATATCTTACAGAACGAATAGCATAACGTTTGTTCAAATTAAAATGGAAGTTTTTGATTAATATAATGTATTTATATACTTAGTAATTCGATAATCCTAACGCGCTGTCCAAAATGAAGCAAAGTGGGCGGAGTCGCCGGAGACGCGGGAGACGGAAAACATCATTACAATACATAAAAGCGGTGTGATGTTTTGCAAAAAAAAATTGTCTCTTTCTTTCTCATGGTGTATGACGTAAAATCCCGAAGAAAGTGATTTATCGCAAATTTGTATAAGTTGGGTAAAAAAAAATAGTTCTCTCTCCATATATTCTTACTCCAAGCATATACATAAGTACAAGTATATGCGAGTAAATATTTATTTCGATTTAGATTTTTGTTAGTTTTGTTATTGCCAGGTGAAAATTTCTTTCAACCAACGTAAAAAGTAAATGTGATTGAATTTTGCGTAGTAAAATATTTCGCTACACAAATATGCTGTTATAACAATACTATAAAGTATTTCTCCAGGTGGTTCGATATCCAAAAAGGCATTTTATTAATTACAAAAATAACATTTTGTTCGTTACAGCAACTGCGAGTACTTAAAACATTTAATGCACCATAGATATAAATGTATTTGAAAATTTATTCTTACTTTTGCGAAACTTGAGCAAATGCCCTCTCCCTTTCTGCGAAGGTTTTTCAATTTACTTTCGTGAATATTTGGTGTTTGTTTAGGTGTGGTTCCTGGAGGCAGGAAAAGCCGTCGCTCTGACCGCTGACCTTGAGATGTTATCTCATCCAGCATCCCGCTGCATCATTCTGCAGAAACAGTTTCATCAGCACACCCTCGCCTTGTTCCTTACGGGGTACCAGGTGCCAGGTACCTGCCAAGTATGTGGGCACCAGTTACCTGGTAACCGTTGAATACTGGCAGGAGCGAACTGGGTCGGAGGCCTATTGAATTTACTACTACTGACACCCAATGGGCACAAAATATTCAACATGAATTTCTTAGATATGTTAACTATAAATCAACCCATTGAAAATATTAATTATCACTACTTGAATGTATTGAAATTATTCAAACTTTCAGATCGAAGACTTGTTACGATTTGACTTTTGTTTTTAAAATTGCTAATAGTATTATAATAATAATACATTAATAACTTTTAAAGGCCCGTTTTCATGGGAAAATCACCTGCGAGACAGCCCTGATCCATTGAACCTTTTGCCTTTCATATATGAGTACTAACAAAAACTACTCGATCCGAAATTCTATTTAGTTGTAACAATTTCAGAAATGAGTCGTTCAGATACTTGTACCTAGATTGCATGTTGTTGGTGATACGTACGCAGAGGTGGCTGATGAATTTAACTACATTTAATATAACACGAAGGCCTTAATACCAAATATATTCAATCAATAATAATTTTATGTAATCAAACAAATACAACATATAGAATACTAATGTTTACTACGTATTCTTAATTTTCGTTATGACAAACAATTTGCACTTTTATCACTTTAAAAGGTACCATTATATATATAAAAGCCTACTTGGGCGTATATAATTAAAATAATAAATTAACAAATATTGTATTGTTCGTTGAAGAAAACTAACTCCCAAAATATTTTTTAACTTTTTATTTAGCTGCGTCAAACATTTTATACATTTATTTATTTATTACTGGTACTACTACTACCATTCAGTGCATTTGATTAATTAATAATCATTCATACTACACATTTCACAACTGCCAAACCGGTCGGTAATACCGTCTGTAATTGTTCAACGATAAATAAATTTAAAATAAGCCACCGAATTCACGTCAATAAGGAAACTATCAACTACTCTTACCTTAGTATTTTAAAACATTTTGCAACAATTTACTCATAAAAAAGAAAAATATACGTCACTTGATCAAAGGAATATGAGTTACCACAGTACCACAATTTTCAAACAACGTTCAATAAAGCAATAAGTACAAAGGATATTTTTAAATATAAGTGTTTAATGTGTCCTCAACAACAAAGATAAGCTCCTAGTATGGACGACAATGTGCGTTATTTTGTAATTTAAAAAAATTATAACAATAAAATAAATAATAAGTAGTAATAATAAAATAAAATAATAATAAAAAAACTAAAAAATATATATATAAAAAAAATATTGAAAAATGTAGGTTTTTCCACCTTATTTTATTTGCAAGTTCATCCCTGAGTCGTAATGTCCAGCCACTATCAGGAACCCAGTGTGCGCCGTACGAGTTCCTCGTCAGTTATTTTATGTTTTAATCCGATGGAAGGCGTAAAAAATATTGATATATGCCGAATCCTGAGAATTTTTAAAGCGCGCGCTCAGAGTATGCAATGTGCTAAGTGCACGTGCAAGGTTACATGATTATCATTGAATTATCACTGTCATAATTACAGGGCTGTTAACACCTTTCAAAATAAAGTAAGAGGTGAACATTTTTAACGAGCATTAACTTGTACTTACCATTTATATGATACGATTATTACTTTTAATTTTTATAAAGATTTTCATGCTGTCACGATTTTAGTTAAAACCTTCCAACCTAATAATAGTACGAGTTAAATTATAAAATAATTGATAAAAATTATCAATTTTTCCTTCCACAATACATTGGGTATTCCATAACCGTTGTGTTGAAATTAATAAAAAACTAAGTTGAAAAGCATTATTTATTTCCATCAGTGTACATCATTAGATTAAAGCTGGATTCACACCTACGTCCGGATCCGCTCAGTGACGATACTGTTTTTATTAAAAAACATTTTTTATCACTAAATAATACTTTTAATTATATTTAATAATGATTTTTCATTAAAAAATCTGCGATGTAAGTATTTTTACACATCAAAATAATTATTTAACTAACTTAGTAGTTTAATATCACAAGGGTGGGCAGAGAGGATATACTGCCACACAACTTTGTCTTGACACATACTCCTTGATTGATATTCATACCATATCAATAAGCTCTCATGCGGAACAGTATCGTCACTGAGCGGATCCGGACGTTGGTGTGAATCCAGCTTACGACATTGACTCGAGAAAGAGGAGATATTGAAATACAATTTTAACTTGCGATTAAAATCTTAAATCTTAACAGAATTCCTTTTGTCGGTGGGTATGGTGCGATTTTAACTGTTGTGTTTAGTGGTCCTTACAGAATCTATAGCTCTAGCTATACAGCTCACTAAAGGTAAAACTGACAAATAAATAAACAGCTATTTTTATTCTTTGAATATTTTTCTGAAGGTTACAGATCACAGAAGCCTATATATTTATCAATATAATTGTATTCCGGAATTAAAAAAAACAAATTTTCTTTGTGAGTATGTACGACAGTCCGAGTGTGCATTTTTCAAAATTGGAACTGACCGATATGTTCAGAAAATTATCAAATTAAAAATTAATTTTTTCGAATCCCTACCTAGCAATAATGTATTTTAGCAGACATTAATCTATATTTGTAATAAGTGGATTAAAGTAAATACATATTTTTCTTTGCAAGTCAAGTTAAATTTTCTATTTTTATGGATAGCAACAAGTGTATAATTTTTTCTAAAAATGAGCAAAGATGGGTTTTTGTGCTCCTATACCTCCGTATTAGACTCCTATTTTTAGTAGTGAAACCGGTTTATTCTGTATATTACCCAATATTAATTTTGAAGAATGTAAATGGTGAACGCAGGATGCTGATGGAAGAAAAAATCGATGACAGCTATAGGGATTCAGCCTCTTAAAGCTATGAGATTAAGTTCAGTCTTAAATACCTCCGACACATTCAGAAACCCAGATATATGCTGAAATCCTTAGTGTATTATTTCGCAAGTATTATCGCGGGCTAAATCATCTCCGCCCAGTATGCCAATCTATTCTCAATACTGAGAATTATTCAAATAGTGGCAAGTAGATGTAGTAGCAGCGCAGTGTATAGGTAAAAGATGGTGTGTTTCAACTTCTGCATTTGTCTGGCGGTAACACCAACTAACCCTTGGATTATAGACTTGGAGAGGACCAACAAACATTCGCATGATATTTAAAACGATTCAAACATTCTTACCCGGAATTTTATGGAAATTAAGACGAGGAAGAGGTGATTATTCATATGATGAAATTGAACCAACATTAAAAGAATATATTAGAAAAGCGTAGGAAAGACTTTGATTTAATTTGCATTTTCAAAGTTATTTATTGTATTATTGACTCACCTTTGTTGCACCTCATCCAGTTCAACATTCTTTGCCGAAGACTTGCGACAGTGAATTGTTGTTCCTCAATCATCTCCCTACTAACTACAAGCATCATTCTCCACTGTCAAAAATGTCGAGATTTGTTAACTCAAGCCATGGGCTTGAAATTTTTGGTTCCAGTCTAAATGATTTTTGTCATTCTTTACGACTACCAACACCTTGAATTGACCTTAGCTTTTACTTGAATGTTCTTTCTAATGTATATTTTTGTCCAATTTTTTGTCGTTGCTTCATTAGAATATTATATGTGTGCTGTTATTTCTCTGTTCCTCTTTTTTCCCATTTCGAGTTATGCATTTTTTGTAATTGGGTAATAGTCCGTTAGTATAGAAATAAATAAATTACCAGAAAAAATTCCGAATAAATTGAATGCAAGCTTTCAGTCCAAAAAAAGAGAAGAAAGAATCTTTTATTTAATTTCATTCCAAACAATATCGTCGCCGGAAAAGCTAAAGAGCTGAAGCGTCATTTTGGGAGGCTTACACCAGAGCACTTTAAAATCATTTTGTTTTACAATAAAATTCAGAAGTCTTCAGTACCTGGTTGAATTTTGAAAAAAAAGTCAACTCAATGCTCTCACTGAGTTACCTAAAACGACTAAAACCTTAAAAATCCCAAACTTGGGTCAGTTGAGTCGAGCCTTCTCCCAAATGGTAAATATGTTTTAGATGGCTGAAGGGCCGCAAAATTTTCAGGATCAAACGAGAGTCAGAGCTTTCGATGCAGAAAAAAAAATGATCAAAACTGCATATTGAACTCATTTTTTACCAAAGTGTCGCTTAAGTCCCTTTGCCTTTCCAGCAACGATATACTTAAAAAATGACAAAGTATTTGACACTATTAAATAATAAAAAATAATTGCCAAAGTTGTCTTTAAGGTCATGAGAAATCGGTATCTTAACTAGCCTTTATTTTTATAATTTAAATTTTACGTTTGTACTAGATAATTACACGGTTTGACGGCCTCCGTAGTCGAGTAGTTAAGATCCTATACGATGAATCTAAAAGTCACGAGTTCTAATCCCGGCGGGTGCAAAATAAAATTTAATCAATTAACGTGTGCCATTTCACATATAAAAAATATGAAAAAAATTAAAAAATATTTGCGGCACGTTCAAGAGTGGTAGATGCTTAAGTATCGTCCTGGTTGAAGATTACCATTCAGAATTGAAACAGTGCTTGAAATAGTTTAAAACATGTGTAGTGACCAGATCTGAATAGCCAGGTACTACTTAACCTTCCTCTTCCCCATCTCCTTCCCCTCCCCGCAACCTTCAACCTCACAATATAACCCGATTGAGGGATGCCAATGTCCTTCAAGGTTTGCTTGTCCAAACGGTTGGAAACGATTCGAAGCTGCGATAATCACCGAATGTATTTTCAGCTTCGGATTTATTTATACTATTGGACTGTGAAAAATGATAAACTAATACTACTTGAAGAAAGTTTGATTTTATTTGTGAGTAGAATAAGGATTCAAGCCAATTTACTCACCGAAGAAATTACGGTTTAGAAGTCTTGAAATGACGAAAAAGCAAAAGACGTTCACCAACAACTTCTTATTTTTTCGCAGTGTTGTTAAATATGTAACCAAATGGCAAATTGTCGGGATAGGTAGGAACTGGGTGATAAACAAAAAGGTGAAAATCTAACAAATTGTCTATTTGAAATCCAACAGTTATGCAGTAATCTTCAAAAAAATAAAAGAGATTTACAATAATTTTCAATTATTAAAAAAAATACTCAATGTGGTTGTTCATTTTGGCCGTAAATCCAAAACTAAAATTGTATGTGAAGCAGGCTCCGGTTGCGTTTAACATAATGGAAAAAAATCCATGTAATTTGTTTTCTTTGGACTTTCATGAATATCCCCCCAGAAATTTCGCGATATGAGGGTGAAAGTGTTGCATACCGTATCCTCTGCAGTGTTCTCGGCTACTACACCGCGAGCCGGCTGTACCGCCATGGGAACTATGTTAGGGGCCCCATCATTAGGGGAATATGCTCGCGATGATACCATTCGATATGCCATTCGTTTGTTATGAACACGGCGAACCGGAATATTGATTCGGATCGCGAAATGGAAACATGTGTTTCGGGTGCATGGCGTACACAGCTTCAGCGGCAGAAACACACTTGTGCATACCGCCGCAGAGTGCAGGAATGCCCCTTGTATGTGTGTGCATCGCTTCGCAGTTGCGAAATTTCAGATTTGCGGCAATTGTGCACGCTTAACTACCGGGGCTATTCACGTATCGGAACCAATTATTACCGCTGAATGCGAATCACGGAGAATATATTTATTAACTAACTAACTAACCATCACGCCGATTCTCCGCAAGGGTATGCAGAGAGGACGGGCCGCCAAAAAACTCGGTCTTGGCACACACTCCTCGCTTCATTCTCACTCATACATCGTCTTATACAAACTCTTCTGTTATTCTGACTCTTCACATGGCCCGACTCAAGTATTTCATTCACTTGATCTTGACATGTCTTCCTCGGGCGTCCCCGTCTTCAATTTACTTTCGCGCCGATTTATTCTGTTCACACTCCTTTCTTTGTTAATTATACAATAACTTCCACACCAACTACCACATGCACGCCCCCATTTCTCGCCTACATACACTCGGGAGCGAATACACATCAAATATTGACATCTTTCACACTAACTTGCCAAAATTTAAAAAACATTTAAATTAAATATTTATTTGTCACTAATGTATGGGAACTATTAGTTAATTTCTGTTTGATATTCATTCGTCAAAACGTTTTATTTTTAACTGTATTATTTCATGTATATCTTTTTTAAAACTGTATTATTTTCTCTACACATGCACTTACTTATGTTAATTTATTATGTAAAATCCCATTAGGACGTTAATATGTAAATAAATAAAATTCGCTCCACATGCCCAAACCATTTAGGCGTCCCTTTCTTGATTTTATTCATCACGCTTACATCAGCCTTGCATTATTTTCGGATATCCACATTTTTAACACGGTCATAAATGGTTTTACTGCCCATACCTATGTCTCAGGGATCTCATTTCCACGGCATGAATGAAAGTAGACTAAACTACTTTCATTCTTCATCTGCCAGTTTCATGCTTCACTGCCATACGTCAGGGTTGATATAAGCACTCCATTGTGGACTGTTAGCTTCACTTTCTTAGACTTTTTTTTTCATTTGCACCAACAGCGTTCCGTCCTTAATTAATGGAGTTCTTTGCATTCACCCTTCTTTCAATATCCTTATCAGTCTTTCCGTCTCTCGTAAACACATTTCCTAAATACACAGAATCATCCACTTGCTACAAGTATTCATCATTCACAACTATTGCACGCTGTTTTTCGTACTCCCTCTTTCAAATACCATGACTTTGGACTCACATTCATCGTTAACTCATAAAGCATATATATTTGGTTCATCCATCACAAACAATCATTAAAATTCTGTATTTGTGAATTCTATCATTATTTTTTCGAATTAATTTTAGTGGGTTGAATTATTAACGCTATTTTTCTGTAAAATCCAAATTACGTAATCTCGAAGTCAATAAATATATCATGATTTCGATAGCAATAGTCTTAGATTTGAGGGCGGGATATCAAGCACTTAATTTTCTGATCGGAATCTACATTATTTCTTTCCTAATATATAGCCTAAATACATCGGAATGTTTTATTTTAAATGGAGCGTTTGAAAAAAAAAACTAAGGACTGGTCGAATGCCAACTAGTCTAAAAATAGTGTATTAAACAATATAATTTCCTTGCTCTAACCTACGAGGATAACCTTTTCAAAATTGGAACTGATGCATGTTTTAAAAAAAATATCAAATAATAAATACAATAAGCGATAAAGTACCAAACTAAAATTTGTTCAAGACAATTATTTTTATTGTATATTTAAAATGTTACTTTATCATTTTTTAAATATCTTTTATTATATTTTTACGGGTAACAACTCTTTATTTTTATTTTTTATAGTGAATACCGCACAAGAGTTCAAACTGCTCATAACCGTATGGAGTCAGTGAGACTATGGCATTCCTAATTGGGATATGTTGTGAGGCTGAAGGTAGTGAGGAAGGAAGGATATGAAAAGAGAAAGGTTGGGAAGTAACTGGCTATTGAGATCTGGTCAACAAACAGGGCTAAAGCCATTTCAAGCAACGTTTAGATTCTGAATGGTAGTCTTTCACCAGGGCGATACTTAGAGTATCTACCACTCTGAAACGTGCCGCAAATAAACGTTTTATTATTTGTATACGAATTAAATGTGTTATGACACATAATGAAATAAAAGTTTTTGGCGCACACCGGGCTTGAACCCGCGATCTTTGGATTCGTAGTCGAGCGTCTTACCACACGACTTTGTCAAATATAATGGTTTCGTTTATTTATATAACCACTTTTTCACAGTATTGTTATAAACAAAAACATACGATACAACCTAAAAAACCATTGAGTTATGTCGCATATCAAAACGTAGTGGTCGGAGTCTCCGAAGACGCGGGAGACGCAGAACATGCTTATATACCGCTATATAATGTGAGAACTTGTCGTGTTACTATCTCTCTCACGGTTTATGATGTAAAAACCTTAAGAAATTGATTTATCGTAAATTTTTATGGGTTGGGTAATTTTTTTTTTTTTTCATATGTTCCTGTTCTGCAGGCAGAACGGTGTGCAATAAACTACTGGGTTTCTTCCTCTTCCCCATTTCCTTTCCATGTCCACTACCTTCAGCCTCACAACATACCCCAATTGGGGATGCCATAGTCTCACTGGCTCCAGACGGTTGGGAGCAATTGTGCGGTATTTACTATAAAAAAATAAGAAAAAAAAGTACTATGAATGGATGTATAAATACCCAAGCCCTAGTCTCTAGCCACGCCCAGGTCAAGCCGGGTCAGGTGAAAATGACTACAGAAGCGCTCCCTCCTGTATATTGTTGCTCTGAGGTCCTGCACTGTGCGAAAAAGCTGTCAGCCGTCAGTATCGCCCCGGAGCGATGTCGCGCAGCGCGGTGGGCGGCCTGCCTATCGCCTCATCTCACACGGCCGGTAGTCGGCAGCGGCAGCCTTCGTTATTGCATCATTATCATCTCCCTTCGCGGCCGGCTGCGCTCCGGGTAGCAGGTCGACCAATCGTATGGAAGATCAATCAAGCAGAAGACTTTTCTTGAAATACTAAACTTTTAGTTTTAATTTTGGGATCCGATACTCTGAAATTATGTTATGTTAATACATAAAAGTAAAAAAAAAAATAGAATTCACTAGAAATTAAAAAAAAAGTAAATACCGCATAACTAGCTTAATTAAATTTTAAATAAAAGTAACTTTATAAATAGAACACATACACTTTGTTTTTAACCACTTTTTTTAAAAAGAAAAATAAATAAATTCAACCCTAAAGAAGGTTCAGGTAGAGCCGAAACTGGTTGGTATATGTATTTAATAAAGTACTGTCAAAACAAAGTTACTTTTATCAACAAAAAAAAGTCTTACCACAAAGTGAGTGCTTTTTAAACTTTATAATTTGTAACAATTTGTTATTTTTATTATTATATTTGTGTTATTTATTGATTTGTTGTTAATTTTCCTAAAAAATAAAAAAAATAAGAATCCTAACTGCTCTCAACCGTTTAGAGCTAGTAAGACTATGACATCCCCAATTGGGGTGTTTTGTGAGGCTGAGGGTAGTTAAGAGGGGAAGGAGATGTGAAATATGAAGGTTGGGAATTACTTGTTAATTCGGATCTGGTCACCAAAAACGGTTAAAGCCATTTCAAGCGAAGTTTCGATTCTGATGGTGGTCTTTCACCAGGGCGATACTTAGAGTAACTACCACTCTGGAACGTACCTCTTATATAGAATATATAATTCTTTATTAATTTAATTGAAAATGAAACACATTCATTAATGATCATAATACATTTTTTTAAACTTTTTTTCCACCTTTTTGTCTGAAAATGATCGTAACATGTTGAAACCGGTCCGCACGTAATAAAATAAATTTATTTATTATTTTTTTAAAAAGAATTTCACCACGAATTGACAGTTGCAATAATAGACATATTTTTTTGATTTAATTTATTTGCACACGCTGGATTTTAAACCGTTACTTCTTGAGTCTTAGTCAAGCGTCTTAACTCGACCACGGAGGCTGTAACTTTTCAGCAGCTCCACCAGAATTTAAAGACTCTTTCATAGATTTAAGACAAAAATCATAAATATATAGCAAACGATATAATGTCTCAATTAAATAATTATTTTCAAAAACTCCACACCTCATAGTGAAGATGATTGTGATATTAATGTTTTAAGCTAAACACAGTTGTTTTAATATATAATGCCACCATAGCCCACCGTTCCAAACTTTTTATTGCTTTTAAATAAATTATCACCTCTTTTAGCTAAGATTTTTTAATTTAAAAGGTGGATCTTTCATTTGTCGATTGTATTTTCTTTCTCTCATTTTGATAATCCTCGAATAACAATTTCTCCATATTTTCCACTCTACCTTCGTTACCTTTCATTATAAAACAAAACCTTTAGCCGTTCTCTCAGCCTCCCATTTCTATTTCGCCATTTATTTCGTAAACTGTCTCATTTCATCAATAATTAACAAAAGAATCTTATTTGCTGTTGTATCTACATTTTATACGAAAATCTGCTAAGAGTGAATAAATGTTTTTACATGTAGATACATTTCAAGTTGTACAAAGGAGTAAAATAAATTAATAGTACATAACATAATAGCAAGTGTTAAGTAAGCAAATTTAGTAGGTTCAAAGTAAGTATATAATTACAGCGTAGGTTTTACAATTAGTTATATATAATAGAAGTTAGTAGGTTTAGTGCAAGTATATAATTGCAGCGTAATGTAGTAAAAAATAGTTATACTATCACAGAAGATTGTAAAAAAGAGCATAGTACGTGTATAATACATGGCAAAATAACAACAAAAAATAAATGATAACAACAATGGTATAACAATAAAATTAGTAAGAGGGTTTAAATAGGAAGTTACAGCGCAATAAGTAGTAAGTTTATTTTAGTATAGTAATTATAATTATAAAAGGAGCCAATAAATAACAAAAAAATATAATTCTATTAAAAACATTAAAATAAGCTTAATTTTAATTTGACACCGTGTTATTTCATTAAAATATGATGTGTACCACTAACCTATCCCGAAAAGATATTAATATACATGTACACGTTTGTAGGGTTGTTAATTAAAAATGATCTATTACGAAGCATGCTGATACCATTGTGATTATTAGAAACCGAAATCGGCACTCGATATTGAACTGTTAAATGATAATTTTAATGGACATGTTCTAGAATTCGGCTTCTTAGTGATCACACCGAGCAAGTCATTTATACTAGCAGGAATTCCGCTCTAGTAGAGAGATAAGGCGATATAAAGGCAAGATACTAATAGCTCAATTAATAAACTGTTTTCACTGTGTTTTATTTTGACATCCCCGCGATTACTTAGGAAAAATTCGCCCTAGCAATTTTCACGTTTTTTATGATAAGATCGCGATGCACGTTTCTTACGTTTTCTAATAACGCAATTAATCTACGTAAGGTTCCGAGTGTATTTCTTTGCAGCATACTTTTTATACGTGCTCCCACTTTGAGAGTTGATTTATTTGCCGTGTTGGTTTTGAATAGAGCAAATAATGGCAAATAACAAGAGGAGGAATGGGCCGTTTCGGAGATAAAGGGTGATCGATGGCTATCTGTTTCTGCTTTCTAATATGCACAGGGCATTGGGATATTATGAAACAGATACTCCAGTGAAGCGCGGGGACAACCCAGAGAGTCCAGGTTGGGTCTAAAAGATTTTTGACCTTCTTGATTAAAAGAAAAATAAGAATTAGGCTTAGCGCGCAATGCGGTTTTAACCAAGCGGTTAGTTTAGGCCCATAAGTTTTGAAAAATGTGCGCTTTTCTAAAAAAATACTAATTTATTATTTACAATTTTAAAACTGTTAATTCGTGGTGGGAATTCATTTTAATGATTTAATAATACCATTTTTTTAAATTTTATTCCACTAAGTCCTGACCGGTTTCACCTTATGACGGGCATCTTCAGACTGGTACAATTTTAAGTAAATCCATGGTATATTTACTATTAATATTCGGAATGGACGCTTATTGAGTCTATAGCATAGCGAACATGTGTGACTAAGGGTTTGGATTAACACAGTTTGACGGCTAAGGGAATTGAGATGCAGGAACTAATATGAACAAGCATCACCAAATATATTTTAAAAACAAATTATGAATTCACAAAATTCAGCACCAAGTGTTATATTTTCCTTTCTATGAGATATTTAAAAAAATGTATTTTTTGATGGACGTTTGATTAACGTATTTTTAAAATAAAATCATTGGTCAACTGACAAGATGATGGAAATTCAAAAATCAATTTATTAAAAAAGATGAAGCTTTGCAACAAAAAATTAGAAAAACAAATATATTTATAAATATGAAAAAAACAGATAATTTTAAAGTTATTATGATATTGTGATTGTGTTCTGCCAAAAGTGACCTGCCAGGTAATATATTGCTCTGTATTTATATAAATTATTATTAACTAGAAATTAAGATTTGTACAGCGCCCTTGGTATGATTTTTCACAAAAACGGCGCCATCCAAATATTATTATTATTATTAAATCTATGATATTTTTTTTACTCAAAAGACCAATTTTTTATAACCGCAAACACCAATCTTGTTTACTTTATGTGAATGGAACAGTTTCCTATATTTTCTACCCAGATGGTTCTACCTACTATACTCGTTTATGTATCTACCCGAATTGCAGCAAGTGCTTTAGAATTCAAAATATTGTTTATATCTATTATTTATAGATACGAGCATACGGTATAATAAATAGTTTATGACGGATATGAATATTTATGAATTCTATTCATTTAATTTAAACATTCACTTGTGATCTATAAATTTATCAGCACCTCCTTTTGTGGAATAATTCCATTCAGATGTCTAAGAGAATTTGCCAGTTTCACATAAATATAATTGATAAATAACATCACTTTCTTGTCTCTTAAATTTTTAGCCTACCAAGATTATTTGTTAACAGGTACGTATGGTTAAGTATTTAAATATATTATATTCATTACGATATTGTTTGAGATTCTTCATTAGATATGCAGTGTATTTAAATAAATTTATCCTTTTTCCCGTCCACTAAAAATATGTGAGCCATTAATAAAATAATTATAATGATAAAGAAATTAGTTTTTCATTCGTAGTATTTTTTTATCACAATACGATCATTTTTTTTGTTGTTGTATTTCATTATTTTCAGCACTTATTAAACCACGATTGGAATGAATATGATAAAAAACTATGATTCCAAGTAATACAATGTGAGTTGAAAGTAAATATTATATGATAAGCAATAATCAAGAACGTCAAAAAATAAACAAATGTATTGTATTAAGAAATAATCAAAAGTAGCTAACATAATTGAACGTAAAAACCAAAGGAGAATGGAAAAAACAAAAAAAAATTTTAATTTGACTACCAATTTCTTTACAATTTTGACATCTTTAGAAAGATCAAAAAAATACAAATCACGAACTAAAATAAATATTCAATACAACCTTTTAATCTCTTACAGAATTCGAGGGTTAGGAACATAAGGGCGAATCTACAAAAACACAGTTTATAGATATTTAAGTGAAAAAATACAGTTTACAGATTTTTATCGGATAGAGTTCAATATTTATGTCACTAATAGAATTTATTTTTTAATGTCTACTTAACTCAAAATAGCATTTTGGTAGATTCTCCCTTACGTTCCTGAGCCCCGAGATTATGTAATAATTAGTAATAACTTTTTAATTTTTATTTATAAGTTGAGAAAAACATGTGGCATGTGGCCAGAATATCGAATCAAGGAGAATAAAAGCAGTTTGAGAAGGCCATCATCCAACACGTTTGAATTTTTTTTTTTGATATAGCCTACCCATTTGGCATTTATGAACAATATTCAGTAATATTCCTGAATATGTTTGGGTACTTGACATTTTCAAAATAAAACAGCAAGTAGCGGGTATTGACAAATCACCAATGTAAATCAGTTTCTTTAGAAAGGTGTCTAAGGTGATCGGCCCACAGCGCGATGAACACAAAGAGGCTTCCAAGGTATCTTAAGTCTGTATTCAATCATCTCTGTTCCTCCGCCGCCGAGTCAACATGATTCCTTCCGCTTTGGAGGAGCGTTCTTCTTGGCACTACCGGACATCTACGAGAGACGACACAAAGCTTTTTCCTCCGTTATTTTGTATCGTACAATAGCTTTTTGAGATTTTATCGCCTGTAAATTCGGCGATCAAAAGATTCGGGGCTACTTACCACCAGCCTTAACTGCGCCAATCAGATGTGAAAAGGCTGATTAATTGTTCCAATACAGATCTAACGAAATTCTTTTGCGCTTGGCTCGCGGCCGGATGAAATGCCACACCGTTATTTGCAAATACCCGTAGTAACCTTCTTTTGTGAAGAATTTATAAGAGACTTTTTTTTTATTATTGAACTGAATAAGTTTTTGGCTTTTCACGGCGCATCTAGAAGTCAGTTCAATCGCTCAGGCTTAAAACAGTCGTTTGATTAGCGAAAGATTCCGGAGTTTAAATTCCTGTCTTGAAGTTAGCCTCTCTTTGGGTTGTTTGTAGTATTTATTTACACGAATACTTTAAAAAAATACACTGGACAAAATCTTTAGTCTGACGATCTCGGTGGTCGAATGGTTAGACGCTCGACTACGAATCCAAAGGTCAAGATTCAAATCCAGCGTGCGCTAATAAATTTAATTTAATTAATATGTGTCACATTTAATTCATTTGAAAAATTGTAGTATATTTGCGGCACGTTCCAGAGTGGTAGATACTCTAAGTATCGCCATGGTGAAAAACCACCATTCAGAATCGATACATAATAATTAAATAAAAGTTATTTGCGCACGGCGAGTTAGAATCCGCGACCTCTTCATTCGTTGTCGAGCGTCTTACGACTCGACCACGGAGATCGTCGAAAAAGCTCTTACCGTGTTTAGTGACCAGATCTGAATATCCAGTAACTTTTCAACCTTCCCCTTTCTCATCTCCTTCCCCTCCTCACCACCTTCACCCTCACAACATACTCCAATTGGGGATGCCATAGTCTCACTGGCTCTAAAAGGTTGGGAGCCGTTGGGACTCTTGTGCAGTATTCACTATAAATAAAATAAAAAAATTTATCTTTCTAGCCACGTAAGTAACAGATTCAACTACGTAATATACCCATCATAGATCGCCTCAAAATTAGACATCTAACTGTAATATATATATTGATTTGGATAAAGGAAAATAGGTACCTACTTAACTCCATCCTACATAATAACTAAACATATTTCAATAATATCACAATTAAGAAAAGACGTTAATTCGAAAGAATGCCTTTCAAGTTCTACACGTAATAATAAGATTTGATAAATACTATCTATATAAATAGGGATTTAATCTAAAAAAGTAACTTTCGGTAACAACTTTTGAGCGAAAATTTTTAATTCAGCCATTAAATGAAATGTTTTCAACAAAAAAAGAGTTATCTAAGCTTTGAGGCATTACGTGTCCAGATACACACTCATATAACACTAATAGATACGAAATATAGTATGATGTATTACTGTCAGAAGTTGTAATAAATGCAATCAATTCGTATTGTAATACAATTATTTTAACAAATAAAATCAGCGATGAAATATATCATGGTAACATTCACAACAAAATTTCACAATAATTATTGATAATGGAGATTGCGTTTACAAAACCTGTGTTAACTACAATGGTTTCAAAAGAGTACTATTTTTTGTACAATGTCTTTACAAAATCCACTGCAGCACGCGTGGGATGAGGTGAGGCCATGTCTGCTCATATAATTGAGATGAGAGATGCTGGAAGAGTTGTTGGCCTAATAATTGTTGATGGTGATAGCAAAAAAAAAAAAAATGTTTATGGATTTAATACTTAATGCTGAATTCACTTTTGGTTATTAACGTGATTTTCAGCGACTCCTCTTTGCATGAAGCTTTACATGTATATTTATTTTCTTATTATATTAATATTGGTTTTACCACGTGAAAAACGGTCTCTTTAGAGTACAGGCTCGCGAGATTGTAATATTATCATTATTTACTGATTATTGTCCAATTACAACAAAAAAATACACACCACAAAATGGGAAAAAAGAGCAACCGAAAAATAACAGCACATACATAATATTTTAATGAAGCAATGACAAAAATAGGAGAAAAATATACATTAGAAACAACATTCAAGTCAAAGCCAAGGTCAAATCAAGGTTTTGGCAGAGTCGTAAAGAATGACAGAAATAATTTAGACTGGTACCAAAAATTTTAAGACCATGGCTTGAGTTAACAAGTCTCGACATTCTGAACAGTGGAGAATGATACCCATAATTAGTAGAGTGATGATTGAGGAACAGCAATTGACTGTTTCTGAGTCCACAGCATAGAATGTTGAACTGGATTAGTTGCAACAAAGAAGGTGAGTCAATAATACAATTATTGACTTATTATTATGTTAGAAAATTGCTGTTAATGTTGTTTGATCAGCTATTTGAATCGAATAAATATAATGAGACATGTTCACGCTACAATGAATAATATCTCAACGGTGGCTTTCTGCTGATATCAAAAGTTTTCATGAATTTATTTTAATGTTTGATAGAAAAGAAAAACACAGTTTGAGCTTGATTTAACAGTAGCGATGACATAATGATTCCAAATCAAATTTAAATTACAGCCTGCGTGATCGAGTGGTAAGACGCTCGACTACTAATCCTGAGGTCGCGGGTTCAAACCCGACGTGCGAAAATAAATTTGATTTGATTAATATGTGTGATAACACATTTAATTCATAAAAAAATATGTATTGTATATTTGCGCCACGTTCCAGAGTGGTAGATAATCAAAGTATCGCCCCGGTAAAATACCGCCCTTCAGAATAGAAACGTTGCTTGAAATGGCTTTATTCGTGTTTGGTGACCAGATTCGAATAGCCATTTACTTCGCAACCTTCCTCTTCCCCATCTTATTTCCTTCCCCACTATCTTCAACATCACGTCATACCCCAGTTGGGGATGCCATATTCTCGCTGGATCTAGACGGTTGGGAGCAGTTGGGACTCTGGGTAATTTATTGGATTCCACACAATATTTAATATTGTTTTCACTATGCTAACCTGATTCTTATAAAACCCAGTAAGTACCTACTTTTTGCGGTCCAATATACTTGGCACTCGTAAGTAGACAAATTCACCATTATTATCTTCTAGTAGATCGACAGTAAAAGCACAACAGACGAATAGTGGATTAAGTGTTCCTCACAGCACCGAGAAAGCTCTGTGGCCTTTTTTTATAAAAATTCTCCCTGTTTCTTGGAACTGCCTGCAATCAGTCTGTTGGATAGTTCGCACGCAATTCGCAATAGTGGATCGGGGCCTGACTTCCTCGCGTGTGCACTGATAAGTTTTATTGCTGCAAAGCGGTTCACCCGCCCGCTCTTCGCCCTTCTCCCCCGGTACCTGGTCGGTCTCTTTATTTTAATTCGCGCTACTTTCAGAACAACAAGTTCTTCTTCAGTTGTTAAAAATACAAATAGGAAATTTTTAAAGAAAATTAAAAACAACTTAGAATAAGACCAAGGATATTATTTTATTTTTTACGATTGAGCGGTTTCGCTCAGCCAGCATCATCAGGGTACAGAATTAAACTAATCAAAAATAAAAACCGATTATATATATACGTACAGAGGGAGAACACAATATAAAATAAAATAACAGAACAATAGATTGATATTTAAATTATAACAAAGGAACAGAGAAGAAGAGACACATGATATGATTGAAAAGAGACAAAACGTCAACTGAGAAGCTGATTAATGAAAAATGATAAATTTTATGAGTTTACGTGAAACATACTTAATATTGGACTACTGGACAAATTTACCTGATTGTTAAGAATATGACTTTTAATTTTATTGGTTTTCTTTATTTTTAGTGCTTCTAAATCAATAATATCAGCGGTCTTATACAAAGTATTTTTTTCATTTCTTTAAATTTATCAAACCACAAAGTGATTGCAATAAAAAAATAATAGAAACTTTGTGTGTTTTCAGAACTATCATCACTATTATGTGAGTAGAATTCGCAGTGCCTGTGACAATGTTTGTCTAGAAATCACAGCATTTGGATATCCCCGGAATCAAAAGATGTTACTATCTTCCTAATCACATCGTATTGGTAAAATAAACAAAAGAATATCACTTTGTTTCACATCACTGTTAATACATTTTGACCTTGAACGCGTTTGATTTTAACTCTAGTTTTGCACAGCGGCTTAATAAACTGAACAGTATCAGAGTTGATGTTAAATAATTACGAATGCAATCATATTTTTAATTTATAGGAAAAACCCGTAATGCTTTACAGTGAATGAATATCTCTTTTACCTTAAATTTATTAAGAACAATTTAGGAATAGAATCAACAATAGGATGCGTGTTTGTTGATTAGTAATATTTTGCCCTATTTGATTGTGGATATATGATTTTTTATTCGAAATATAAGGCCAACAAAACACTTCAATCTTTCAATTAAAAAAACTCGTTAAAAACTTTTTGAGAAACATTGATCTACACCTGCGTGAAAGATCATTCTGTTGATACAAGAATAGAGCCTTCACATTGTCCTTTTAATGTAGATACTAATGGCACGTAATAAAAAGCACAGAGGCATTATGAGATGGTGTCTAAAACACGCGGTGTCAGGCAATTAAAAGAGATTTCCTCTAACAAAAGACTGAATAAAAGAATTCCTAGAAGAGGCTTACAGTAAAATTACAGCATTTCTCTAAACTGATTGAAAAACAGGCGCAAGAAATACCTACCTACTTTAAGTTTTTTATAGAAAGTTTTATGTGTTTTTTTTCAGACACTTCTTTATCAATAATTGTTAGTGAAAGTGTAATAATAACTTTGTATAAGACCACAGATTACATATGTATAGTATAAAATAAAATAAGAGAACAGTGAGAAAACAATAGAATAACATTTAAATTATAACAAAAAAACAGACAGAAAGAGTCAGAAAACATGATTTGAAAAAGGAAAAACGTCAACTGAGAAGGTGATTGGAGGAATAGTGAGAAATTTAATGAGTTTACGGGAAATACACCTTATATTGGACTACTGGACAAATTTAACAAATTATTAAGAATATGACTACAATTTTGAATGGCTTAATTTATTTCTAGTGCTTAATTATTCAATCTGTTGTCTTGACCATTTTCGTGGAGAATATGAGCTCCGGTGCTTTTATTGAAGGTACGATCTTTTTCAATAAGATGATTGGCGAATTCTATTTAATTTGAACATCTAAGATGTTCTTTGATTCTAACATTGTCATTATGGGCTGTTTTATCAATTTAAAACTGCAAAATCAAACACTACAATCCAATTTATAAATTCCCGAGTGACTAAGTTCGCCATCTCTATCCTTATAATTGATAATAAATTTACCTAAATAACTGTTTTTATAAAAATTAAATAGCCAGTTTTGTATCAATTGTTGGTTTGATTAATTTTTGAGAACAGAGAGTAATGATTTTAAAGTCTCTATTTTAAAATGTTACTTTAATAAAACATTCTATTTCCAATCCCACGTGAATTAACAAGCAGGTATTCCTGAAATGTTTAATCGGCTTACGCTCACAGTTGTGTGTAAGTGTGATTAACTCCTTTAGTCTGCCAGATATATAATGAGTCAAGCGTCAAGTTAAAAGCAACATAAATTATATTCAAATTCAATGATTTAAACATACAGAAACATTGAAATTTCGCCCCGGCAATGATTGATCTATGACCGCAGGTAATAACAGGAATTGGAAAACTTACATAAATAACAAAGCTTCTGGACAATGATATAGGATACATTAGATGATCATTTTACCAGCGCAGATGGAATAAAATTTGGCTCACTAATAGCTTTTTGGAACGTGTATACCTTCAGTTCAAGGATATCTTAAGGGTCAACACCCAAAAATACACACTTTTTGGCTTTTTAGTACACGTAAAACTACAAATTATTTATCTGTTAATTATATATGGGTAGTTAGAAATATGTCTAAGGTTTCCAGTGAATACAATTCTTAAAAAGTAATCTTTTAAATTCTTTATGAAATGCAGACTGGGGTTTTAGGTAAAACGTTCAAAAATGCCTTTGCTGGTTCTTAAAATGCACCTTTAACTGAAATTTTAGTATGTTTTTCATAGAATTTTAAAGATTATAGTTAAAAACTTATGTTCACTGAAAACCTTGGACATTTTCTGACTAGCCATAGAAAATTTGCAGATAAATAATTCGTAATATTGGTTGTATTAGAATGCTACAAAGTGACGTTTAACGTCATTATTGAGTGCTGATCCTAAAGTTGCCATAATAAGCTTTTTCCAATAGGATTGAAAATATTTTGCTTAATTTATTTTGCTGATTGTTATGGGACACATACCTATCAAAATGTAAATACATTATTTTTGTTTTCTCGTCAGACAAAAAAGCTGAAGATCGTTATTTAAATTATGAAAATTTTAAAAAAGTAGATAACAAAGGTGATAAAGTACTCTCAACCTTAATATTTATATTTGATTTAGTTTTTACCATTAAATACATGTGCCGTGACGTTTAGATTCTGAAGAAGAAAAGATTTTTTAAACAAAGGCCAATCTTGAGGATTCAATGTCAATGAACAAAGCAAATCTATCGTTCCGAACAATCTCGCTTTACACCGAGAGTAAAATTTTGTATTTGCTAAAATTACATAAAGCTTAAGTAAAACACTAGTTTTTGCTGACGTTTACGGATCTGTGTTCTGGCCGTGGGTTGTTATTACGGGCTATATGCGACCACTGCTGTCCGAACTGCTAGCAGACTAGATATGTACGTACATACACGTATTCCAGCTTAACAGTGGCGGCCTGAGACCAAGAGCGGACGTGGTTATTTGACAAGGGAAGTTGGCATATATTTGCCAATCCTTTGAAATGGGAAATATGGTGAATGGCGGGCCAAGTATCATTAAAAAATGTGCACGAAGTTTTCGTCAGCTATGGATTCGCTCTCGGTGCCTATCGCCTTACAGTTTATGGGTCGCATCTTTTCTGCTTTTCAATGAACAAGAAATAAAGAGCTCAGAAGCAAAAACAGCTATCTACAAAAACGGTTCAGTAGCATTATCAACTTTTGAATGATTATTATACGGAAACGGAGAATTTTGTGAATCAAAATGTTTATGTTGGATCTGAAGCTGCGATAAAACACCGAATGTGTTTTCAGCCTTAGATGATTTTGGAAAATAGTGGATCGTAAAACGATAAACTATACTACATAATAGAAGTGTCTAATTATGGATGTGGAGAAATTATGGAACGAAGGAAGTAAGGAAACCAATTCACTTACCGATGAAGTTGATGTTTAAGTTCTTGATTATTCTTACACATTGTATTATTAACAAATATCATAACAAAAACACACTTAATCCGATATCATTGGAAGAACAACAACAAAACAAACAAACAAACGAGATACCAACGAACGAACAAGTTTTTTTCACACAACTCTCTTCTGTTTCTTGATTGTCACTTATTTTCGAATTGGGTGTTTGAATACGGTAATCAAATATGGTGAAATGGTTGGATAAGGTAGGAACTAGATGAAAAACAAGATGGTAAGAACCTAAAAAATTATCGCTTTGAAATCTAACAGTTTGTTTACATTAAACTAGGAACAATTTAAAAACAATAATCTCTAAAAGTATCAACATATTCATGAAAAAACCGTGTATAAAGCTAACTTTTCAAAAAATAATTTAGAATAAAATGATTGCTTCTAAACCCCTAAAATAATACAAAATACATTATATTTCTATGTAAAGGCAATTTGACCGTATTGTTGGTTGTAATAAAACATAATGCTACAATAATGGAATGGTAAAACACCTCTAGCAGCGATTTCTTGTGATTAGCATGTTATTGTGAAATAAATAATGTATGGGCATCCAGTGCAAAAAATAACAAGTGTTTGCGTAATGTACAATTCGTTTAACCCAGGCAAAGTTTTCACAATAACAGGAGCAGTTCGAAAATGAATTAAATTGTTATATTTATTTAAATTTAAATGTTTTTCTAAATCCGTTCCTGTCCAAGAACAAAAGCCATGCCCGTTACCCTCGTTTCGTATGCCCAGAGCAACTCACTTAGCCGCACATCACAGCCGCAGTACTGGAGGTGAACAGCAAACAGCAAACAGCAAACAGCAAACAGCAAACGGCAAACAGCACCGGCGGTGGTTCTTACCAGTTACAAGTACAAATGCACACAGCGTGCATGTGGTCGCAGACAGCCGCTAATTGGTGGCGTGAAGAATAATAGAAAATGCAAACAAACCATGATCTGGTCGAGCTTTCCCCGCCACAAGTGTTGTGTCCAATCAGGCAATATTACCCATTTTGCGTTGCTCCGCCTTGCATCGTCTAAATAAACACTTTTGGAGGATGACCATTAAGAGATTTACCCATTTTGTTAACTGGAAGCTTAATATTATATATTTTCGTAGAAAGCAATCACTTTGCGGTTTGGCTCCTACTTAATGATAATAATTATATGAGATTTTAATTAACAGATTGGCAAAAAATATACCATTTGGCTTGCCATAATTAGACATCGTAAAATATATTAAAAACTAAACGAATGGGTACCGTGTTTTGAACTACAAAATTTAATGTAAGCACGTTTTCTGTTCTCGTTTTAAGAATAGTATTTATGTGTTTCTATTAAATGGAATATTTTTATTTTTCATCCATACTTATTCAAAGATAAGATGTGTCAGTAATAATTTACATTTTCCAAATATTTATTTACTGATATTTAAAAGGCACATAATTTATTTGAATGTGAGCCTAAACAGAAATGAGCCACGGCCATTATGAAATAGTGTAAATGGATTTCAATTTGAGACGGATAAGACTGATTTATTGCGATGACAGATGAAGTTTAGCGACAGGCTGTTTGTATGAAGAGGGGGTCTTCGAAAGGATTTCTATGTAAATTGGAATGCGGCTTATTTTTCGATACATTTTTAAAACTTTGATAGGAGAGTCTCAAATTAAATATTATTCAGTTCAGAATTTTCACTACGAAATATTTCGCCATTATTTTATTATTGTTTGCAAAATACTTATAAATAAATCAATAGCATGAAGATGCCCGTCATAAGGTGATATCGCCCAGGTCTTAATAACATACTCGTATAGGGGAATAAAGTTAAAACCGTGGTGAAAATGAAATCATAACTTTGTATAGGATTACTGATTTTATTTTACTTTTTTATGACCGACCGGTTTTTCTTAGCCTAAAAATACATAGTGTGTAGTTATATAGACTCGTACATCCCAAAGGGAGAACACAATATAAAATAAAATAAGATTACAGAAAGAAAACGGCCCGGTTATCTGAAATAAGCTTCCCTCAAAACTTGACAACACACAGAACCTAGCAGAGTTCAAACATGTCTTAAAAACATTTAAAAATCCTACATACAAAACGTAAGTTCCTAAATTTTACCTTCTTTAAAAACGTCCTTAATTTGCTTTGTTTCGGTTTTCTCCTTACTTGTATCCTTACAACCTAATATCCTTACTGTCAACTGAGAACCCTATACTCAGTGTCATAAATTTTTTTTTTGGTTAGTTGTTATGTTTACACTGTTTGCATTTTTAGAATCGTTTACTAATAGTACTAGAAAATTAGTGTTTTTTAAGTACCAACATGTTAACTGTCCTTAAAATAGTTTCCTTTTTTTTGTTCATTTTTTCTTAAATTATGAATTCATACTTTTTTATCTGGATTTTAGACCCTTAGCTTCTAGTAAAAGTTTTTTAACCTGTTGTTGTACGCATGCACTGTTATACCCATATCTGAACCTTTTTCTCGTATGATTTATGATAACGATCATCATTTTAGATATTTTTATTTTATATACATATTATTTTCTCTTTGTTAGTTAGTCTTACTAACTTAGTTCATTTAGTATGAAGCACAATTGAGGTGAAATATTACAAAAACTGTGCTATATATAAATTCACTGTTGATCTTGTTATTAGAGCAACATACGAGTTACGTAGTGTCAATTACTGACGCATAGTGGCTAGTGGAATTCCACTTCCATACAGTTCCTAAGCACAATAAGTTTCTTTGTAACATATTCTGCACAACTCAGTTTTTTTTCAAATAACTTAGATCGATAGAAATACCCATTTTTCCGTTAACTTTATTTAGATCAGATAACAGTGAATAACAATGCTTTCAATACGATTGCAAATAGTGTCCCAGTGTCCTTTGTAGTAGATTTTGTCCAAAGTCCGCTGGAATGGATTGTTTTGTGTTCGGTTGACTGTTTAGTGGGCAGCGTGACTCATGGCAGCCGATAGGACTTTTCTCCTCAGATTTCATCGGGTCATATTGCTTTTATTGTAATTCTCAGGCAGTAAAACCCACACGCACTGCGCTAGAAGCTGCCTACATAACGGAGACTTCTACAACAGTGGACGTTCTTGTAACCCGATACAATTTTTTTTGTTACTTTGTATTAAAAATATAGCGATAAAATATAACAATGTCGACATTAACATCCTAATTATCCTCGACCGAAAATATTCCAAATAATGAAACAAAAAATAGCAAACTGAGTTTCAGTATTTTTTTGTCACTTAATTTGACTTTTTATGATTCTTGGATATGGACCCAAAGGCAACGTGTTTGAAACTTGGCATAACACAAATTATAATACATAAAATTGATATTTGTTTGCCCCAATTAATATTTATCAACAGATATTTCTCAAATTAACTTAATGCCGTTCTCATTGGCTCCAGACTTTGGAAAGTTATTTGGAATTCATGTAATATTGTATTAATAATAGTATTGCGACACGTTCCAGAGTTATAAATACAAGCACTACCCTGGTGAAAGACCAAATTCAGAATCGAAACGTTTCTTGAAATGGCTTTAGCCGTGTTTGGTGACCAGATTTGAATAGTCAGATACTTTACGACCTTCCTTTTTCCTATCTCATTCTTCTTCCTACTGCCTTCAGCCTCACAACATATCCCGATTAAAGATTCCATAGTCCTACTGGCTTTAGACGGTTGAGAGCAGTTGGGACTCTTTTGTCGTATTTATTATTAAAAAAAAACTCTATGA